>JACEFZ010002693.1:87500-560580 GCA_014155875.1 Cepaea nemoralis
ATTTGTAGATCTTCAAGCATCCTTATCATGTCGACATGTCTCACTTTATCGAAAGCCTGTGTGTAGTCAATAAAGCAAAGGTGCAGATGTTTGTTTACTTCTATAGAACGTTCAATTTCTGTTCTCTGTATAAACACAGCATTTGCTGTACCATTACTTTCTACAAACCCACATTATTCTTCTCTTATTTCATGTTGTATTTTCTTCCTAACGCTTTGCATGATAATTCTTATCAAAATCTTCGTGATGTGACTCATTATATTAACTGTTCGATGTTTATCACATTCCTAGGCCCCCGATGTCTTTGGGATTGCACTCACATAACGGGAAACGGAAAACGAGTTTACCTTTCGAACAATACACTTATATAAAGGACAACAGAAAACAAATTTACCTTGCGAACAGTACACTTACAATCTAACAGACAACGGAAAACGAGTTTATCTTGCGAACAGTGAATACACTTATATAACGGGCAACGGAAGACGAGTTTACTTTGCGAACAATACACTTATACTAATGGCACCGGAAAAGGAGTTTACCTTGGGAACAATTCACTTATATAAGGAGCATATAAAAACGAGTTTACCTTGCTAACAGTACACTTTTATAACGGGCAACGGAAAACAAATTTACTTTGCGAACAGAACACTTATAGTTAGTTAGTTAATCGACAGATCATCCTCATTGCACATCGAACCATTCAGTCCATAAGTGCTCGGATCCCCTCCTCAGCAATTCCCGCAGCGTGTAGCGGCTCACGACACCAATCCTTGAGTAGAACACTTACATAATAGGCAACAGAAAACGAGTTTATCTGGCAAACAAGACACTTATGTAACGAGCAACGGAAAACGAGTTTATCGTGCAAACAGTACACTTATATAAAGGGCAACAGGAAACGAGTGCATTCACATTCATATTTATCCAAAGAGCCTTTATTCATATGTGTCTACGGTTTCTGCCTTTTATAGTTGTTGTTGTTGTTGTTGTTGTTGTTGTTGCTGCTGCTGCTGCTGCTGCTGCTGCTGCTGCTGCTGCTGCTGCTGCTAACAATGCCTTCATTTGTTGGATGCGAAGGATTCAGGTTGGATCCGAAAACAGTAGTTGGTGTCTCTGGGGTGTTCACGACTGGCAAAGATTAGTTTCATTATCTTGCCAGGGCACCAAGGAAATAAGCAGATTGACAGGCTTGCGGGTAAGGCTACTGTGGAGGGTGGACGAGCCATGAACCAGGCTGATATACTGAATGCTCTATGACACATGTGTCAAACTCAAGGCCCGCGGGCCACATCCGGACCGCCGTGCAATCATAGAGAGAATTTTAGACAAAACTATTTTTTATGGTCACGATATAAAGTGCAAATCAAATTCCCTATTTAGCAGCCTTCCGAATGATAGACTACCTGAGAGCGTTCTCGCTTCGATTCGATCAGAATAGGCGAAAGTAAAAGTTGTGTAGTGAGTTAGTGTTCGTCGTTATAGTTACCTAGCAACGTTCAAATGCTCGTTTTAGATTGGTGCATCAAAAATGAAAGTAGTGTAATACCCGGATATTACATCACCTTTTCCCCGCTACGACTAACCTAATATCAATCAAGCGTCTGTCGGTAGATGCACAATCTTTTAAAACCGAAGCTAGCCTTTAAGATGTGGAAACTGCACCTGTAAATTTGCAGATGGAGTTAATAGAGCTGCAGTGTAATGGGACACTAAAGGCAAAGTACGGCACTATGGGGGACTGCACAGTTCACCCGTTTAATTCCTGAAGAGATGCCCCGGCTTCGTCTACATGCGGCTCGAACCTTGATCTTGTGTGGTAGCACATATCTGTGCGAGCAACTGTTTTCTGTGGTGAAGATTAATTCGTTAAGAAAACATCACACAGGAGTAGTCTCACTGATGAACACTTGCAGTCCACCATGAGAATCTCAATGACACAAAACATTGCTCCCAACATAAACGAACTTGTAGCCAAGAAAAGATGCCAAACATCGTGCATAAGAGTGAAAATGTGTACACCAATGATGTTTTATTATTAAAACTTTTTTCAGTTTTAATTTATATTAATGTTTAAAAAAGGTTAAATTTTCGGCTTATTGAATGTTTATCCTTTCCGGCCCGCAACCTTACGTGTGATTTGAGTTTTGGCCCTCTGAGCAATTGAGTCTGACACCCCTAGTCTACGAGAAGTAAGTCGTTTGCGAGAACCAAGTGATTACTGTGAAACTACATCCATGGTCAGACTGCGAGAACAGCAAGTTAAGAGAGGTGTGGCCAAACAAGACCACTATGCAGGAAGCCAAAGAAGATTAATAAACCAACACAGAACTGGTGTCGTGAGCCGCTACAAGATGCGGGATTTACTGGGGAGAGGATCCGAGCACTTATGGACTGAATGGTTCGATGTGCCACGAGGATAATCAGTCGACTAACTAATGCCTTAATTTTATGTTATTATTAACTATTGAAGATATGGAATTAATCAACATTGGGGGACGATGCATCAATAACATTAGATATGCAGATGATACAGACAATGAACAGGACCTGCAAAATTTAGTAGATGCCGTTGTTACACACAGTGAACAACTAGGGTTAGAATTAAATTGTAACAAGACACAGATTATGGTCGTCACTAGGAAGAAGGAAATACCACAATGTAATATACAAGTAAATGGGAATATTCTTCAACAAGTGAATAGGTACAATTATCTCGGAACAGTAATAACATCTGATGGGAGATGCCTTGCAGAGGTTAGAACAAGAATCGCCAAGGCAAAAGTAGCCTTTAGCAAGATGAAAAACATACTGACCAATAAAATGATGTCAATTGAAACGAGAAAAAGAGTGTTGAGATGCTACATAGAACCTGTACTTTTGTATGGATGTTAAGCTTGGACAATGAGCAGCCAGGCTGAAAAACATCTGATGGCTGTAGAAATGTGGTTTCTGAGGAAAATGCAAAGAATACCATGGACAGCCAGAAAGACCAATGAACAAGTCCTTCAAGAAACAAATGAAGATCGTAAACTGATAAGAGACATTGAACGTAGACAGTCACAATTTTTTGGGCATGTTATGAGAAGAAATGATTTGGAGAACTTGGTGACAACTGGCAAGATAAAGGGGAACAGACCAAGGGGAAGACCTAGAAGCAAGTACCTGGATGGCTTGGCCTTGTGGCATGGTCGAGACAGAAACACGGAGCTGATCCACGACTCAGGTGATCGAGTGAGATGGCAGAACATGACCGCCCACGCTTACCGGCATGGCACATGATGGATGGATGGATTAAATGTGATTTGATGTTTATGCGTTTGTTAACTGTGACTATGAATTTATTTGGGCAAGTTATGTAAAGAGCTAAACTAGAAAACAGTAACAGCTGGCAAGATTGAGGGGAAAAGAGCAAGGGAAAGGCAGAGAGGTAGATATCCAAATGATTGTCCACTTGGCATGGTTGAGACAAGAACACAGAGCTGATCCACGACTCTGGAGATCGTGTGAGATGGCGAAACAAGACAGCCTACGTTTATTGGCATGGCACATGATGATGATGATAATCTTAAATGTTTGTTAATAGTACATTCACGTTGTCTATTTGTTAAGTGTACTTACATTTATAATTGTTAACAACGCATTCTCATTTATATTTTTTAACAGTTGCCTTCAGGTTTATATTTATTTCAACTATCTTATTTACACTATTATATTAATGCTTATACAATTATATTTATGTTAATAGTATCTTCACATTTATATTTGTTAAACCATCACATTTACACTTCTGATAATAATATTTTCAAAATTATATTTGTGTTAAAAGTTTCTACACGTTTACATGTGTTAACAGTGCCTTCACATTTACATGTGTAAACAGTTCTCTGACGTTTATATCTGTTAACAGTCCCTTGACATTTACATTTGTTAACAGCTCCTTTACATGCACCCGTATTAACAGTGGCTTCACATTTAAATATGTTAACAGTGCCTTTACATTTACATTTGTTAACAGTGCTTTCACATTTAAATTTGTTAACAGTGCCCTCACGTGTCGGAAATATGAACTGGTCATTGAGTTCAGATAAGAATACAGCTACCTTGACCTTTGATCGTCCTCGAGGTCACTATGACTACTGCAAGGTCATGGTGCGTCACATGACCTATGATGGAACAGTAGACAGCAGGTACTGGTTTTACAGTAATTATTGAACCTCTGAACACTTACGTTCCACTATGTGAACTGCTTCTCATAATGAAATTCCCGTGAACCACGGAGAATATTCATTATTGAACACCAATGTTTCCGAGTGACGGTGTAATACATTTCATAATATAAACTTCATCTCTTACCCGTAAATTATCTCATCTCAACTCATCTTGTACCTTGCAGTGTCGAGGTGAAGTATAAACAGCGGGATCGTGCCCGCTTATGGGCTTCATGTATCGATATTCCCATGGACTCTGCTATTCCCTCCGTCCATCGTTTGCGTGGTCGGCCTCTTCCTTTGCTTCTATCTGGTCTGTACATTATTGCTTGTTGTTTTTGTATACTGTTAGTTGGTAACGTAGTTGCGTGGCCAAACCATTTGATTTGCTACTTTCTAATAAAATATAGCGCTTCTATAACCCCAATTTTAATCCTGATTTCTTCATTTCTGATCTTACCATTGGTAGCATAGAGTTGGTAGGAATATTGTGTTTTAAAGTGCTTTCTTAGTAACTATTGATACATGTTTGTTCTTTAGTATTGTTGCCATTTGTCCAATGAGTTGGTTTGCATTATTGCATCTATTGTAGATCTCGTCTTCTGATTTGCCACTTGATGATATTATACTTCCTAGGTACTTGAAACTCTTTACTTGTTTCAGGGGGTGTTCGTTTAGGTGGATTGTTGTTGTTTTCTTCTTCTTTAGTTGTAGTCATTACCTCTGCTTTACTTGTGCTAACTTTCATGTTATGTTCCCTACACATTTCGTTTAGACTATTCATGTGGTCTTGTAATTCAGCTATCTGTTAGTGTTTGGTCGTCGGCAAACAAGAGTTCTCTAATGGTGTAATTTGCAGATGGTTCTTCTGCTGTGTTCTCGTCATGCGATGTTCTTGCGGTCTCTGTTTGGCTCGTTTCTTTACATATTTAGTCTATATAGGTTATAAACAAGAGAGGGGACAGGACACAACCTTGTTGTACTCCGGATCTTATTGTGAAGGGTTCTGAGTGTCCTCTAGTTGAGTTGTTCTCACTATGCATTCACTGTTGTTGTATAAGCTTCTACATAGGTTTGTTAGATGTGTACTCACTTCATATTGTTTGAGAATTTCTTACAGCCTGTTTCCATCTACTGTATCAAATGCCCTTTCTTGGTCGACAAAGGCTAAGTAGACTGTTTCATTGAATTCAATAGATTTTTCTATAAGTTATCTAAGAGCAAAGATGGCATCTGTGTATCCTTTGTTTTTTCCTAAATCCAAGTTGTGTTTCGCTTAGCTGGGGTTCTATAATAGTTCATAATCTTTCTTTTTAAGAATTTTGCAAATTATTTTCCCAGTATGACTCAACAGTGAAATGCCTCTGTATTGTGTGCAATCTCTTTTGCTGCCTTTGTTTTTCCAAATTAGGATAATTATGGAGTTTCCCCAGACTCGGGGTGTCTGTTGTTAAACCCAAACATGGTTGAATAGTCTATGAAGCCATGCTGTTCCTATTTCTCTTGCTGCTTTAATTAGTTCATTCGGTATTTCATCTTCTCCCGGTGATTTGTTCAATGGGGCTAATCTGACTGCTTCTATAATTTCTTCTTTCAGTATGTCTGGTTCTAGTTCTTCGATGGCATCTGTGTCAGTTTCTTGAATTCCTGTGACATCTGATGGAATGTTGAGAAGTTGTTCGAAGTAATGCTCTATATTATTAGGATTTGTTTTCCCCCCACTTATTGGTTCTCCATTTTTTCTATTAATTATTTCAATTGTGTGAAAGGGTTCTCCTCTGGTTCTCATTGCACTTATCTTTGTGTAGAAGTTTCTAGTTGCATCCTTGTAGTTTTTATTTAGGATTTCTTAAATTCGCAAATTATATACCGCATAAAAACAAACATTAAGATATGATGTACAATCTCCAGAACAAACATTTCTCTGTTGGATGTTTCTGTTGGATGTACATAACGATAAGGTTGTATGCTAAATCTTTTCATTTCCCCTCAATTGGTTACCGAGTTATGAGTTTTTATACCGGGGGGGGGGGGGGGGGATTTGTGAAATGGCTTTTCTTACGCAGAATGTTTCCCTCATAACAGTCCATGGATATTTCACTCTGTCATAAGGAAGGTGGCCTGCCTGTGCTGCTGCTATGTGTAAACTATCTATTTAAACACAGTAGCCATGAACAAAATATTGCACGCTTTCTTGCCTGACACATTTCGCTGCATCTCATCAGGTGCATCATCTTAGTTTGTTCCTCTTGTACCTTGCGGTGTCGGGGTGCAGCATAAAGAGCGGGAGGGTACCCGTCCATCATCTCATCTTGTCCCTCTTGTACCTTGCGGTGTCGGGGTAAAGCATAAACAGCGGAAGAGTGTCGGTTTATGAGCTTCATGTATCGAGATTCCCATAGACTATGTTATTCCCTCTGTCCACCGTTTACATGGTCGAGGTGCAGCATAAACAGCGGGAGAGTGCCCGTCCATCATCTCATCTTGTCCCTCTTGTACCTTGCGGTGTCGAGGTGAAGCATAAATAGCGGAAAAGTTCCGGTTTATGAGCTTCATATTTCGAGATTCCCATAGACTATGTTATTCCCTCTGCCCACCGTTTACATGGTCAGTCTCTTCTTCTGCATCCATTTGGTCTGTACATTATTGCTAGTTGTGGTATACTGTCAACTGGTAGCCTAGTTATATGGCCAAACCATTTCATTTGCTGTTTTCTGATAAAATCTAGCGCTGCTATTACCCCCGCTTTGGTCCAGATTTCATCATTTATGTTTCTCTCTCTTCTTGATACGTTGAATATTCTTCTCAGACATCCTATTTCCTTTGTTGTAATTTTTCTTTTCTCTTTTTCTTGCATTGTCCATGTTACATGGATGCATATAACTGGTAGGAAGATTGTGTTGTAGAGTGCTTTTTTAGTATCTATTGACACGTGTGATTCTTTAGTGTTAGTGCCATTTGTCTAACGAGTTGGTTTGCCTTATTATATCTGTTTTCGATTTCGCGAGGTACATACCGCTGAAATACTAAGTACATAGTTAAATTATCACACCATGAACTTGGCTATGTTGTGGTCTTTTCGATTTTTGACTTCTCCATACACCAACTAACATAAAGATATTCCCCCCCCCCCCCCCCGCATATCCTTTTTACAGGACATCGCTGTCAACACCAGCATTTTACAGCTGTTGTTGATGTCTTGACAAGTTTACTTTCAGTAGTTTGCCATTACGTTCTGAACGAATGGCTCACATACCAACTCGTTTAAAACCCAGCGGCAACGCCGTCTGCATAAAAACCTTACGTCTTTTTATATACCCACAATTTTCCTGGATTGTATTTGCCGTAACAAATTCAGAGCCTAATTATAATATATCGCCAAACATGACAACTCATTTGAACAGAAGGATAACATATCGCCACACTAGGGTCATCGTGTTATTTGTTTCGTTTCGTGGTATCTTCCGCAATTTCAATGCTCACTGAACGGAAATGGACATTATAATACTTGTTCATTCGATTATGCACAATGTTTGGTCCAAACCACCCTTTTGTGTCGCGATGAATCTGTTATGTGAAACAATCAGTGTGCTATGTGTTGGCGGGGTCCGGGGGATCCTGGTGTTGATGTAAATCTGTTCACATGGGGGATGAAGACCATACAGGCTTGCAACATTTGACTGCCTGCCAAGAGTGACTGGATAGGGTCTTCTTGCAGAAAGCCATCAACACCGGCTCAAGACGATTACCACTTTATAGACAGGCCAGAATAAATCATTATTCTGCGCCTCAGAACAGGACACAGTAGATTAGGCAACCACATGTATACACATTTCAAGATTGGTGAATCAGCCATGTGCACATGTGGATTGACGCCGCAGACAGTAGATCACGATCACATACTCCAATACACAAACATACGACAAAATACGACATATCTAGGCAAACCTTCTGGCCTAGAGAGACGACGGTGGAAGATAAACTCTATGGAGCACTGAGTGAACTAAAAAAGACAGTTACATTCATACAAGAGACAACACTGAAGTTATAGACATCATATTTCAAATGAACGAAAGAAGAGGAGCAAACAGGGTCTTCCAGCGTGTTTGCAAATGGTTCTTTGAGATCTGTGTTGGTATTTTTCTTTGGCGATTTTAGCCTCTTCTACAGGTGCTCCTGCACCACTGGCACACAGAATGCTGCTGGCTGGTTGTATCTATCCATTGTATTGTCTGTTCATCGTCTCAAAGAGCTAGAACGTCTGAAAGAGTCAGAGCCATATAGGTAAAACCCGGTGCGATTAAGTCCATCCACTTGCTTGTTAAACCACGTAAATAGAAGCATACCCCCATACCTGGCCGTACTTCCTTCAAACCACAGCACACCGCTGATAGCCACAACCATCATCATACTTTTTCAGTGTTTATACACTTGTTATGGGGTGCGGAGGTGGGGAGTCTAAATTATGTACAAATGCACCTTAGCTGTTAGTAGACTAGCGTCAACTTTAGTAATGCAAACGTTTAGTTTATTGTGTCATTCTGGTTGTCAAATGATACATCTGTTTTCAGTGACCCTGTCCGGAGATTTGACTGCCTGGCTTTTAACCTTTCACATTTTGAAGTTGGAATCTGGCATACAATTGACGTCACGGTTATCAGCGGAAATGTGTCAGGTCAAATGTCAACATTCAACTTAACAACACCAGCCACAGGTCAGTCCCGGTAACATAATGTTGTTAAGTTGTATAAGGAACCGGAAATACGACACAGTCAATGGTATCGTTTGTGGCAACATGGGTAAAACTTAAAATATATAGTAGTTCGACATAATGAAGAACTATATGTCAAGTTACCATGCTATGTTTTATATAGTGTGCTTCTTCTTCCTTTTCTTGGCGTTAGTGATTATGTCTCCCCACACCTTCTGTCACGTGTGCTGCCAGTCATTTCTAATACCAACAGGTTGCTGTGGAACTACAAACCGAACTCAATCGCACAAGTACTTGGTGTGATGAAGCTGGGGCAATGGTCAACCCAACAAAGGCAACAGTGACTTGGTTCTCGTTGAATAATCATATTGTCAACAATCCAACACCAACTGTAATGCTGTGTTCAGAGACGGTGGAAAGAACGCAGGCAATGAATTACCTGGGGATACGGTTTGATCGAAGCCTGCTTATAATGTGCACATAGACCAGGTGATAACAAAGGCCAAGCGGGGTTTGGCTGCGATGCGGGTGATGGCGACAGCAAACTGTGAGCAGCGCCATCTATGTCTTCTGTACGAGGGGCTGGTCATGTCTGTTTTGGAGTATGCAATGGCAATCCTGACTCTCAGCCATAAGCAGCAGGGGCGTCACTAGGGGGGTGCGGGGGGTGCGGGCCGCACCGGGTGACACCATCAAGGGGTGACACCAAAATAAAAATAAATTGCAAATTTGACAAAGCAGACAAAGCAAAATAACAAAAATTTAACTTTGTCCGAGTTTGTCGAAGTTCTTTATTTATGTTTTACCTGAAGTATTGAAGTTATATTGTTCAATTTGTTTTCTTTCTTATGTCCTTATTAACTTTTTGACTTATTTTACAAACATTACTATATGCGATTATATATGGTACAGGAACACTCGGAAGAAGACCATGGTGAAAGTCTAGAGGGGTGACACCAAGAGTTTACCGCACTGGGTGACACCAACCCCAGTGACGCCACTGATAAGCAGATAGAAGGATGGAAAGGATACAGAATGAAGCTATGCGCATTATTCTTGGATGTACAAGAGATACAGCATGCAGGGCGATGCGCTACCTTCTTGATTTTCCAACCATTGAAGAGAGAATACAAGTTTGCAGGGCACGCGCCTACCTCAGAGTTAACGCAAACACACAACATCCACTGCATAGTGAAATTAGGAAGGTGAAGGGCAGCAGGTTAAAAAGAGGACGGTCGTGGATGGGTGAAGCCGAAGACATTCTTCAACAGGTGTGTTCACTTGAGGACTTAGAACCTGGCGAGGAGTGGGTGCAAGTGCCAACAGACTTCTGCACATCCTTTTCAGTTTGCATCCAACTAGATAGGAAATGCAGACAAGAAAATCCGGCTGCTGTGGAGGATGAAGTACAAGCTTTGATTTTCGAGAATTCGCTAGACGGTGACGCGGTCATCTACACAGATGGGTCGGTCGTCCGACATGTGAGAAGCTCATGGGCTTTTACAGCTCGGGCCGGAGGGAGAATTGTGAAGGAGGACTCTGGTGCTTTCACTGAAACCACAAGTAGCCTGACTATGGAAGTCATGGCAGTAAGTAAAGCAATAACATGGCTCGAGACACAGACACTCACTAGGGCTTGTTTCCTTAGCGACTCAATGAACATGATCAAGAGGATAGAGGAGGGGTCGATCCGAAGAGAATAGTTGCTGCCTCTGGAGCGGTCTCGGCTGGCAAAGATTAGTTTCATCTTCGTGCCAGGGCATGCGGGAGTACAAGGAAATGAGCGGGCTGACAAGCTCGCAGGTGAGGCTACTGTGGAGGACGGACGCGCCATGGACCAGGCTGACATTCTGAATGCTCTACGAGAAGTAAGACTTTTGCGAGAACCAAGTGATGACTGTGAATCTACAACAATGGCCAGACTGCGAGAGCAGCAAATTAAAAGAGGTGTGGCCAAACAAGAACACTACGCAGGAAGCCAAAGAAGATTGATAAACCAACACAGAACTGGCGTCGTTAGCCGCTACACGCTGCGGGATTTGCTGAGGAGGGGATCCGAGCACTTATGGACTGAATGGTTCGATGTGCAATGAGGATGATCTGTCGACTAACTAACTAACTATCTAATACCAACATTCCTTAATGCCATGACGTCAAACTGTCCAGCATCTTCTCTCTTGGTCTCCTGGTCTTTGCTAACTTGTGCTGTCATACTTGGAGTTTAAGAAGAAGAATAAGAATTAGTAAAAGCAAAATCAGAAGAAGAAGAAGAAGAAGAAGAAGAAGAAGAAGAAGAAGAAGAAGAAGAAGAAGAAGAAGAAGAAGAACGAACAACGAACAACGAACAAACGAACACACTTTGGGTAACAAATTGGGCACGCAGGCCCGTCTTACATTCGGCCCTTTCGATCACTCATCTTTCATTCATCAAATGTGCATGTTACATTTACATAGGGAAAAACAAAAACATTGTCAAATAGATTTTCTAAGCATAAACAATGCATATTACGCATGGTACAACCACATGGGGGAAAAAAAAACATTGTCAAATGTAAGTTGTAAACATAAACAGTGCATATTGCAATGTTGTGAGACACATCCCCCATCCACCCTCACACCCCGCAGCCATCCACATATCCCTCAGCCACCCACACATCCCCCACCCACTACACCCCCACCCTCCCACACATACCTCCACGCACTCACACAGACTCAGGCAAACATACATGCCGCCACAAACCCACTGATCCCCCACCCACACACATTTCCCAACCCACACATACATCCCCCACCCATCCCATAACCGACACGCACACACTCACCCACATATTCTCCACCACCCACCCACACACCCGCAACCACCCAGAAAACACACATCACAAAACCACACACACATACCCCCGTCAACCCACACATCCCGCACCAATCCACACATACACCCCGCACCCTCACAATTTTCCTCACCCACTCACACACACATCAGCCAATCTACACCCACTCACCCACCCAATATCTGCCACCTCTCAACTACACATCCCCCACCTATACACACATCCCCACCCACAAACACATCTCCCCACCTGTCCACTCATATCCCCCACCCATAAACACCCCCCCCAAAAAAAAAAACCTCCCACCCACACCCTCCCCACCACACCCATCCGCCACTCACGCACATCTTCCCACAAGCACACACATCCCCCAACCATACACTCATCTCTCACACACATCCACCCACTCACGCACTCATCCATCAACCACTCGCACCCACACATCACCCACCCGCCCATCAACACATGCATCTCTCATCTACCCTCCTACCCACACACACACCCCAACCACCCAGCCAAACACACATCCCCCATCATCACAAACAACCGTCATCCACCTGCACATCCCACACCTCCCCCACATCCCCCTCCCACACAAAACTCCACCCATAAACACATTCCCCTCACACACACACACATACATCCCCCAAGAAGAAGAAGAAGAAGAAGAAGAAGAAGAAGAAGAAGAAGAAGAAGAAGAAGAAGAAGAAGAAGAAGAAGAAGAAGAAGAAGAAGAAGAAGAAGAAGAAGAAGAAGAAGAAGAAGAAGAAGAAGAAATCGTAAAGAAACGATACAGAAATAACTGCATTTCCAAAAGTGATAAATAAAAACACGGACTTCCTTTGACATTCACAACACGCGTATGTGCCAGTAGACACCCTCACACATAGCAGTAATCAAATGACTATTATGTGACTGTCTCCACAGCTCCAGGACTAGTGACCAGGCCGTCCTGGAAAACAACTGAACACTCCGCGCTGGTCACGTGGCTGCCGCCACATCAAAGACACGGCTACATATCTGGGTACGACCTCACACTCTACACGGATGGGGCATGTGTCCAGCACGTGCAGATATCTGGGTCGACCAAACAGAAGGAGAACACACTGGACAACCTTTCTGGTGAGGTGGAGTCTGATGTAAGTTCGTGTGTTTTTGTCATCATCATCATCATCATCATCATCATCAACATCATCATCATCATCATCATCGTCGTCGTCGTCGTCGTCATCATCATCATCATCATCATCATCATCATCATCATCATCATCATCATCATCGTCATCATCATCATTACCATCACTATCCTCATCATCATCATCATCATCATCATCATCATCATCATCATCATCATCATCATCATCATCATCGTCGTCGTCGTCGTCGTCGTGGTCGTCTTATTTATCATGATCATCGTGGTCTTAATCATCTTCATTGTCGTCACATCTTCATCAGCATCATCATCATCATCCTCGTCGTCTCTTCTTCATCATCATCATAAGAACCATCGCAGTCGTCGTCTCCATAATCCTCATCATCATCATCGTCAGCCTTCATCATCATCATCATCATCATCATCATCATCATCATCATCATCATCATCATCATCATCATCGTAGTCGTCGTCGTCTCTGTCATCATCACCATCGTCGTCGTCATCATCGTATTCATCATCATTATCATCAGCACAAAGCCGTCAGCACATTGAAGTTTGCCAACAATCTATCTCTAGCAGTTGTGCCCCTGACCTTCGATGAACATTCCAAGAAAGCACGATTACAGGGACTCTTCTCCGTGACTTCGGGCATATGGTTTTAGACTCAGTTTGATAGACCAATGATCACTCTAGGAATAACAAGGGTCTATATCGCACCAGCCGCTTATATCTCCCTCGAAATGTCTTGCTACTTATTTTAGGTTGGGTTAACTTGGAAGCCCAGGTAAATTACAAGATAATCCGTCCTAATGAGAATTGAACCAATGATCACGAGCGTCTAGCCACTAAATCTACCGCTGTCCCCTTTATGCGAGCATCTAGCCATTAGACCCACAGCTGCCCTCTTTATAACGAACGAACGAATGATCTTTATTTTCAAAGGGTGAGAGTCTAGCCACTAAACTTACCACTGCCAGCCGTTATCCGAGCGTCTAGCCACTAAACCTACCACTGCCAGCCGTTATCCGAGCGTCTAGCCACTAAACCTATCACTACCCCTTTATACGAGCGTCTAGCCGCTAAACCTATCGCTGCCCCCTTTATACGAGCGTCTAGCCCAGTGGTTCTCAACTGGTGGGGAATTTTTCCAGGAGGGAATTTTAGGATTTCTGGGGGGGGGGGGGGAAATTAAGATTCTTTAAGATCGTGTTAATACAAGAACCGATTACCTGATATTGTTTTTCCCTTCATGCTGTACTGTTCTGTACGTCTCATCCTTCTAAAATTCAATTTATAAAGTAAGTAGACCCACACATCATGTCTAACTTGTTTTAGTATGTGCTATTAAATTTAGCTTCTATTATTGCGTATACTGTGTAGGGGCGGGCGGGAATTTTAGGTAGGAAATACGAAAGGGGGGAATGATGTTCTGAAAATATGGTGAAGGGGGGCACGGGCCAAAAAAGGTTGAGAACCACTGGTCTAGCCACTAAAGCTACCGCTGCCCCCTTTATACGAACGTCTAGCCACTAACCTAATGCTGCCCCCTTTGCACGAGGTCAGCTAGCCACTGACCTCACGCTGCCCCCTTTATACGAGCGTCTAGCCACTAAACCCATCGATGGCCCCTTTATACGATCGTCTAGCCACTGACCTACCGCTGCTCCCTTTATACGAGCGTCTAGCCACTAAACCCATCGATGGCCCCTTTATACGATCGTCTAGCCACTGACCTACCGCTGCCCCCTTTATACGAGCGTCTAGCCACTAAACCCATCGATGGCCCCTTTATACGATCGTCTAGCCACTGACCTCACTCTGCCCCCTTTATACGAGCGTCTAGCCACTAAACCCATCGATGGCCCCTTTATACGAGCGTCTAGCCACTAAACCCATCGATGGCCCCTTTATACGAGCGTCTAGCCACTAACCTACCTCTGCCCCCGTTATACGATCGTCTAGCCACTGACCTACCGTTGCGCCGATTATATGAGCGTCTAGCCACTGACCTACCGCTGCTCCCTTTATATGAGCGTCTAGCCACTAACCTACCTCTGCCCCCGTTATACGATCGTCTAGCCACTGACCTACCGTTGCGCCGATTATATGAGCGTCTAGCCACTGACCTATCACTGCTCCCTTTATACGAGCGTCTAGCCACTGACCTACCGCTGCTCCCTTTATACGAGTGTCTAGCCACTGACCTATCACTGCTCCCTTTATACGAGCGTCTAGCCACTGACCTACCGCTGCTCCCTTTATACGAGTGTCTAGCCACTGACCTACCGCTGCTCCCTTTATACGAGTGTCTAGCCACTGACCTACCGCTGCTCCCTTTATACGAGTGTCTAGCCACTGACCTACCGCTGCTCCCTTTATACGAGTGTCTAGCCACTGACCTACCGCTGCTCCCTTTATACGAGTGTCTAGCCACTGACCTACCGCTGCTCCCTTTATACGAGCGTCTAGCCACTGACCTACCGTTGCGCCGATTATACGAGCGTCTAGCCACTGACCTATCACTGCTCCCTTTATACGAGCGTCTAGCCACTGACCTACCGCTGCTCCCTTTATACGAGTGTCTAGCCACTGACCTACCGCTGCTCCCTTTATACGAGCGTCTAGCCACTGACCTACCGCTGCTCCCTTTATACGATCGTCTAGCCACTGACCTACCGCTGCCCCCTTTATACATTATGTTAGAAGATGCTGGACAGTTTGACATCATGGCATGGATTAACGTCGGTATATTGGCAGACGCCGGTCTCCCTGGCCGAGGAGTTAGCAGCTTTCTCCGTAACCCCGAATACTCTCGTGGTTGACGTGAGCGCACGAGAATTGGAAGCGGTTCGAGTCGCGCCAGTGACTTATGAGAGTATGGAGCCGGTCGCTCAGAAAGCAATGGCAAACTACTGAGCGTAATCTTGACAAGAAATCAACAATCAGCTGAAAGATGCTGATGTTGAAAGCGATGTCCTGTAAAGGATATGCGAAACAAAAACAAAAATATTCACAGACAGAAGGCTGTGGACAGACATAATCACTAACGCCACACGACATGGACTATAAGAAGATTGGCAGTACATGATACAGAAGGTTGTGGACAGACATGATCACCAACGCCACACGGCATGGACTACAGAAAAGACTAGCAACGCTAGCATGGGGTCTTAACCTTGTTATTTGTCATTTGTATTGTTTACGAAATGTCACGTTCACTACTTGCACCAGGAAACTCATTCAATCACCGGCTATCTTGTTCCACCTTTCAGAATGCTGTGAGCTCCAGAGATTGTGGATCCCTAAAAGTGGTGGAGTCCTCGTTTCAGAGCAGAAATGAAAGTTTGGCCTTCACATTCACTGACCTTCGACCTGGCCGCCAGTACACACTGGAGTTGTTTGCCCAAACTGGGAAACTGAACGGGAAGGTCACGAGAATGTCGATTACAACCTTGTCAGCAGGTGAGAGGACATGTGTGGACAGACAGTGAGAGGACGTGTGCAGACAGACAATGAGGGGACTTGTGTAGACAGACAATGAAGGGGCATGTGTAGACAGACAATGAGGGGACATGTGTAGACAGAAAGTGAGTGAACATGTGTAGACAGACAATGAGGCGACATGAGTAGACATACAGTGGGAGGGGGGCATGGGTAGGAAGAAAATGAGGAGACATGGGTAGACAGACAGTGAGGGGACATGTGTAGACAGACAATGAGGGGACATGTGTAGACATACAATGGCGGGGCATTGGTAGACAGACAGTGAGGGGACATGTGCAGACAGACAGTGACGGGACATGCATAGAAGACAATGATAGGACTTCTGTAGACAGACAATGAGGGGGACTTGTGTAGACAGACAAAGATAAATTGCACAGAATATTCGTCATCTTGTGAAATGCTGCTTGTACTTAGGCTATTCTACATGTAACTTCCTTAACACACCCTCCACCTGCTGTAATCAAAGTATACACGTACTTGAATACATTGACTTGCTCCAGACTGGTTCCATTAGCTTTGAGGTTATTCTAGATGCCATTTGCTTCTTTGTAATTATATTTCCGTATATGTTTCACGGCCGGTCTCTCTGGTCTAGAGGTTACACGACTTTCTCCGAAATCACGTATACTCTCATAAAGTGACGTGACGTGCGTGAGAATTGGTAGCGGTTCTCTCTGCGTCGGTAACTTACGGGGTATGTGAGCCGGTCTCTCAGAAAGCAATGGCAAACTACTGAGCGTAATATTGCCAAGAAATCAACAATCAGCTGAAAGATGCTGATGTTGACAGCCATCTCCTGTAAAGGATATGCGAAAAAAGTATATATATATATATATATATATATATATATATATATATATATATATATATATATATATATATATATATATATATATATATATATATATATATATACTTCACGACATCTGTTGCTTATGGGGTCGGGGCACGCAGTTTCAACACCCCGGATATACCGATTCGACGGTTCAAAATCAGCCGCGGGTTATTTGAAAGCAGATCATTTTGTGTTGATTTCAATAATACGAGGTATCGGCATCTCAGAAAGCAATGGCAAACTACTGCACATAAAATTACCTAGTAAACCACAAGCATCCAATGAATGCTGGGATTGATTACAACGCATTGTGGAGGACATGCAACTGACTCTAGCATAGTTCACAGCTCAGAGACACAACCTAATCCACCCACTCCACCCCGCCAGTGAAAATGGGCCCTTTAATTCACTGATTCATTGCCAAACAAAAAGTAGGTTTGGACCAAACAAAAATGAATGGAATATAAATGGGAAGTAGGGGTGTGCCACGGTTATTAAGACGAATGTTGCGAATTCCTTGGACTGCCAAAATAACCCATCAGTAGCTGGATGACGGTTTGGTGTCACCTGTGTCCCTACAGGACGAGGATGTCCTGAAGACAGCCATTAACGTCGTTCACTATCTCTGATATGTGTTTTGTCATGAAGTCTTGTAACGATAATGGGGTGGTTTCCCCTTGACTTCCACATCCACATGGTAGTCTTTTAACCCTGCCTTTGACAGCCAATGCCGACTGACAGGTCAAGTGAGTGCCCTGCTCTGCTCTCCTGCAGAGTTGTCCACTTATCCCTGTGGATACTCGGTCCCCAGGGCTGCATTAGTCACACCTGTGGTATGTTTCCCATCCTCTACCGCTAGAAGGTGCAGTTGAGATTTTCCTTTTCTAAAGTTATGATCTATGACCAAAACTCTCCAGTACTTTTAGTGGACGAATGTTGCGAATTCCCTGGACTGCCAAAGTAACTAACAACGACAGCCTGAAAGAGGCTAATGAAACTAGAACATTATATACACCAATAAGAAAGAGTCAAGCAGCTTTATTTAGTACTGTGATGAGAAGAGAGGCATTGGGGAACGTTGTGACAATTGGAAAGATCGAGGGGAAGAGAGGCAGAGGCAGATCAAGAGAAATGATGCTGGATGGATTGCGACGGTGGGGTGGAGGAATATCATCAGCAGAGTTGATCCAGAAAACGAAAGCCCGAGATCTGTGGAAAGTCATGAACGTCTACGCCAGTCGGCATGGCACTTGATGATGATGATGATGATGATGATGATGATGATGATGATGATGAATATGGTAGCAGACATGTTAGCAATGACAACATTTCGGCGATATATCAATCCATGGCAGATACGGGAGAGTCGCCCAAGACAATTAATCACCTCATGGCAGTTAAGAAGTTCTGGGACCTGTGGTCAAGCCGTTTGACTCGGGCTTCGAAGGTTGTGGGTTCGATTCCGGGCCGCGTCCTTCTGTTCACGAGTGACATTTTTCGGAGACTCCTGTGGGTGGTCGCTAGAGCTACGGGGTTCGTGCTTTGTGCGACGCTTTCCGCGCTGCGGAAAGAGACCGAGCCATATGGGATGAAACCCGATGTAATAAAGTCGACTCTGTCGATTTTTAAGCGACGTTTTAAGACAGTTAAGGAGTTAATTAAATGGAATATTACTGTGTGTCAGTTCCCAGGCCTCCATCAGACGTGAGAGTGGAGGAGGTCACCCCAGGCAGCATCCTCATCTCCTGGACACCCCCTGAATACCCTGGACCCACCAACTATACCATCAGTGTGTTCAAGAACAGACTTAAAGACGATGCGAAATTTGTGAGGAACATTACCCTTGTTGGTATGTCTTTTATCTATGTGAACTCTATGCGTTTTGTCTGTGTGAACTCTATGCGTTTTGTCTGTGTGAACTCTATGCGTTTTGTCTGTGTGAACTCTTATGTGTTTTGTCTGTGTGAACTCTACGTGTTTTGTCTGTGTGAAATGTCTTTTGTCTGTGTGAACTCATGTCTTTCCTCTGAGTGAACTCATTGTCTCATTACAAGTTCTTCTTCTTCTGCTGCGCTCATCCGGAATGTTTTTTGTTTTTGTTTTTTGGACGTGATTCCGTTGTGCTTTTTTTACAGCAGAGCTGCGTTCTTGCGCCATTAGGCGGACACATCCGACTTCTGCGGGCATTTGTTGACCGGGTTAACCGTCCCGGGGTCATTACAAGTTTCATCTTCTTCTTATAATCACTATTGTTGGATGTCAGGAAAACAAATACTGAAATGTTATATATCGGCTGTTTGTAAAGCCTCAATACACTTTGTATGTAGAACAATTCTGAAACGAAGTACATGGCGTCACCAAAACATACGCTGCACAGTTCCATCGTGAAGCAATATGCAGCGAATGGTTGTCGTCTGTTGGAGTAATTCTTTGCACTCCAACAGGAAACATAATTCCATCACATTACCGAAGATTCGAACCCGGATCTCCCGAATTAGATACCGGCGTTTTAGTCACTCAGCCAGCCACTCCTATCTCTCAAATTTGCCAAACTACACACAGAGTGGCTACAGTATCAGAGACCACAAGTTGAGGTTAAGTAGCATATAAGTACAGGTGCTTTGTAAAATCTCACTACACTTTGTATGTAAACAAATTTGAAAAAAAAAATAAAAAATTATTTCTTCCGCTGATAACACCATTCTGTTTGGAGTGCTAAGAGTTACTCCATTAGATGACAGCCATCCGCTGCATATTGCTTCACGATGGATTGTGGAGCACATTTTTTGATGGCATCATGTACTAAATTTTTTGCATATTTATTCTACATACAAAGTGTAGTGAGACTTTACAAACACCCGGTATAAGGCCTGTATTCCATCCTATTAATATTATTTCTAGAAGCCACTTCTGGTAATCTCTGTGTTGATATGTGGTCAAAATATATTATAGGCCTAAGTTGATCGGCATTAATAATCTTCAAAAAACAATTACCAATTTTTGACCCGAAAATTACTCCCCAAAATGAATTATTATTATCATCATGTACCATGCCGGTAAGAGTGGGCGGTCATGCTTTGCCATCCCACTCGATCACCAGAGTCGTGGATCAGCTCACTGTTTCTGTCTCGACCATACAACGTGGTCAATCCATCGAGGTATTTATTTATCTGTCCTCCTTGTTCTCTTCCCCTCGATCTTGCCAGTTGTCACCAAGTTCTCCAATTTATTTCTTCTCATAACATGCCCCAAAAATTTTGACTGTCTACGTCTAATATCTGTAATCAGTTTAAGATTTTCATTTGTTTCTTGTAGGACTTGGTCATTGGTTTTTCTGTCTGTCCATGGTGTTCTTTGCAAAATGAATTATAATCGTGTACAAATGCGGTTTTAAAGTTAACACTCACACGACGTTCAGTATGCCTGTTTATTTATTTTGCCTTCTATGAGTACTAGTCAATGCCCCTGTGTGTGTACTCCTCATGTGTAATATGAGAGTGATTTCTATTTATAGGTTACAACTCAACAACAGTGCGGGTGACCGACTTACAACACTATAGCACCTATTGGTTGAATGTTTGTGCTGTCACGTCGGCCGGGGAATCCAGGCCGGTCATCGCTGGACCTGTTGTTACACTGCAGAAAGGTGAATACCTAGATTCTTTTTTTATGGGTGCTCGCTCGCTTTGAATTCAAGCGTAGTCCATACGCACTACTTCTGTTAGTGCCGGACTGAATTTTACGCGTGGATTAGCTTTCCCCATTAACAGTGTCTCTCGCCATCAGACTTACCCACCTCGACTTTAGAAGTACTTGTAATTTACGTCAAGGACGATAAGTCAACATTTTAGTCCAACTGTCCAGTGTAGGAGCTGAACCCCTTACCTCGGCATCAGTACACTGTGTTTAAGACCATGCTGACCTCTGAATACCTAGATAAAACGTTAGCTAGAACTTTAGTTTAATCGTGGAGCAGGGCAAATGCCTAGCTAGAACTTTAATTTAATCGTGGAGCAGGGAAATACCTAGCTAGAACTTTAGTTTAATTGTGGAGCAGGGCAAATACCTTGCTAGAACTTTAGTTCAGTCATGGAGCAGGACAAATACCTAGCTAGAACTTTAGCTTAATTATGGAACAGGGAAAATCCCTAGCTAGAACTTTAGCTCAGTCGTGGGGAAGGACAAATACCTAGCTAGAACTTAAGCTCAATCATAGAGCAGGGCAAATACCTAGCTGGAACTTTAACCCAATCATGGAGCAGGGCAAATACCTTGCTAGAACTTTAGTTCAGTCATGGAGCAGGACAAATACCTAGCTAGAACTTTAGCTTAATTATGGAACAGGGAAAATCCCTAGCTAGAACTTTAGCTCAGTCGTGGGGAAGGACAAATACCTAGCTAGAACTTAAGCTCAATCATAGAGCAGGGCAAATACCTAGCTGGAACTTTAACCCAATCATGGAGCAGGGCAAATATCTAACTAGAACTTTAGTAATCAGGAAAATGACATACATCGTCCATGTGAAAAACATCAAACATGACTTGAAGAAAACACACACAGTGCACTTGATCTACTGTGGTACTAAATGTGCACACGAAGAATCTAAGCAATGAAGAACTGGAGGAAAAATTTGATTTTTTCAACTCTAAAATTGGAAGGTTGCCTTAGCCATCTGGATAGTTACGTTACATTATTGTTCTATAGCCAGTGTCTGATTTAATAAGGTTATATTGTTAGTTGTTTTGTTGCCAGTTCTTAATCCAACAATATTATATTCATAATTGTTCAATGTGCTCGTGTCTGATTCAATACGATTATATTCTTAATTGTTCTACTGTGTCTGATTCAATAAGATTATAATTGTTCTGTTGCCAGTGTTTGATTCAATAAGATTGTAATCTTAATTGTAGTAAGATTATATTTTTAATTGTTTTAGGTATCTCATTCAATAAGATTATAATCTTAATTGTAATAAGATTATGTTTTTAATTATTCTATGGTGTCTGATTCACAGAGATTGTAATCTTAATTGTCCTATTGCCAGTCTCTGATTCAATAATATTATATTCACAATTGTTCTATGCCCAGTCTCTGACCCAGTGAGTCGCTTGAAAGTACATGAAATCACGGCGTACACAGTTTCCCTGGTTTGGGGACATCCGAGAAATGTGTTTGGACATCTCAGCGCTTACATCATCTTCGTCCAGCAAGAAAGTTCTCCAGGAAAATGCGAACGAGTCATCATTTTGTCAGAAAAGAAAGGATTCCAGGTAATAAGAATATAAACGGACAGCTAGGTGGTTATTTGGGTCAAGTCATGGTGTAATGAACGAATGAAATACTTTAGATATCACAGATGACTGAGATAGTACATACATGACTGAGATATCACATACACGACTGAGATAGCACATACATGACTGAGATAGCACATGACTGAGATAGCAAATACATGACTGAGATAGTACATACATGGTTGAGATGTCACATACATGACTGAGATAGTACATACACAACTGAGATAGTACATACATGACTGAGATAGCACATATATGACTGAGATAGCACATATATGACTGAGATATCACATACATGACTGAGATAGTACATTCACAACTGAGATATCACATACATGATTGAGATAGTACATACACAACTGAGATAGAACATACACAACTGAGATAGTACATACATGACTGAGATAGCACATATATGACTGAGATATCACATACATGACTGAGATAGTACATACAAAACTGAGATAGCACATACATGACTGAGATAGTACATACATGACTAAGATAGTACATACATGGTTGAGATGTCACATACATGACTGAGATAGTACATACATAACTGAGATAGTACATACATGATTGAGATATCACATACATGACTGAGATAGCACATATATAACTGAGATATCACATACATTACTGAGATATCACATACATGACTGAGATAGTACATATATAACTGAGATAGTACATACATGACTGAGATAGCACATATATATGACTGAGATATCACATACATGGCTGAGATAGTACATATATGACTGAGATAGTACATACATGATTGAGATATCACATACATGACTGAGATAGCACATATATGACTGAGATATCACATACAAAGTGAGATATCACATACATGACTGAGATAGTACATACACAACTCAGATAGTACATACATAACTGAGATAGTACATACATGACTGAGATAGCACATATATGACTGAGATATCACATACATGACTGAGATAGTACATACACAACTGAGATAGCACATACATGACTGAGATAGTACATACATAACTGAGATAGTACATACATGGTTGAGATGTCACATACATGACTGAGATAGTACATACACAACTGAGATAGTACATACATAACTGAGATAGTACATACATGATTGAGATATCACATACATGACTGAGATATCACATACATTACTGAGATAGTACATACACAACTGAGATAGCACATACATGACTGAGATAGTACATACACAACTGAGATAGCACATACATGACTGAGATAGTACATACATAACTGAGATAGTACATACATGGTTGAGATGTCACATACATGACTGAGATAGTACATACACAACTGAGATAGTACATACATAACTGAGATAGTACATACATGATTGAGATATCATATACATGACTGAGGTAGCACATATATGACTGAGACATCACATACACAAGTGAGATATCACATACATGACTGAGATAGTACATACACAACTGAGATAGTACATACACAACTGAGATAGTACATACATGATTGAGATATCACATACATGAATGAGATAGCACATATATGACTGAGATATCACATACATTACTGAGATATCACATACATGACTGAGATAGTACATACACGACTGAGATAGTGCATTCACAACTTAGATAGTCCATACACAACTGAGATAGTACATACACAAGTGAGATAGTACATACACAACTGAGATAGTACATACATGATGGAGATATCACATACATAACTGCGATAGTACATACATGACTGAGATAGCACATATATGACTGAGATATCACATACATGACTGACATAGTACATACACAACTGAGATAGCACATACATGATTGAGATAGTACATACATGACTGAGATAGTACATACATGGTTGAGATGTCACATACATGACTGAGATAGTACATACACGACTGAGATAGTACATACATAACTGAGATAGTACATACATGATTGAGATAGCACATACATGACTGAGATAGCACATACACGACTGAAGATAGCACATACATGACTGAGATAGTACATACACAACTGAGATAGCACATATATGACTGAGATATCACATTACTGAGGTATCACATACATGACTGAGATAGTACATATATGTACTGAGATAGTACATACACAACTGAGATAGTACATACACAACTGAGATAGTACTACATAACTGAGATAGTACATACATGACTGAGATAGCACATATATGACTGAGAAATCACATACATGACTGAGATAGTACATACACAACTGAGATAGCACATACATGACTGAGATGGTACATACATGACTAAGATAGTACATACATGGTTGAGATGTCACATACATGACTGAGATAGTACATATATGACTGAGATAGTACATACATGATTGAGATATCACATACATGACTGAGATAGCACATATATGACTGAGATATCACATACAAAGTGAGATATCACATACATGACTGAGATAGTACATACACAACTCAGATAGTACATACATAACTGAGATAGTACATACATGACTGAGATAGCACATATATGACTGAGATATCACATACATGACTGAGATAGTACATACACAACTGAGATAGCACATACATGACTGAGATAGTACATACATAACTGAGATAGTACATACATGGTTGAGATGTCACATACATGACTGAGATAGTACATACACAACTGAGATAGTACATACATAACTGAGATAGTACATACATGATTGAGATATCACATACATGGACTGAGATATCACATACATTACTGAGATAGTACATACACAACTGAGATAGCACATACATGACTGAGATAGTACATACACAACTGAGATAGCACATACATGACTGAGATAGTACATACATAACTGAGATAGTACATACATGGTTGAGATGTCACATACATGACTGAGATAGTACATACACAACTGAGATAGTACATACATAACTGAGATAGTACATACATGATTGAGATATCATATACATGACTGAGGTAGCACATATATGACTGAGACATCACATACACAAGTGAGATATCACATACATGACTGAGATAGTACATACACAACTGAGATAGTACATACACAACTGAGATAGTACATACATGATTGAGATATCACATACATGAATGAGATAGCACATATATGACTGAGATATCACATACATTACTGAGATATCACATACATGACTGAGATAGTACATACACGACTGAGATATTGCATTCACAACTTAGATAGTCCATACACAACTGAGATAGTACATACACAAGTGAGATAGTACATACACAACTGAGATAGTACATACATGATGGAGATATCACATACATAACTGCGATAGTACATACATGACTGAGATAGCACATATATGACTGAGATATCACATACATGACTGACATAGTACATACACAACTGAGATAGCACATACATGATTGAGATAGTACATACATGACTGAGATAGTACATACATGGTTGAGATGTCACATACATGACTGAGATAGTACATACACGACTGAGATAGTACATACATAACTGAGATAGTACATACATGATTGAGATAGCACATACATGACTGAGATAGCACATACACGACTGAGATAGCACATACATGACTGAGATAGTACATACACAACTGAGATAGCACATATATGACTGAGATATCACATTACTGAGGTATCACATACATGACTGAGATAGTACATATATGACTGAGATAGTACATACACAACTGAGATAGTACATACACAACTGAGATAGTACATACATAACTGAGATAGTACATACATGACTGAGATAGCACATATATGACTGAGAAATCACATACATGACTGAGATAGTACATACACAACTGAGATAGCACATACATGACTGAGATGGTACATACATGACTAAGATAGTACATACATGGTTGAGATGTCACATACATGACTGAGATAGTACATACACAACTGAGATAGGACATACATGATTGAGATATCACATACATGACTGAGATAGCACATATATGACTGAGATATCACATACACAAGTGAGATATCACATACATGACTGAGATAGTACATACATGACTGAGATAGCACATACATGACTGAGATAGCACATACATGACTGAGATAGCACATACATGACTGAGATAGCACATATATGACTGAGATAGCACATACATGACTGAGATAGTACTGCTGGTTAAGATAGCTCTGATAATTGAGAAAGCACATACATGACTGAGATAGCATGCACATGACTATATGTATGACAGAGATAGCACATGCATAGCTGAGATAGCACAAATATAACTGAGATAGCACAGCCATGACTGACATAACACAAATATTATTGAGATAGTACTGAGGAATGAGATAGCACATTCATGACTGAGGTAGCACATATATGCCTGAGGTAGCACATACATGCCTGAGATAGCACATACATGATTGAGATATCACATGCATGACTGAGATAACACTGCTAACTGAGATAGCACATACGTGACTGAGATAACACAGCCATAATTGAGATAGCACAGACACACAATAACACAGACATGCCTAATATAGCATAAACATGCTTTAGATAGCACAGAGATTACTGACACAAACATACTTAAGATAGCACAGACTTACCTAACATAGCACATACATGCCTAACATAGCTCAGACATGCCTTACATAGAACATATATACTGAAGATAACACAGATATACTGAAGATAGCACACTCATACTTAAAATATCACAGACATGACTGAGACACCACAGACATGACTGAAACAGCACAGACATGACTGAGATAGCTCAGACATGACTGAGATACCACAAACAAACTTAATATATCACAGGCACATATAACATGAAAGAAACACACACACCGCTGAGAGATTATGAAAAGTGCAAGTACTACTATATGTAATATTGCAACAAAATAGTGAATAATTTTATAAATAATGTGGCAGAGAAATTGAATAAATTATCAAATCAACATGACATACTGACTGAGTAATTTATGTAACAGGAAAATGTGTTAATTTATCTGACAAAGTGATTTGAGAATTTAGGTAAAAGAGAAACTGAGTAATTTGTGTTATAAGGAGACTGAGTATATTGCTTTTGGTGCTTGGTCATTTCTAGAGGAGATAAATTAATTGACAAATGAAAGAGTTAAATGATTCAGTTTCAGAGATGATTAATCATCTTAAGTGACTTACTGTATTTACCATGGACTTATATATCTCTGAAATGTTGGCTCAATTAACATATGAATACAGTAGTTTTCCCTAAGCAACCTCCTTTAATTTGATATATAATACACTATGTCTGCTTCCATATTTAAACATTGAGCACAACCCACTACTGGCAACTCTAATCATATTCTGGTACGGACCTAAGGCCTTGTCCACGTCAATCAGACTTAAATACCTCCTCATCTGACATGCTTCCGTATTAACAATTTTTAAGGCATAACTGTGACACACCTCTACTTCTAATTTTCCACCATCTATTTTTGTTTGACCCAAACCTACTTTTAGTTTAGCGCTGAATATGTTAATTCAACAGTAACATGGCTATGTAATCATTGTTTCATGACTCCACACAGGTAAACCAGACAGTGTGCAGCCCGGAGAAGGTTGTTCATGTCCATCTGATGACTTTACTCCACTTGACATCCATAGCTTTTAATGTGACGGACCTTCAACCCTATACGACCTATAGTGTCTCAGTGGCGGCTGTCAATGGCGCCGGTTTGGGCCGAGTGTCAAATGTGACTCTGTCAACTATCATCGCAGGTACAAGACTTACGTATTTACCATGGACTTATATATCTCTGAAATGTTGTCATTGCAAAATGTTGGCTCAATTAACATATGAATACAGTAGTTTTCTCTAAGCAACCTCCTTTAATTTGATATATAATACAATATGTCTGCTACCATATTTAAACATTGAGCACAACTGGCAACTCTAATTGTATTCTGGTACGAACCTAAGGCCTTGTCCACGTCAATCAGACTTAAATACCTCCTCATCTGACATGCTTCCATATTAATAATTTTTAAGGCATAACTGTGACACACAACTACTTCCAATTTTCCGCCATCTATTTTTGTTTGGTCCAAACCTACTTTTAGTTTAGCGCTGAATCTGTTAATTCAACAGTAACATGGGCTATGTAATCATTGTTTCATGGCTCCACACAGGTAAACCAGACAGTGTGCAGCCCGGAGAAGGTTGTTCATGTCCATCTGATGACTTTACTCCACTTGACATCCATAGCTTTTAATGTGACCGACCTTCAACCCTATACGAACTATAGTGTCTCAGTGGCGGCCGTCAATGGCGCCGGTTTGGGCCGAGTGTCAAATGTGACTCTGTCAACTAGCATTGCAGGTACAAGACAACACGTTATGAACACACATCTCAACATCTTCTTCTTCTTCTCCTCCTTGTTCATATTTTCTTCCTCCTCCTCTACCTTCTTCTTCTTTTCTTCCTCCTTTGTTTTTTTTTCTTCTTCCTTTCCTTCTCTTCCTCCTCCTTCCTCTTCTTTTCCACCTCCTTCTCCACCTTCTTCTTCTTCCTTCTCCCCTTCCTCTTCTTTCTCGTCCTTCTCCTAATCCTCTTCCTCTTCATCTTTCCTTCATTTTCTTCTTCGGGTACCTGGTCAGAACATCTTCTTCTTCCTGTTAGTTTTCCTTCTTCCTCTTCCTCCACACCCTTCTTCTTTTCCTCCTCCTCCTTCTACTTCTTCTTCTTCTTCCTCCTCTTCCTCCTCCTAATCCTCTTCCTCTTCTTATTCCCCTCCTCTTTATTTTCTTCTTTGAGTGCCTGGCCTGAAGCAGACAGGAAGTCGGAGATCATGATTCAGTATTGCCATCTCTTTGAATCTACAACTTCCTAGGTATTCATCATGTATAACGAATCCTTCCATTTGTATATTCTATCCTAGTTCCCCCAGTGCCGCTTGGACAGAAGTGCACCTACCCAAGTCGTGGGACAATCACATTCACATGGGATGCCTCAGCTCTAAAAGCGGGACCAACTACCTACTTTATTCTTGTCTCAAAGTCCAAACATATGAGTGACTTATCTGAAGGACTGGAGTTTTTTGGCAATTTTACAGTACCAGGCAAGTCTTTGTTTTTGTCTGAGAAAATATTTCCCATGTATTGTTACAGCTTTCTACATGTTTTGTTACATTGAATTATCCATGTGTATTGTTATATTATATATTGCCCATGTGAATTGTTATATTATATTGTCCATGTGAATTGTTATATTATATTGTCCATGTGAATTGTTATATTATATTGTCCATGTGAATTGTTATATTATATTGTCCATGTGAATTGTTATATTATATTGTCCATGTGAATTGTTATATTATATTGTCCATGTGTATTGTTATATTATATTGTCCATGTGAATTGTTATATTATATTGTCCATGTGTATTGTTATATTATATATTGCCCATGTGAATTGTTATATTATATTGTCCATGTGAATTGTTATATTATATTGTCCATGTGAATTGTTATATTATTGTCCATGTGAATTGTTATATTATATTGTCCATGTGTAATTGTTATATTATATATTGCCCATGTGAATTGTTATATTATATTGTCCATGTGAATTGTTATATTATATTGTACATGGATATTGTTACTTTCGAATGTCCATGGATATTATTACATTCAATTGTCCATGTGTATTGTTATATAATGTTGTCCATGGATGTTGTTACATTCAATTGTCCATGTGTATTATTACCTTCAATTGTCCATGTGTATTATTACCTTCAATTGTCCATGGATATTGCTATATTCAGTGATTCATCTGTATTGTTACATTCAATTGTCTATTGATATTGTTACATTCAATTGTCCATCTGTATTATTACATTCAGTTGTCCATCTGTATTGTTACATTCAATTGTCCAACTGTATTGTTACATTCAATTGTCCATGTTATTGTTAGATTCAATTGTCCATGTGTATTGTTACCTTACAATTGTCCATGTTTATTGTTACATTCAATTGTCCATGTGTATTGTTACCTTCAATTTACATGTGTATTGTTACATTCAATTGTCCATCTGTATTGTTACATTCAATTGTCCATCTGTATTGTTACATTCAATTGTCCATCTGTATTGTTACATTCAATTGTCCATCTGTATTGTTTCTTTCAATTGTCCATCTGTATTGTTACCTTTAATTGTCCATCTGTATTGTTACATTCAATTGTCCATCTGTATTGTTACATTCAATTGTCCATCTGTATTGTTACATTCAATTGTCCATCTGTATTATTACATTGAATTGTCCATCTGTATTGTTACATTCAATTGTCCATCTGTATTGTTACATTCAATTGTCCATCTGTATTGTTACATTCAATTGTCCATCTGTATTGTTACCTTCAATTTACATGTGTATTGTTACATTCAATTGTCCATCTGTATTGTTACAGTGAATTGTCCAATTGTTACATTCAATTGTCCATCTGTATTGTTACATTCAATTGTCCGTCTATAATGATCACACCGCACATCGAGTGTCCTTTGGTTGATCAGAATATGGAGCCAGCACCATGTATCCAGCAGTCCTGAAAGCGAACACAACAGTCGTTTACTTTACTCATTTACAGCGGCATTCCATTGGTTAGAGGAGGCCACTGCAACACACATTGTTTTCTTTACAGACTCATGGAATATGCTTAGTAAGGTGGAGAAACAAACGTTTTGTGTGAAATGGTTATCCTCACTTCAGAGGTCACAGATTGTGAGAATTGTATGGATTGATTGCCCTGGAAATGCAGGAGTGCGGGGGAATGAACAAGCTGATAGGCTAGCAGGTAATGCACCTCTTGGTGGTAGATTACCTATGGACAAGGGAGAGGTGGTGGTGCCTCTGTGTGGAAAAGGCAGGTGAATAGATTGAGAACCTGTATGTGGAAAGAATAATATCGCAGGCGATCAGTAGGGGTTCTGAAAGAATCTCAAAATCGAGAGGGAAGACCAGGAGAACTTTCAACCAGATAGCGATGGGAATGATTAGTAGTATGACTCTTCACTGGCTGTTTAATGAGGGTGCGGAGCGCGTATGGGAATGTCCTGAGCGCTGTAACGTTGGTTCTTAGCTCAACTAAACTCAACTCATTCTACTAGAAAAAGATATGCTATTCCTGACATCAAACTTATTTTTACTAAAGATGATGTTATATCCTGACATCAAACTTATTTTACTAGAAGATAATATTATATTTCTGACATCAAACTTATTTTTACTAAAGATGATGATATATTCCTGACATCAAACTTACTTTTACTAAAGATGATGTAATATTCCTAACATCAAACTTATTTTTACTAAAGACGGTGTTATATTCCTGACATCAAACTTATTTTTACTAAAGATGATGTCATTTTCCTGACATCAAACTTATTTTTACTAAAGATGATGTCATTTTCCTGACATCAAACTTACTTTTACTAAAGATGATGTTATATTCCTGACATCAAACATGTTTTACTAGATTACTAGAAGATATGATACTGTTGACATCAATATGCCCCTGATAATCCAATTATATTGTTCATTACTACAGAGTCCAGCAACAGGTCACTCAACCTAAGTGGACTTAAAGATTTCTGGTTGTACAGGTTCTCCATGTTGTCACAGACTGCAGCCGGCAGCTCTCAGCTGGTCACCCTGGATCCTCCATGTCGGACGGCCAGTGCACGTTAGTGACCCATATCTTTCTGTGCTCTGTTTTTATCTGTACGTCTATCTCTCTCTGTATGTCTCTCTCTCTCTCTTTATGTCTATCTCTGTCTGTGTCTCTCGGTCTGTGTCTGTCTGTCCCTGCCTATCTCTCTCTGTGTAAGTAGGTGTGTGTGTGTGAGTGCGTGCGTGCATGCATGCATGCGTGCGTGCATGCGTGCGTGCGTGTGTGTAAGTGTTTGAATCTATCTGTGTCAGTCTGTTTATACTAGAGGTTCTGTGGCTGCGTGTGTGCATATTTATAAACAAGCAGGTTTGTCTCGTGGTTTATGTCAGTATATTGTTGAAATGTATTTTTAAATAACCTGAAATTGGTTGGACTGATGGCTGTACATATCCAGTTTGTTTCATCACATCACATTACAACCTTGTAAAAACATTTTATATCTCACATTACAACTTTGTACATACACATAGTATTATATCATCACGTAGCAACCATGTACACGCCTATTGATTATCACACATAGCAACCATGAGTGTATGAGCCAGACGTTTGCCTGTTTCTCTCCTGCTGCATTCAGCATCTGGCCCAGTGAAGGACTTGCAGATTGTGTCAGTCAACGCAACAAGCGCACGGCTTCTCTGGCAATGCCCTCGTGAAGAAGACAGGCATGGTGTTATAGAACGATTCATCATTTTTCAGCGAGTACAGGTGAGATATCCCCAATAGAATGTTTAGAGTTTCACAACATTTGCATGTCTGCTGGCAGAATGTTTACCCATGCCAGCTGCTACAATGTTAAACATTCTGCCCATTCTAGATTGTGTTTGTCATGGTCATTATCATATGCCATGTTCATAGCCATGTCGGTAGCCATGTCTGTGACCATGTCAATCGCCATGTTGATAGCCATGCTGGTAGCCATGTCGATAGCCATGTTGATAGCCATGTCTGTGACCATGTCAATCGCCATGTTGATAGCCATGCTGGTAGCCATGTCGATAGCCATGTCGGTAGCCATGCTGGTAGCCATGTCGCCATGCCGATAGCCATGTTGATAGTTATGTCGGTAGCCATGTTGGTGGCCATGTCAATCGCCATGTCGATAGCCATGCTGGTAGCCATGTCGATAGCCATGTTGGTAGCCATGTCAGTAGACATGTCAATAACCATGTCAGTAGTCATGTTGATAGCCATGTCGATAGCCACGTCAGTAGACATGTCAATAGCCATGTCGGAGTCATGTCGATAGCCATGTCAGTAGCCATGTCGATAGCCATGGTTGGTTATGGTTCGCCATCTCCCGCAATCACGATTCTTGCATCAGCTCTGTCTTGTCCCAATTATCTCATGTGGCATAGTCTTCCTGGCATTTATCTTTGTCTTTCTCTTGCCTTTTCCCCATCAAGTTTACGAGTTGTCACTATGTTTTCAGATGTATTTTTCCTCATAATGTGTCCAACTAAGTCTAATTTCTCTAATAATTTTACAGGTGTTATTTGTTTCTTGTAGAACTATCTCATTGGTTTCTCTGTACTTCCAAGGTATTCTTTGCATTTCCCTCAGAAACCACATTCCCACTACTTTTAGATGTTTCTCAGCTTGTCTGCTTATTATCCAAGCTTCACATACATACATCAGTATAGATTCTATGAAGCATTTTAACTCTTTGTCTCTGCCATTGACAGCTTTTTATTGGTCAGAATCTTTTTCCACGACCAGCTGAAAAACATTTAATGGCAGTGAAGATGTGGTTTCTGAGTAAAATACAAAGAACACCATTGACAGACAGAAAAACCACTGAGCAAGCCCTACAAGATGCAAATTAGAACCTTAAACTGATTAGAAAAATTAGATGCAGACAGTCAAAAGTTTTTGGACACGTTATAAGAAGAAATAAACTAGAAAAATTGGTGACAACTGGCAAGATTGAGTAGAAAAGAATAAAGGGAAGGCACATAAGTAAATATCTGGATGGATTGGCCATGTGCCATGGTTGAGACAAGAACACAGAACTGATCCATGACTCTGGTGATCGTGTGAGATAGTGAAACATGACCGTCCACACTTATCGGCATAGCTCATGATAATGGTGATAATTCTTTCCATCTTGCTAGAGGCTACCTTTACATTATGATTCTTGTGGGAATCCCTACAAGGCACCCTGCATCAGATGTTATGACTGGTCTGAAATTGTGTTAACACCCATCCAACTTCAAAATTGTAAACATTCTGTCTGTTCTGGATTGTGAAACACTGTATCCACTTTAGTATTGTAAACATTTTGTCTGTTCTGGATTGTGAAACATTGTGTCCTCTTAAGTATTTTAAACATTCTGCTGTTTCTCTCAATTATAATTCTGAAAATTCAAATGTGCATATACATATTTATTCATAAATAAGTTTATAATACACCCTACAATGGGTATAATTGATAGAAATACGATGAAGGTGTTTCATAATGTTACTACTTGTTAAAATTTTATACACATGTACAAGTTACAGTACTTTAAAAAAAAATGGGAAAATTAGCATGCACATAGCAAGAGTTTCATAATACTAAAGACAATAGAATTACCATATTTTATGTGATGTAATAATACCAGTGACAACAGAATTATCATATTTTATGTAACATAATAATACTAGGGATAACATGATTATATTATGTGTGTGTAATACAACAATAATAGAGATAATATAATTATAAGATTTTATGTAACATAATTCTAGAGACAATAGCATTGTCATATTTTGTGTAACATGATAATACTTTAGACAATAGAATGGTATTTTATGTAACATAATAATACTAGAGATATTACAATGATCAAATTTTACATAACTTTTTAGATGTTCAAACGAATTGACCTTGATGCAGATTCTGAAGTAGCTGAGACCTTGACATTGAAAGCCAGACCACAGTCTTGCTCCAGAACATACAATGTATCAGTCAAGGTCATACCAGAGGTGACCTACATATTCCAGGTACAGTATAATATCAAATGTATTTAGAATGCAAGTGTCTTTGTCTGTGGGTGAATGTGAGGTTTGTGTGTGAGCGAGTGTGAGGTTTGTGAGTGGACGAGTGTGAGGTTTGTGTGTGAGCAAGTGTGAGGTTTGTGTGTGGGTGAGTGTGAAGGTTGTGTGTAAGTGAGTGTGAGGTTTGTGTGTGGGTGAATGTGAGGTTTGTGTGTGGGTGAGTGTGAAGGTTGTGTGTGAGTGAGTGTGAGGTTTGTGTGTGGGTGAGGGTGAAGTTTGTGTTTTGGTGAATATGAGGGTCACTTAAAGTTACTTAAACGTTAAGAGGGTCGACTTCATTGCACCAGGTTGTTATCCCATATGGGTTTGTCTCTTTCCGCAGCATTGAAAGTGTTGCATAAAGCACAGATTCTATAGCTCCAGTGACGACCCCCAGGAGTCTCTGAAAAAATGCACCCATGAACCGAAGGACGTGGCCCGGAATCAAACCCACAACCTTCAGAGCCCGAGTGAGATGGCTTGACCAGTTCACCATGGAGACTCCCGAAGGATGAGGGTGATTGTATATGAGATATTGGTGCGTGTATAACGGGAATGTTGGATAATAATAACAACATTAGATATGCAGATGATACAGTTTTGATTACAGACAATGAACAGGACCTGCAACATTTAGTAGATGCGGTTGTTGCACACAGTGAACAACTAGGGTTAGAACTGAATATTAAGAAGACACAGATTATGGTCATCACTGGGAAGAAGGAAATACCTCAATGTGATATACAAGTAAATGGGCATATTCTTAAGCAAGTGAATTGGTACAGTTATCTTGGAACAGTCATAACATCTGATGGGAGATGCCTTGAAGAGATTAAAACAAGAATTGCCATTGCGATGGTAGCCTTTTGCAAGATGAAAAACGTACTGACCAATAAAAAGATATCAATTGAAATGAGAAAAACAGTGGTGAAGTTCTACATAGAACCTGTACTTTTGTAAGGATGTGAAGCACGGACAATAAGCAGACAAGCTGAAAAACATCTGATAACTGGAAATATGGTTTCTGAGGAAAATGAAAAGAATACCATGGACAAACAGAAAAACCAATTAACAAGTCCTTCAAGAAATAAATGAAGATCATAAACTGATTAGAAACATTAGACGTAGACAGTCAAAATTGTTTGGGCATGTTATGAGAAGAAATGAATTCGAGAACTTGGTGACAACTGGCAAGATCGAAGGGAGGAGACCAAGGGGAAGACCAAGAAGTAAATACCTGGATGGCTTGGCCACATGGCATGGTCGACAAGAACACAGAGCTGATCCACGACTCTGCTGATCGAGTGAGATGGCAACACATGACCGTCCACACTTATTGGCATGGCACATGATGGATGGATGGTGAGGGGAGTGGGTGTGGATGTGTGTAAGAGGAATGGATGTGTGTAACGTTTGTGTGTGGGTGAGTGTGAGGTTTGTGTGTGGGTGAGTGGGTAAATTGAGGTAGGAGAGAGGAAGGACAGTTCTGCAACACCCTGCCCCTGGAGATGAAACTGTCTTCCTGGTAGGGAGACCAAGGTCTCTACACCAAGATCACTCGGACAGACACCAGACCTTTTCAGGCTCAGGAAACATAGATGTTAATGTATTGTTCTTATGAGTTAAAACTCTGTCTTCCAGAAGATTCATGAGCAACCAACCAACCAACCAACCAACCAGGCAGCCAGCCAGCCACCAACCAACCAACCAGCCAATTAACTAACCAACCAGCCACCAGCCAACCAACCACCAGCCAACCAACTAACCAACCAACCAGCCAGCCAACCACTCAACCAACCAACTAGCCAACCAACCAACCAACCAACCAACCAGCCAGCCAGTCAACCAACCAGCCATCCAACAATCCAACCAACCAACCAAACAACCAAGCAATTATCCAATCAACTAGCCTGCCAACCAACCAACCAACCAAACAGCCAGCCAGCCAGCCAATCAACCAACCTGCCAACCAACCAACCAGCCAACCAACCAAACCAACATACCACTTATCCAAACAAGTAACTTTACAGATTTCACATACCATTCTAAATCAAGAATATATTTACTCTGTCCAGATTAACTATCAGTACAGTTCAATATTTCTGTCTGGTCTTTCTTATGTGCCGGTCTCCGTTGTGAAGGGATTATGTATGCACGCATACCCGTGTTTGAAACACAGCTGCGTGAAATTTGGTAGCAGACCGCGTTGCGCTGATTTTTTACGGAATGGTATGGGTGCCGGTCGTTCAGAAAGCAATGGCAAACTACTGAACGTAAACTCGCCAAGACATCAACATCAGCAAAAAATGCTGGTGTTGACTGCAAGCGTCATGTAAAGGATATGCAACTAACTGTCCTATATACACGCTAGCTTTACTGCTACATTCACATGTCCAGGACATTTGAAGTACTGTTACATAATAATTAAATATTTTAAAAATCAGATACAGGCCAAGGTCGTCAGCATTGACCAGCCAGGGGACCCACTATCCCAGGCGTTCACTGCCCCAGCTGACGGTGAGAATGATGTATTTGTGTATCCAGTTAAAGAGAAGCTTAGGTGATAGTTTGTATATACTAGATCATATTCCACAACTGCAACATTTAGTAGATGATGTTGTTGCAACAGTGGACAACTAGGGTTAGAATTAAATTGTATGTAGACAAATTATGGTTGTCACTAGGAAGAATGAAATACCACAATGTAATATACAAGTAAATGGGAATATTCTTAAACAAGTGAATCAGTACAATTATCTCGGAACAGTAATAACATCTGATGGAAGATGCCTTAAAGAGATTAGAACAAGAATCGCCATGGCAAAGATAGCCTTTCACAAAATAGGAAACATATTGACCAGTAAAATGATGTCAGTTGCAATGAGAAAAAGAATTGAAATGCTACATAGAACCTCCTGTACTTTTGTATAGATATTAAGCATGGACAATGAGCAGACAAGCTGAAAAACATCTAATGGCTGTATCATGTGATTTCTGAGGAAAATGCAAAGAATACCAAGGACAGACAGAAAAACCAATGACCAAGTCCTACAAGAAGCAGATGACAACCGTAAACTAATTAAGAGAAATTAGATGTAGACAATCACAGTTTTTTGGACATGTTATGAGAAGAAATAAACTAGAAAACTTGGTGACAACTGGCGAGATTGAGGGGAAGAGAACAAGGGGAAGACAAAGAAGTAAATACCTGGATGGTTTGACCACATGGTATTGTAGAGACAAGAACACGGAGCTGATCCACGACTGGTGATTGTGTGAGATGGCAAAACATGACCACCAACGCTTATCAGCATGGCACATGATGATCTCAAAACTAAGTGTTTATACTGCAGAGTAATAACAGTTAGTCACATGTCCTTTAAAGGACGTCACATTCAACCCCAACATTTACTGGCTGTTTGTGATATACTATGCAATTTTATGTTCAGTAGGTTGCCATTGCTTTCTGAATGGCTGACGCTCATACCTTTAGGGAAAATCAACACAAAACTATCTGTTCTCAAATCAACTGCAGAAGACTTCAAAACTTATATGTCGAGATTATGAAACTGCACTCACTAACCTCTCAATCTCTAGATTTTAGAGTAATATTTTGTTGGTAATAGCAATAATTCATTTCCAAATGTAGTTGCATATCTTTGGTAGTTTATCATTTCATGTTATATCATGTATGACTTGCATTACATCAGAGTTTGTACACTGTGTTAATTCTGTAACATTTATGGTTCCGTGCTGTACACAGTAAAAATACACAGTAAATGTACAGTAACAGTATCCTTTACACACCATTAGGTATATTGGGTATATTGTGCCAGCCTCATGATGTTAGTCCGATCAACACTCGATGGGTGATGAGATCAAGAGTCAATATCACACCATCATTGTATCGCATCTGTGTGTGGTCCTGTACTGTATAATTGTATAACATCTGTGTGGGGTTCTGTACTGTATAATTGTGTAACATTTGTGTGTGGTCCTGTACTGTGCAACTGTATAACATCTGTATATGGTACTGTACTGTATAATTGTATAATATTTATGTGTGGTTCTGTACTGTATACTTGTATAACATTTGTGTGTGGTCCTGTACTGTATAATTGTATAAAATCTGTGCGTGGTCCTGTACTGTATAATTGTATAACATCGGTGTGTGGTTCTGTACTGTATAATTGTATAACATTTGTGTGTGGTCCTGTACTATATAATTGTATAACATTTGTGTGTAATTCTGTACTGTATAATTGTATAAAATGTGTGTTTAGTTCTGTACTGTATAACTGGATAACATTTGTGTGTGGTCCTATACTGTATAATTGTGTAACATATGAGTGTGGTTCTGTACTGTATAAATGTATAACATCTGTGTATGGTTCTGTACTATATAACTTTGTAGCATCTGTGTGTGGTTGTGTGCGGTATAACATCTGTGTGTGATTGTGTATTGTATAACATCTGTGTCTGTTTTGTACCATAAAATTGTATAACATCTGTGTCTGGTTCTGTACTGTATAATTGTGTAACATCTGTGTGTGGTTCTGTACTGTATAATTGTATACCATGTGGATGTAATTATGTGCTGTATTTATTGTATTTTATCTCAGTGTAGGATAAGAAAAAGTTGTTTAACTGGCCCTTCTTGATGTTCCAGTGCCCAAACCTATTGTAACACTACCAACAAGCGAGCCTTACACAGATGAGAGCTCCCTGAAGGAATCGTCTTTCTCAGTCAGTGTCTGTGTTTCCTGCCTGCTGGACAACTCCCATGGACAAATCTCAGCTTTTGGGATTCTGGTGTGCCAGGAGGGATTCTGTGACCAAAGTAAGACCTAATGGCCTAGCTAAAGGCTTTTTTCACGGACAAACAGGCATAGTATTCGTGTGTGTGTAATATAGAGCATACTGTAACAAGAACATGTCTTGATAAGTCTCAACTTCTTATTTTGTCCGACAGCTTTTGCATTGAAACACTGCAGAGGAGAGATAGATGTAATTTTCTGTGTTTCGCTGGTCTTGTTGCTTGTGCTAATGTCTTATTTGATTTTTTAATGATCTCTTTTACTCAGTCTAGCCAACTCTTCATGGGTCATCCTCTCTGAAGCCTTGTATCTCTATGTTTTCATGTAGAATGCACTAGCCGCTGGTTGAATTTGTTTCATTCTAACTAAATGTCTGAACAATTCAATTATTTGTTGTTCTATAAAATCAGTAATCGGTGTTATCCCTACACTTGTTCTTAGTTTCTCATTTGTCTCTCTAGATATGGAGTTCTATGCCGCCTTCCTAGAACCGAAGTATGTGTAATGACGTAGCAACATGCTATACCTAGATTTTTTCTGTTTATCTTTTAATGATTTAAATTGTCTAATTTCATGTTTTTCTTTAGATCTGTTTGTGTTGCTCATGAGGAAGATTATTATAATCGAAACATCAATTCGCTGTGTCGTAGTATAGTATCTGTACCCTTGCTAGTCTATGATGAGAGGTTTTTCCAGGCTGAGAAATAAGGTCACTTGCCTAGGCAGTCACTAAGTAGTAAGTAATGGGAGTATTTACAATGCTTCAGTGACAAATCCTTCATCGTCATCGCGTAAGCACAATTATTCTCTACATCAAGTCATACTGTGTGAGTCATTCACTAATCACATATTAATTAAGTTAAATTAATCATGACTGAACTTGATATATAAAGAAAACAAAAACAATGTTGATATCAAAGAAACAAGATGACATCAAAGTATAAGATAACAAAAGAAGGGAAAATGTTTATAACTTATAATGCTGTTATAACAACAGATGGTAGATGCATGACAGAGATTAAGAGTAGAATTTGTCATGAAAAAGCTGCATTTCAGAAAATGAAAAGTATTTTATGTAATAAGTCACTATCTATACTGAAATAGTATACAGAAACTGTTTTGCTCTAAGGCAGTGAATCCTGGATAAATTAGGAAAAGCTTAGAAGCAACGGAGATGTGGTTCATGAGATTATTTTTTGGTGCTCACTCGCTTTGAATGTGCTAGACTGAATTTTACGTGTGGATTAGCTTTCCCTATTAACAGTATCCCTCGCTATCTGGCAAACCCACTCTGACATCAGAGGTACTTGTAATTTATGTCCCCAAGTCAAGAACGATAGGTCAACATTTTAGCCCAACTGTCCGGTGTAGAGGTTGAACCCCTTACACCCCGGGAAGGTTAACCCGGTCAACAAATGCCCGCAGAAGTCGGATGTGTCGGCCTAACGGCGCAAGAACGCAGCTCTGCTGTAAACAGGCACAACGCAATCACATCCGGAAAAAAAAAACTCCGGATGAACGAAGAAGAAGAAGAAGAACCCCTTACCTTGGCATCAGCACAATGGATATTTAAGAACATACATTCTTATCCATTCGGCCATGTTGACCTACTGGTTCATGAGATGAATGTTGCGAATTCCTTGGACTGCTAGAGTAACTAACGACGATTTCCTGAACGAGGCTAATGAAAGGTAGAACATTATATATAACAATAAAAAAGAGATAAACAGCTTTCTTTGGTCACATGATGAGATGAGAGGTGTTGGAGAACATTGGGACAAATGGAAAGATCAGAGGGAAAAGAGGCAGAGGCAGACCAATAGAAAATATACTAGATGGAAAGAGACAGTGGCGTGGAGGAAAACCATCAGCAGAGTTGATCCAGAACACAACAGACCGAGATCTGTGGTTGACCATGAACGCCTATGCCAACTGCAGGGTACTTGATGATGATATAGTGAGTACATAATTTTATTAGATGAAGATATTATTTTGCTGAAACAATGTAAATACACTGGTCTGACAAATTTCATTATGGCTGAATACACCATATCAGTTCTCAATGGATCATGTAGTCGACGTCACACCAGGTGCTTTTACTTCCTAGGATTTATTCTGGTAACCATTTTAACTGAGTTGACCTGTGAGCCATGCCATTTAGAGACATCTGCCTCGATGTGGATTTAAACTCATGACCACCAGGCTAGCCACTGCACTGCCTTGATGACAAATAGGTCAATACAGATTGCACATATTTAATGTAAGAAATACTGAGACAGGGGCACTGTTTTAGTTTACATTCTGTTCTATTTTAAACAAGGTCTGGGAGATCTGCATGACTGGAAGTCATTGTATTCAGAGATTGCCACGTGGAAATCTGCTCATTCGAAGCAGTTTGAGACAGTCTACAGGGCCACAGACATAGGCTGGGAACGGCAGCTACAGAACAGGCTAGCTAGAGGTTGGCTACTTGTTGTTATAGGTTGAGTTCTTTCTCAGTGCCGTCATGTCTTTCTCCGTGTCATATCTTGCTCAGTATCACCATAACGTTCTCAGTGTCGTCATATCTTTCTCAGTGTCGTCATATCTTTCTCAGTGTCATGTCATCCTATCTTTCTCAGTGTCATACTATCTTTCTCAGTGTCATCATCTCTTTCTCAGTGTCATCATCTCTTTCTCATGTCATGTCTTCATATCTTTCTCATTGTCATAATATCTTTCTCAGTGTTGTCATATCTTTCTCAGTGTTGCCATATTTCTTTCAGTGTCATCATACCTTTCTCAGTGTCATATCTTTTTCAGTGTTGTCATATCTTTCTCAGTGTCATATCTTTCTCAGTGTCGTCATATCTTTCTCAGTGTTGTCATATCTTTCCCAGGTCATATCTTTCTTAGGGTCATATCTTTCTCAATGTCATCATATCTTTCTCAATGTCATCATATCTTTCTCAGTGTCATCATAACTTTCTCTGTGTCATCATATCTTTCTCAGCATCATCATATCTTTCTCAGTGTCATCTTTCTCATTGTCATATCTTTCTCAGTGTCATCATATATTTCTCGGTGTCATATCTTTCTCAGTGTCATATCTTTCTCAGTTCCAGTTGTAGTCTCAAAGGCTAGTAGAAGAGTTCAGCAATATCAAATATAAAGTCAACTAATGACCAAATATGTCTTCAAATATCAACACTAAATATAAACAGTCAAATAATGATACCAAACATAAATGTCCAACTAACAACATTAATATCAAATAATCAACTGACACCAAATATAACTGTTCAACTGTCAACAATAAACATAAAAAGTCAACAGCAACCTGCCACAAAATATAAAACTATTAACACTAAATATAAACAGTCAACTAATGACACCAATTATAAATGTTCAACTAATGACACCAATTATAAATGTTCAACTTATGACACCAAATATAAATTTTCAACTATTGACACCAAATAAAAACAAACTAATGACACCAAATATAAACAATCACCTAATGAAACCAAATATAAACAGTCACCCAATGACACCAATTATAAATGTTCAACTATTGACACCAATTATAAACAGTCTCCTAATGACCCCAAATTTAAACAGTCACCTAATAACACCAAATATAAACAGTCACCTAATTACACCAAATATAAATGTTCAAGTAATGACACCAAATATAAATGTTCAACTAATGACACCAAATATAAACAGTTGATTAAAATTAGTTGCATATCCTTTACAGGATGTCACAGTCAACACCTGCATTTTTTTGCTGTTGTGATCTCTTGACAATTTATGTTCAGTAGTTTGCCATTGCTTTCTGAATGATTGGCACCCATACTTTTCGTAAAAAACAATGCAAGGCCAAATCGCTCACAGCTGTGTTTCAAACTTGGATATGTGGGGTTACTAACTACTTCCAAAACCCCTTTGCCTTGGAGCCGACAAACAGTTGATTTTTAATGTTGCATATCCCTTACAGGACGTTGCAGTTAACACTAATATTTTTCAGCTGCTGTTGATGTACTAGGCAAGATTACACTCAGTAGTTTGCCATTGCTTTCTGAGTAACTGGCTGACATACCCCCGTAAGTTAAATGCGTGGCGTGAACTGCAAACATTTGATTAATAACCATAAATATAACAAGTTGACTAGTACAGAAGGTCAGAGTCCAGGCAACTGTTTACTGCACACTGCAAGACATCATTGTCAACAAAAAGCATTTCATTGATATACTCACATGCCTTTGGATGAATGCGATATACTCACATGCCTTTGGACGAATATTCAACATATAAATACGCATTGATTGACAACTATAGTGTGTGAAACCCCTGGGTCACTAACAGGTATCACAGATTCAGGAAATAACTGTCAGAAGATCTGTCATCCAATCAAATCCAATATTTACAAAAACAACATAAAAATATCTGTCATCACATCCAATCCAATATTTACAACTTCGTTCAACTTTGCTTCTGCAGCGTAGGTTATAAATGAGGTCTTTGTTTGTGTGTGTGTGTGTGTGTGTGTGTGTGTGTGTGTGTGGGTGGGTGGGTGTGTGTGTGTGTGTTTTTTTTTTTTTAAATATTCTTTCCTTTTTTGGGGGGGGTTCTCTTTAAAGTTAGTCCTAGACAGGATTGGTTATCAAGATCTGTCATGCCATCAGCTGTCACTTTGTATTTCCAGGTCAAACAAAAGAGGTCATATTTGAGGTGGGCAATGATACATCCTGTGCTAACAAACCAGGCAATGTTTACTGCAATGGACCACTCCCAGCTGGGAAATCCTTTAGGTAGGGATTAGTATATCGGGCATTTGTGATCCTGTTTTCTAGTACTTGAGTTAAGTTGAATTGAGACAAGAACAGACATGACAGCACTGAGGACATTTCCATAGTGATTCACCCTCATCTTCAACAACCAACGTAGTCCGAATGCTAATACTAATAGTACCAGTAGCAGCCTGATTACGTGTCCATCTAGCCTTTCCTCGGAGAACTGAATGTCGACCAGACCCTCTGGTCACTCCCTGCAGCACATTTCTGTCCAGACTGATGGTTCATCTGTTCTTCCACACTATTCCCATGATCCCAAGGGCCCTGACCACATCTGCCTTGTCATGCAGCAGTTCCCCACCTAACGGTGCAGACCCAGCCAGTCTGTCCACCTGCTTGTTTGCAAACACACCAGCATGTCCTGGGAGAAAGATCTGAAGTTTGCTCTCTATCTTTGTTGCTGTAGTGCTTGTATGTTGTTGCTGAACATTATTGAAGCCTGTCCATTCAAAAGTGACCACTCTTGTATAACTTGATGACTTGGGGACTAATGATATTCTGATGATTTGATGACTTGGGGACTGATGATGCTCTGGTGACTTTATGACTTGGGGACTGATGATGCTCTGGTTCCACCATGGCAGACAAGTAAAGAACATGCTCATCAGTTCCCCAAGCAGAAGTGCAAGACATATGGGTGCCGAGTGTCTACCCGTCATAGTGGAGACCTTGGTTGATTCTTCTAGTCTAGCCAGAACTGTGTCTGCCCAGGATCACCTACAGACCTGTAAAACATTGTTGATTGAGTGGTTTAGATGGATTCTGCCAGTGTTGGACTACTCTCCATACAGTAGTTGTAAAACTATGATTACAGCACAGAGAAAAGTGTCTCTTCTTCTTCTGTGATCATTTGCTACACATGGTGCAAAGTATTCAACCAATGTGATGAGTAGCACATGTGAGGTGTGGAGATTTAAAGTAGATAGCACACGTGGGGTATGGAGATTTATAATAAAGTAGATAGCACATGTGGGGTGTGGAGATTTAAAGTAGATAGCACATGTGGGGTATGGAGATTTATAGCACATGTGGGGTGTGGAGATTTATAATAAAGTAGATAGCACATGTGGGGTATGGAGATTTATAGCACACATGGGGTATGGAGATTTATAATAAAGTAGATAGCACATGTGGGGTGTGGAGATTTAAAGTAGATAGCACATGTGGGGTATGGAGATTTATAGCACATGTGGGGTGTGGAGATTTATAATAAAGTAGATAGCACATGTGGGGTGTAGAGATTTAAAGTAGATAGCACATGTGGGGTATGGAGATTTATAGCACACGTGGGGTATGGAGATTTATAATAAAGTAGATAGCACATGTGGGGTGTGGAGATTTAAAGTAGATAGCACATGTGGGGTATGGAGATTTATAGCACATGTGGGGTGTGGAGATTTATAATAAAGTAGATAGCACATGTGGGGTGTAGAGATTTAAAGTAGATAGCACATGTGGGGTATGGAGATTTATAGCACATGTGAGGTGTGGAGATTTAAAGTAGATAGCACACGTGGGGTATGGAGATTTATATCACATAGCACATGTGAGGTGTGGAGATTTATAGTAGATAGCACATGTGGGGTTTGGAGATTTATAGCATATAGCACATGTGAGGTGTGGATATTTATAGTACATAGTATTGTGAAGTGTGTAGATTTATAGTAGATAGCACATGTGAGGTGTGGAGATTTATAGTAGATAGCACATGTGAGGTGTAGAGATTTATAGTAAGTAGCACATGTGAGGTGCGGAGATTTATAGTAGATAGCATATGTTTGGTGTGGAAATTTATAGTAGATAGCATATGTGAGATGTGGAGATTTATAGTAGATAGCATATGTGAGTTGTGGAGATTTATAGCATGTAGGATTTGTGAGGTGTACAGATTTATATTGGTAGCACATGTGAGGCATATAGGTTGTGGTAGGTGGCACATGTGCGGTATAAAGATTTAATATAGATAGCATATGTAAGATGTGCAGATTTATATAGGAAGCATATGTGAGGCATAGAGATTTGTGGTAGGTAGCACATGTGAGGTACAGAGATTTAATGCAGGTAGCACATATGAGATGTGCAGATTTATAGCAGGTAGGACACATGAGATGGAGGAATTGAAAGTCAAGACATGCTCTTGCATTAGTATTACAATATTGTTACACTGATTCTGCTGTGAATGTGTTCTCCTGTTCTTCCCCAGAGTTCAGCTGTTTTCTTGTACAATGGCAGGCTGTTCTGTGAGTGAACCATCAGGTCTATTCATGACTGCGGGTAAGTCACTCTGTTTATGAAACATGACTTGTCTCAGTATTGCACTCATACCATTTGCTTTCTCTTGGTTATTTCATCGAAGTGTGGGTGGGACTGTGACTGTGGATGTACGACTGTGTGAGTATTTGTGTATTTTGTGAAAGTGTGTGTGTCAATTATGTGTGTATGGGAAGAAGTGTACGTGTGAGCCTTGCTGTACATATGAATGAGGATATATAGGAGAGAGAGAGAGAGAGAGAGAGAGAGAGAGAGAGAGAGAGAGAGAGAGAGAGAGAGAGAGAGAGAGAGAGAGAGAGAGAGAGAGAGAGAGAGAGAGTATGTATGTATGTATGTGTAAGTCAACTTTTACTAGTGAGTTTGTGATTGTGAGTAAGTATATGTGTATGCGATGAAGTGTGTATATGTGTGTGTGTGAGTGGGTGCATAACTGTGAGAGTTTGTGTACATGATTCAAGTATGTATGCAAGATTGTACAAGTATTATGTGTTTGTGAATGTGCATGTGTATGTGTGTCTGCCTGCCTGCCTGCCTGCCTGTCTTATAACATGGTAATATGCATTGTTTATGTTTACAGCATTCATTTTACAATGTTCTTTTTTGTCTATGTGAATGTAACATACACAATTGATGAACAAAAGATGTGTGATTGGAAGGGCCGAATATAAGATGGGCTTTTGTGACCCAGTGAAAAAACAGTTTGTTCGTTCATCACTATAGATACACATTATTTCTTACAGAGGAATAGATCTCAGGTCACCTGATGTGGGAGTTCCTTATCTTAACCCTTCTGCCACCTACTCTGCAAAAATGAAAAGTATGATCACTAATAGATTTGTCTTATTGTTATTCTTGTGTTATTTGTACGATCACTGATGGATTTGTCTCATTGTTATGCTCATGTTATTTGTACAATCACTGATGGATTTGTCTCATTGCTATGTTCGCATTATTTGCTTTCTCTTGTTGAATCCACAGAGTCAGATTCACAGCCGTCCTCTGACTCTGTGGTCATCGGTGGTGCTGTGGCGGGCATTGCTGTCGCTGTCATCGTGCTGGCTGTAGTCATTGGTGTCCGGCTGAAATTTAGGGATCCAAAGTAAGCAATGTATATGATTAGTTAATTACTTAGTTAGCTAATTACATAGTTAATTAAATTGTGAGTGGCACCTTACCGTCTTGACAGACGAAAGTATTTTTTTTTTTTTTCCGCGTTTCCATCCTGTTTCAGGATATTGCGGTCAACACCAGCATCTTTCAGCTGTATGTTGATTCCTAGGCTAGATTACGCTCATCAGCACGCCACGACTTTCTGAGCGACCGGCTCCATACTCTCATAAGTCACTTTTTGCGATTCGAACCACTGCTAATTCTCGTCGCGTCACGTGACGAGAGTATTCGGGGTTAGCGCAGAAAGCTGCTAACCTCTCGGCCATGGAGCCGGTAGACAAAAGTATGTGGATTGAAATTTGGCCAAAATTCCATCTCACAATGCCTGGGCATGGCTTCAGAGAAAATGTGTTGCCCATGCAGCATGATCCCTCTCTCGACCTTGCCTTGTTTACTCCAGGGGAAAGGATAACCAGTACGTCTGGAACAAGGTAGGCTGCAGATGCTGGCCGCTCACCATCAAACCTCCAAGAGCAGCAGGAGGTGAGTCTCATCTCCAAGAGCAGGAGCCGAGTGGTGGCCAGACCTTCACATCCGTGGGACCCTACTTAGAGGTTTATATGTATTAGCTCTAGAATTGCCACAGTTATCCAAGAAGGATTGTGTCATCTAAAGAACCTCGACTGATTTAATGAGCCATTCTCGGTTTCACCATGAGACAGTGTGAACTTAGACATGCATGGCTTAATCTTTGAGAAAAGCATATGACTACTGGCAGGATCAACCAGATATCTATCGAACAGACGGACTATTCATGCACACGAGGGCCAGGGATCGCTAAAGCGCACCTTCCTTGTACCCAGTGATATATGTTAAACCACTGGACACCTACCAACCAGCTTCTAAGCTACGCCGGCAAGACTGACCGAAAAGCTATACCAGCTTACTGACTGCAGGCTCACTACTCATCTAGAGAGAGCGGGCGCTTATCAAGACTTTATCGAATGGTCGCACAAATTTGCTCTTTTGCCCTCTGAAACCACGACTCTAGCTTCACGATGCGGTTACATTCTCGAAATGCCTGCCTCGCTAACTTGCGTTGGCTGGGAAGATCCCAATTTGTTGCACCTCACACAGCCATCTGAGACAATGAACGCCAGACGCTAGACTGATCTTGCAAACCAGACCAGCCCTCACTAACTAGTTAGTTAGTTAATCAATTGGTTATATAAACAGTTAATTATTTAATAAAGCTGGTTTGTTAGTTACTTAGTTAATTACTTAGTTTCTTACTTAGTTAGGTTGGATGGTCAGTTAGTTAGCTAGTTAGTTGGTGGTTGGTTGGTTGGCTGGTGCATTTGTTGCTTGCCTGTTAACCCATTGGTTATATATTTGAATCCACATTGAGGAAGGGATTTTAAAAACAATTGCGCCTGCACTCCCTCCCTCCCACATGTCTATGCTTGTTTGCAGTGACACAAAGTTTGTTCTTTATGCAATAACATTTGATCACATTAATTCACATAATTATTATCTGATGAATGCAGGATTAAAGAAGGGTCAGCGAAAGGAGGCAGCCAGGAGATGACACAAGTTGTGGTCGTCACAAGTGTTCCCAACACCATCATCAGCGATACTTCCAGGTACGTGGCGTGTATGCTCTCTCTGTGGTGGTTGTTTTCTTGTTGTTTCTTACAATGATACTTGCAGGCATGTACTGTATATACGTGATATGTGTTAGTTTCTTCTTGTTTCCTACAGTGATACTTGCAGGCATGACCTTTTGTATGTGTATAGCACAATGTAACAATTATGCCTTTTGTATGTGTATAGCACAATGTAACAAACTATCATCTGTCAAGACAGAAAGGTGCCAGTGAAAGCTTGATGTGTGATAGTTATTTGCTTGTTGCTTCCTTTGTTGATACTTACAGGTACATACACTGTATGATTGATCAGTTGGCTGTCATGAGATAGATGTCATTGATTCGGCCTTGTAGTAGAAAAGCAGAGTGTATGGTATAAGGCAGACTATTACCCGACCCGGGTCTCTGGAAAATTATCGCCCTTTGGCTGGCATTCAAGATGATTCTAAAAACCTAGGCCAGGTGAATTTGATTCACTCAGGCAGACAGCGCATGATTTTGGTGCATGCGCAGTTGATTAGGCTGGGTGGACAAAGAAAAGTTGCTGGCTGTCAGGGCTCATGAACAGACGCTTTTGTGCACAGTGTGTTTTCATTATGGAGAGCTGGGGCGACTGATGTCTCAAGGTTGTTAAAGAAATCTGACGTCTAGTCCTGCTGAGTTACAGCTACTCCAGTATGAAACTGTGTTCAGCAATCTGAAGATATGTGTACCCTTTGGTTTATTTAACTTTGGTACTCTGTGACCCGATAATGCTAGGCGGTGTGTACTAACCGTGGCGTGGGAAAGTGGGGCATGTGTGAACAGCCTGAAGTCAAAACCTGTTGAAAGCGTTTATTTGCTAGCAGTGTATTACAGGGATATTTATTGTGTTAGCGGCGCTGGGATTATTCACAGCTACTGTAGGTTGGGTTAGGTGGGTTCAGGACAACGAGAGCTTTAATTTGAGTTCACACATGAACCAGCTTCCTGAAATTGAACGTCGTCGATGCGGAATGACGTCACGAGGAGGAAACCGGAAGTAGTGTAGGACATCGCCTATAATAGGGCATGTGCGGTCTCGATCGACGCAGCTCGGCGAGGCAAATGTAGTGCGAAGATAGGTAGAACTATCGGAGGTCGTTTCAAGGTCGTGACTTGAGTCGAAAGTCTTCGTCACCTGGTGGGGTGGCCACTGGCTTTTCTTCTTGGCTTTCCTCTCATCTGTCTTATAGATAGTGTCCCTCAATGGAATGCCAGCTTAATATATAGTGGGTTCTGGAGAGGTGGACAATGTGTGAGAATTGACCGACGGGACAGGGCTGTTCTATAAGGGCAGTGACACCATTCTAAATGCTCCGGCCCTTGATAAGGGAGGGGAGAACGGGGTGTGGATCTCTGCTACATGGAGAATTATTAAGACCATGTATCTACTATTGGATTTGGATTGTGTACCTGAGGCACGGTACTATATCTGCACTGGCTGGTAATAGGGACGTGAACCAGGGAGATTGGCGTGATCCAGGAAGGGGTCCAGATGCTCATCACCGGCCCTACTTCAGGGCCATTCTGCCTACCATTACTAATGATTCACTAACCCTATATGTCATGTAGAAGTTTTGCAGGGTAGGCCGACACCTCAGTGACGAGTGACCAGCCACCTTGGCCCAAGCTATACTCCAGTCCGGGAGAAGATGAAGCAGGACACTTAGCAGCCTGTCAGGTCCTAGACCCAGTTCTTCTCTGGCACCTGTGAGTGGCATATGAAGGGACCGGGACTCGCCTGGGAAGAGTCCATATGGCTGAGGAAGGCGGTGAGAGAGAACTCGTTCATGGTAAGCTTGGTTCTAGATACTTTCACTGAGTGTTGTCCTCCACAGGTTCTAACTTCTTGAGTGAAGTCTTATCAGTTGGTGACAGGTCCAGTGATTGAGACCAGGCAAGTGTGCTTAGCGGACCAAGAACCCTACTATGAATCCTATCATGTATATGTCACCAGAGTTTACTACACTGGAGGTTGAGTCCGACTAACCCTTGGCCATCGTCATTACCAAGTATGTTTACTATGTCTATGATATCTGCTGACCGACTACACTCACGGCAAGTACCTTTATGGAGTGATTGTGCCTTGTATCAGAACTATTGACAGATCCACTACCAGCTAGAACCAGATTACATTGACTTTGTGTGCCAGGCCATTTTGGCCTATGAATCCGCTGGAGTCTAGAGACTGTATCTCCAGCATCAGCATCTCATATTTCTAACACTCTCTGGAACTCTGTAAGAGAGGGCAACTCCGTGTTCATATTGTGGCCTCCTGCAAGATGTTGAACATTTCGTCATTTGTGTGGAACATCCATTTGGAGCATTACGTAGTAGGTTTTCCGGAACTAGTCCAAGGACCACCCATTATCTTTTCATCTGGGCAAAGACGAGAGCTGGATGGAAAACTATCTACATCTGGTGAGATCTAGTAGCAAGATGACCTGTAGCGTCTACTCAAAGCCTTTCCAGTGATGACTGCTCCATCCTGACACTACTCCCAGGCTTGCTGTCTGGACGGTCCTATCGGTTAATAGGTCTATCTCATCATCATCATCCCCATCATCATCACCCTCATTTGTATAATACACATTTTTGTTTCCATATAGATGCCAGAGTTGAGTGTTGAGTCATGCAGTAAGGACTATGTGTGGGTGGGTAGTATCCCTTGGTTAGGTGAAGTGAGATAGGTATTCAGAGACTGGTGGGGTAACGTAGACTGAGGTTACCTAGTCCCAGGCAGATCACTTCCCGTTAGTAAGGTGTGACATCAGTTTCTCCTCACCCCAAGGAGTGGTGTGACATTAGCATTGAAAGTCTTCGTCACCTGGTGGGGCGACCACTGGCTTTTCTTCTTGGCTTTTCTCTCATCTGTCTTATAGATAGTCTTCCATCCAGCTCTCGTCTTCGCCCAGATGAAAAGATAATGGTTGGTCCCTGGACTAGTTCCAGAAAACCTACTCCGTGATGCTCCAAATGGATGTTCTACACAAATGACAAAATGTTCAAGATCTTGCAGGACGCCACAATATGAACACGGAGTTGCCCTCTCTTACAGAGTTCCAGAGAGTGTCAGAAATATGAGAGCAACTTCTCAGGTGATGATGTGGGATGTTGATGCTGGAGATACAGTCTCTAGACTCCAGCGGATTCATAGGCCAAAATGGCCTGGCACACAAAGTCAATGTAATCTGGTTCTAGCTGGTAGTGGATCTGTCAATAGTTATGATACAAGGCACAATCACTCCATAAAGGTACTTGCCGTGAGTGTAGTCGGTCAGCAGATATCATAGACATAGTAAACATACTTGGTAATGATGATGGCCAAGGGTTAGTCGGACTCAACCTCCAGTGTAGTAAACTCTGGTGACACATACATGGTAGGATTCATAGTAGGGTTCTTGGTCCACTAAGCACACTTGCCTGGTCTCAATCACTGGACCCGTCACCAACTGATAAGACTTCACTCAAGAAGTTAGAACCTGTGGAAGACAACACTCAGTGAAAGTATCTAGAACCAAGCTTACCATGAGCGAGTTCTCTCTCACCGCCTTCCTCAGCCATATGGACTCTTCCCAGGCGAGTCCCAGTCCCTTCATATGCCACTCACAGGTGCCAGAGAAGAACTGGGTCTAGGACCTGACAGGCTGCTAAGTGTCCCGCTTCATCTTCTCCCGGACTGGAGTATAGCTTGGGCCAAGGTGGCTGGTCACTCGTCACTGACGTGTCGGCCTACCCTGCAAAACTTCTACATGACATATAGGGTTAGTGAATCAGTAGTAATGGTAGGCAGAATGGCCCTGAAGTAGGGCCGGTGATGAGCATCTGGACCCCATCCTGGATCATGCCAATCTCCCTGGTTCACGTCCCTATTACCAGCCAGTGCAGATATAGTACCGTGCCTCAGGTACACAATCCAAATCCTATAGTAGATACATGGTCTTAATAATTCTCCATGTAGCAGAGATCCACACCCCGTTCTCCCCTCCCTCATCAAGGGCCGGAGCATTTAGAACGGTGTCACTGCCCTTATAGAACAGCCCTGTCCCATCGGTCAATGCTCACACATTGTCCACCTCTCCAGAACCCACTATATATTAAGCTGGCATTCCATTGAGGGACACTATCTATAAGACAGATGAGAGGAAAGCCAAGAAGAAAAGCCAGTGGGCCCCCCACCAGGTGACGAAGACTTTCGACTCAAGTCACGACCTTGAAACGACCTCCGATAGTTCTACCTATCTTCGCACTACATTCGCCTCACCGAGCTGCGTCGATCGAGACCGCACATGCCCTAGTATAGGCGACATCCTACACTACTTCCGATTTCCTCCTCGTGACGTCATTCCGCATCGACGACGTTCGATTTCAGGAAGCTGGTTCATGTATGAACTCAAATTAAAGGTCTCGTTGTCCTGAACCCACTTAATCCAACCTACAGTAGCTGTGAATAATCCCAGCGCCGCTAACACAATAAATATCCCTGTATTACACTGCTAGAAAATAAACACTTTCAACAGGTTTTGACTTCAGGCAACGTCAGTTGTCTGTTCACACATGCCCCACTTTCCCGCGCCACGTTTAGTACACACCGCCTAGCATTATCGGGTCACCGAGTACCAAAGTTAAATAAACAAAAGGGTACACATATCTTCAGATGGCTGAACACAGTTTCAAACTGGAGTAGCTGTAACTCAGCTGGACTCGAAGTCGGGTTTCTTTAACAACCTTGAGACATCGATCGCCCCAGTTCTCCATAATGAAAACACACTGTGCACAAAAGCGTCTGTTCACGAACCCTGACAGCCAGCAACTGTTCTTTGTCCGCCCGGCCTAATCAACTGCGCATGCGCCAAAATCATGCGCCAGTCCACCTGAGTGAATCAAATTCACCTGGACTAGGTATTTAGAATTATCTGGAACGCCAGCCAAAGGGCGGTAATTTTCCAGAGACCCGGGTCAGGTAATAGTCGGGTTTTCTGCCTTATACCATACACTCTGCTTTTCTACTACAAGGCCGAATCAATGGTGTCTATCTCATGACATAGGCCCTCTCTTAAGAGAGTTGACCGGGTCGACTCTTATCCGCCGGAGGTTTGGTCCGAGTGAACTCAGCATCTTCCTCCGGGACTGGGTGTCTGGACAGGAAGTCAGCCCCCACATTCTCCTTTCCGGGAATGTATTCAACAGTAAAGTTGTAAGGCTGAAGCAACAACGACCAGCGCATCAAGCGGGCGTTGAGCTTGTGGGAGGTTGCCAGGAACATCAACGGTTGATGGTCTGACTGTACCCGGAATGGTACACCATACAAGTATTGCTGAAATTTTTGTACGGCCCATACGAGTGACAAACATTCCCATTCCACGGTCGAATATTTCTGTTCGGCCGGCAGAAGTTTTCTACTTGAGTACGCTACGGGTCGCAAAATAGCCTTGTCCTCTCTTCCCTTCTGTAACAAAGTTGCCCCTATTCCAATATTACTCGCATCTGTCCTTAACACAAAGGGTTTGGATAGGTCAGGGAGCTGCAGGACCGGTTTGCTCACTAGGGCTTCTTTCAACTGACTGTAGGCACCCTCGCAGTCAGCCATCCAAACAATCTGATCTGGAGATCCCTTCTTTAGGGTTTCCGTCAATGGAGTGCCCAGCTCGTTGAAATGCGGGATGAATTTCTGATAAAACCCGCACAACGAAGAGGAAGGATCACACGTCCTTCTTCGTTTTCGGCCTCGGAGCCAATCAGACCTTTTCTAGGTTCTTCTCCTCCAGTACGATCCGTCCAGGAGTGATTGTGTGACCTAGAAACTCTAATGTCTGGTATCCGGCCATACATTTAGCTGGGCGAGCCATGAGCCCTACCTCCCTTAGCCGTGTAAAGACCCTATCCAAGGAAGTCACGTGATCCTCCAAGTTCTCGCTGGCAATCAGTATATCATCCATGAAGGAAATAATGGATGGATCCCGTAAGGGATCTAGCAAGGCCCTCATCATGCGTGTAAACACGCTGGGCGCATTGCTGAGTCCAAACGGCATGACTTTGAACTCATAATGCCTGCTCGGAGTACTGAAAGCCAGAAGGGGTCGGATTTCCGGTTTAACCGGAATCTGGTAGTACCCTCGACTTAGATCCACTTTAGAAAAGTACTTGGCATGGTGTAGCCTAGAATCAAGACAGAAAGATGCCAGTGAATGCTTGATGTGTGATTGTTGCTTGTTGCTTCCTTTGTTGATACTTACAGGTACATACACTGTATGATTGATCAGTTGACGATTGTTTCTTTCACATAATAATAATTCCAGATACACACAGCACAAGCTGGCGCATTGGTGTAATTATTAGGAAGTCATGCTGATAATGTGGTAGGTGCGGGCGATGGGGGTTTGATGCCTCACTTAGAGAGGGAGAACTTAGCCACCTACTACTCCGTATATTCAATCTTATGAAATGTGATTGTCCTCATTGTTCACAGACCCACGGCCTGGGTTCTCTCTTGGATGTGTTAGAGTGGCAGCTGGAGTAGCCCAGTGTCTGGAAATGTGCTTGTCTTCGCAGTTCACAGACCCACGGCCGGGTTCTCTCTTGGATGTGTTTGAGTGGCAGCTGGAGTAGCCCAGTGTCTGTATATGTGCTTGTATTCGCAGTTCACAGACCCACGGCCGGGTTCTCTCTTGGATGTGTTTGACTGGCAGCTGGAGTAGCCCAGTGTCTGGACAGGTGGTCACGGGTTAAATCCCAAATGGGGTGGATTAAAATTTTTTTAATTGATCTGGGATCCCAGGTACACTCAGCCTAAATGGGTACTAGAAAATGTCTTGGGAAGAAAAGGGCCTGTATGATAAGCTGACCTTATCATCCACGGTTCCAGTCGATACAAATATAGGTCTACCACAATATGTAAGTTGTGTAAGCTCTGTTACTTTACTTACACACAACACATGCATGGACAATGAAGTTTCCTTTTTTTTTTTCTTTCCATGTTCCTTCCTTCCTTCACTTGTCATTGTCCTCCATCATTGGATAGCTAATTAGTGTTGTAAATGTACTACCATTCAACCCACACACACCCTCACCGATTCACTAAGGTATCCGCCAAAGTATGGTGTCCAATTTGTATCATATTTGATCTTATCAGGCCAATCCGAATCGGGGACTACGATAAAATGTTGCGAGCCCTACACATGAATGACAACGCGGCACTCAGCCAAGAATATGCGGTGAGTAAAGCTATTGTTGGCATGGGGTTATTTGTTCATATATGATAGTCTTCTGACATTCTATGCATTGTTTGTCTTGATTGTGTCAGTTTGTGTATATTTTCTCACTTAGTATGTGATAAACATGTGATAAATATGTGATAAATAAAGTAGCTGGCTCTGTGACAAAGGGGTTACAAATGCAATTAGTAAACCTGCATAACACATTCAAAACAGCTGTGGGCGATTTGGCTGCAGGCTGCCTTGCGTTGGTTCCCATACAATGATATAAGTGCCGATTGTTCAGAAAGCAGTGGCAAACTACTGAACATAAACTTGCCAAGAAATCATGAATAACCAAAAAATGCTGGGGTTGACTGCTACATGCTTTAAAGGATATGCAACTAAGAAAAAAAGTGGATATTGTCATGGGTGTCATCTGTACAAATATAATGTGAATAAGGACAACAAAAACAACAGGTTTCCTCAAGGTTATGCCATGGTGACGTGGTTAAGCCATATTCCTCACACTTCAAAGGTTGTGGGTTTGTTTCCCAAACTGCATCATTCAGACCACAGGTGCAGTTTCTCACGGGGGTCATTGCTGGAGATAGGAGTTTGTGCTTCTGTGTCCAGCTCTCGGCCTGCCAGGGGGTCATCGCTGGAGACAGGAGTTTGTGCTCCTGTGCCATGCTGTTGGCTTGCTTGGGGGTCATCACTGGAGATAGGAGTTTGGACTTCTGTGCCATGCTCTTGGCTTGTAAGGGGGTCATCACTGGAGATAGGAGTTTGGACTTCTGTGCCATGCTCTTGGCTTGCTAGGGGGTCATCACTGGAGATAGGAGTTTATGTTTTTGTGTCCTGCTCTAATCTTGTCAGGGGGTCATAACTGGAGATAGGAGTTTGTGCTTCTATGTCCAGCTCTAACCTTGCCAGGGGGTCATCTGTGAATTTGTGCTTCCGTGTCCTGCTTTTGGCTTGCCAGGAGGTCATCACTGGAGATAGGAGTTTGTGCTCCTGTGTCCTGCTCTTGGCTTGCCACTCTGCAGAAGGAGACTGAGGCATATGGGATACACCTAGTGCAGATACATTGGCCCTCTTGACTTTAGTGCTTGTAAACAACAGGTTGCACCATTTATTGTCTGGCTGTCCAGCCACATTTTGAGAACATTAAAATTGGAAGTTGTTGTGACACGTCAACAGATTTGTCAAAAGAAAGATAGAGAATGACAGTGAGAAAATATTCTGAACAGCTTTTTGTCATGGCACAGAAAGGAGTCAGCACACAAATGGATACACACTGCTGGAGATTGCGAGATGTGGAGAAACATGATCTCCCATGCCAGTCTGCAGGGCACTTGATGATGATGAATGGTTAAACTATCCTACACAAACAGTTTATCCCACGGAAAGCTGTCTAAGACATCTTAAGACACCGTAGGACACTCTAAGAAGACCAGTATGCAGGCAGTGCAAGAAGTCAGTTCACAAAGACACCTATAGTGGTAGCGTGGCCAAGCGGTCTAAGGTGCTGGTTTTAGGCTCAAGTCTCTTCAGAGGCATGGGTTCAAATCCCACAGCCGCCATTTATTTTACCTCTGCAAGTCGGAGTGGGTTGGCCTGATGGCAAGGGAACCAGTAATAGGGAAAGATAATCCACACGCAGAAACCAGACCAGTACACTAGAAGCATTAGCACATGCATGGGCTATGTTTGAATTCAAAGTGAGTGAGGGAAAACTAAAAGCACTCAGGACATTCCCATTAACACTTAGTCCTCATCTTCAACAGCCAGCAAAGAGTCCCAGTAATAATGCTACCATTCTGGGCCTGATTGTGTGTCCGTCTGGCCTTTCCTCCGAAAGCATAGCATGGTTGTTTAGAATTCTTTAAATGGTCATTAGATTTGAACTTAAGTGTAATTCCTACAGGTATTACTACTTTTCAGTACACTGGACTGATTTTTGCATATGGATTAGCTTTCCTTATTACCAGTGTCCCTTGCCATCAGGCAAACCCATTCCATCTTTAGAGGTACTTGTAATTTACATCCCAAAGTCAAGGACGAGAGGTTAACATTTTAGCCCAGCTGTCCGGTGTAGGGGTTAAACCCGCTAACTCAGCATCAGCACAGAGGATGTTTAAGAACAAGGATTCTTATCCATTCAGCCATGCAGACCTCTGTTTAGAATCAGACTAAATGACGTAGTGCTGTACAGGTGTGTGTGTCTGCCATGTCCGGAGCTTTCATTCTCTGTGTTGTCATGTTAAGTTATTCATCTTCTGTTTTTTCCTCCTGTTTGTTGTACAGATGTGTGTCTGCAGTGTCAGGACCTTTATTCTATGTGTTGTTATGTTAATTTATATTCATCTTCTGCTGTTCTTCCCTCCCATGAAACTGAAGGAACTCAACCAAAAGTCCCCACAGCATTCAGTGGAAGTCGGTAGTGATCTGGCATTTCGTCATGACAACAGATGGACTAACATTCTACCATGTAAGACTCAAAACAGACTAGCTAGATTGTGAACTGTTAGAGTATTGGTTGACTGGTTGGTTGGTAGACTGGTTAGTTGGCAGTTTGGTTGCTGGTGGTTGGTTGATTGGTTGACTAGTTGGATGACTGGTTGGTTGGTAGACTGGTTAGTTGGCAGTTTGGTTGCTGGTGGTTGGTTGATTGGTTGACTAGTTGGATGACTGGTTGGTTGGTTGATTGGTTGGTTGCTTGGATGGTTAGTTGGTTGATTGGTTGGTTGCTTGGATGGTTGGTTGATTGGTTGACTAGTTGGTTGGTTGATTGGTTGGTTGAGTGGATGGTTGGTTTGTTGATTGGTTGGTTGCTTGGACATTTTGTTGGTTAATTGGTTGGAGGTTGGTTTGTTGAATGGTTGGAGGTTGGCTGGTTGGTTGATTGGTTGGTTGTCTGGATGGTTGGTTGGTTGATAGGTTAACTAGTTAGTTGGTTGGTTGATTGGTTGTTGCTTGGACAGTTGGTTGGTTAATTGGTTGGAGGTTGGTTGGTTGAATGGTTGGAGGTTGGCTGGTTGCTTGGTTGGTTGCCTGGATGGTTGGTTGGTTGCTTGGACAGTTGATTGGTTAATTGGTTGGAGGTTGGTTGGTTGAATGGTTGGAGGTTGGCTGGTTGGTTGGTTGATTGGTTGGTTGCCTGGATGGTTGGTTGGTTGATAGATTAACTAGTTAGTTGATTGGTTGATTAGTTGGTTACTTGGACAGTTTGTTGGTTAATTGGTTGGAGGTTGGTTGGTTGAATGGTTGGAGGTTGGCTGGTTGGTTGATTGGTTGGTTGCCTGGATGATAGGTTAACTAGTTAGTTGGTTGGTTGATTGGTTGGTTGCTTGGACAGTTGGTTGGCTAATTGGTTGGAGGTTGGTTGGTTGAATGGTTGGCAGGTTGGTTGTTTTATGTCTTCTGTGTTTAAATTCACTAGAGACTCTCAATCCATCAACAGTTCTTATGCCCCATGCATTTTCATGTCAGAATGTGTTTAATATCCCATGTTCCCCTATTGTGCTAATCAGCCCCTGCCTATTCACACAACAACCATGCTTTCCATGATCATTCTGTCTATACCACTGTTTTCATATGGCCACAGTATTTCAGTTCCAGAGACCTACTGCTGTTTGTTGACCAGTTTTCTTCCATGTTCAGATCTTGTAGAATTTTGGTATAGTTTTTGTATTTGATCCATATTGTAAGAATTTTTAATAGATTTCATTGCCAAAGCTTCAGTTTTATTCATTAGTGAGATGGTATCAGAGAGATTGGTGTGGTTATTTGAGTGTGAACAAAAGAGAATGAAAACAATATTTTGCCTCTCCCACACACTGGATTTGTCTCTCGCACATACTGGGTTTGTCTCTGTCTGCATGTTTCTGCCTGCCTGTTTGTCTGTCTGTCTGTCTCTCTCCCCACACACAAACAAGCATGAACTCATGTACACACACGCATGCATGCATGCAGCATGCATGCACGCATGCACACACACAGTTTCTCTATATTTCCACACCCACACATCCTCTCTCTCTCTCTCTCTCTCTCTCTCTCTCTCTCTCTTCACATACATCATGTCACTCTCTTTCCTCCTGCCCCTTCCCCCCCACCCCCCACACACACACACATGCACACACACACGCACGCACATCTTGTCACTCTCTCTGTCCAGGAGACATAGAAAGTACACATATTCAATGAAAACTAAATAACAACAGAAACTGGTCCACATTTCAGTTGACCACAGCCGAGTCAAGCTGGCCGTTCTGCCCGGAGACGAATCCTGCGCCCACGACTACATCAATGCCAACTATGTTTCTGTAAGTGGAGGCAAAGAGGAGACTAGTTCCAATGTTATCCTAGCAGTTCAATCCTTGAGTTAGTTAATTAGTTAGTCAGCAGATCATCCACATTGCACATCAAACTATCAGTCCCTAAATGCTCAGATCCCCTCATCAGTAACTCCCTCTGGGAAGGTTAACTCGGTAAATGAATGCCCGCAGAAGTCAGATGTGTCGGCCTAAAGGCGCAAGTATCGCAGCTCTGCTATAAACAGGCACAACACAATTAAGTTCACTCTGGATGAGTGCAGAAGAAGAAGAAGAAGTATCTCCCTCAGCGTGTAGTGACTGACAACACCAATTCTGTGTGGGTTGATTATTCTTCTTTAGTTACCACATGGTGCTCTAATCTAGTTTGACCCAATTTGACTTGATGTTCTTGCAGTCTGGTTAAAGTTCCAGAATCACATGCAGCCCTGGAGTCATGTACACCTTCTTTCCTCCCTGAGGTAGTTCAAGGTGTCAGCCTCCTCTATTGCTCATCCGCGCCCTACAGCAGTCAAGCTGACAAGCCTATCTGCTCATTCATTTCATCGTACAACCACATGCCCTGGCATAAAAATGAAACAGATATTAGACAATCTGGACCTCCACAGAAATTCAGGCCTTTACCTTCTATCCCAAACCTTCTTGATCTTCCTTGGAAAACTCATGGAGTCGCTAAGAAAACATGCATGGGTGAATCCATCCATCCATCATGTGCCATGCCGGTATGCGTGGGCGGTCATGTTTTGCCATCTCACTCGATCACCAGAGTCGTGGATCAGCTCAGTGTTTCTGTCTCGACCATGCCACGAGGCCAAGCCATCCAGGTATTTGCTTCTAGGTCTTCCTCTTGGTCTGTTCCCTTCCATCTTACCAGTTGTCACCAAGTTCTCCAATTCATTTCTTCTCATAACATGCCCAAAAAAATTTGACTGTCTGCGTCTAATATCTCTAATCAGTTTACAATCTTCATTTGTTTCTTAAAGGACTTGTTCATTGGTCTTTCTGGCTGTCCATGGTATTCTTTGCATTTTCCTCAGAAACCACATTTCTACAGCCATCAGATGTTTTTCAGCTTGACTGCTCATTGTCCAAGCTTCACATCCATACAAAAGTACATGTTCTATGTAGCACCTCAACACTCTTTTTCTCGTTTCAATGGACATCTTTTTATTGGTCAGTATGTTTTTCATCTTGCTAAAGGCTACTTTTGCCATGGCGATTCTTGTTCTAATCTCTTCAAGGCATCTCCCATCAGATGTTATTACTGTTCCGAGATAATTGTACCTATTCACTTGTTGAAGATTATTCCCATTTACTTGTATATTACATTGTGGTATTTCGATCTTCCTAGTGACGACCATAATCTGTATCTTTTTACAATTTAATTCTAACCCTCGTTGTTCACTGTGTGTAACAACCGCATCTACTAAATGTTGCAGATCCTGTTCATTGTCTGCAATCAAGACTGTATCATCTGCATATCTAATGTTATTGATGTATCGTCCCCCAATGTTGATTCCTTCCAAATCTTCAATATTTCTGAAAATACTTTCACTGTACAGGGAAAACAGATCTGGAGACATTACACATCCTTGTCTCACACCTCTCTTAATAGGCTGATATTGGCCTACTTCATTATCAACTCTTATGGCAGCTTCTTGTTTCCAATATATGTTTTTTACAAGTTTAAGGTCTTTTCCATCAATTTGTAGCCCTTCAAGCATCCTTATCATGTCGACATGTCTCACTTTATCGAAAGCATGGGTGAATGTCTCTGTCAAAAAATCTTATCTCTGAACCTTTGCTTGAACACTTAGTATATTGAAAATAATCTTCATATTGAATCCACGTTAATCCATTATTTATTCATTATTTAATTATTTATAAGTGCAGATACAATTATTATTTGATCACCATTAATTTACAACATTATCAATGATTTCACTGTCTGTTGTCTCCCATAATTTACACCGTTATTAAGTTATTTTATTCTATGCCAATCATACTTCTAAGCCACTCCTACCTATAAGCCACTCCTACCTCTAGCCACTCCTACTTCTAGCCACTCCTTCATATAAGTCGCTCCTTCATATAAGCCACTCATAATATCAGCCACTCTTACCTCTAGCCACTCCTACCTCTAGGTCACTCCCACCCCTAAGCCACTCCTACATATAAGCCACCCCTAAACATAAGCCACTCATACATATAAGCCACTCCTACATATAGGCCACTCCTACCTCTAGTTGCTCCTACCTCTAAGCCACTCCTAACTCTAAGCCACTCCTACCTAAAACCATTTCCACCTCTAAACCACTCCTACCATAGAGCTGTTCCTACATCTAAGCCACTCCTACCACATAGCCGCTCTGACATCTAAACCACTCCTACCTAAAACCACTCCTACCTCTAGGCTTCTCCTACCACATAGCCGCCCCTACCTACAATTCACTTCTAAGCCACTCCTAACATCCAATTATTATATAATAGTACTAAATATGTTCTGAGGAATAACAGATCTAGTATACTACAAACTGTGATTTGTGATCCAAGACCCCTTGCTATCAATTACCTATTTCTGCCTTCTGTCCACATATGCCATCCCTAGGGCCTAGATTCCAGTCGTGAGTACATCGCCACGCAAGGCCCATTAACTCGGACAGTGCCTGACTTCTGGAGGATGGTCTGGGAGCAGAATGTGTCAGTCATCGTTATGTTGTCTGACTTTGAGGAGCTAGACAAGGTTGTGGTTGTCCTCATGTAGCACTCTGTGTACAGAGATTTATGTTGACTCAATCTTCATTTATTATAAGTTCATTTGTCACTAATTCTTTCGTCACAAGTTCATTTGTCTTATGTTTATTTGTCATAAGTTTATTTGTCCAATGCTCACACATTTATATATATATATATTGTCTGTTGGATAGTTGCATCATTACCGTCTAACTTCACACACTTACACACACAAACATTTCCACACACAAACACTTACTTACACATATTTACACACACACACTTACACACACATGCACTCATGCACATGCGTGCACACACACACACACACATGCACACACGCGCACACATGCACACATGCACACGCGCACACACGCACGCTTGCACGCTTGCACGCACACACACACAAGTGCTACAGTTACACACTCAGGTGTTATTTACCAGTCAGTCAGGTCAGTCCTGAAATAAACATGTATAAGTCGATGGGCCACCATGCACAGCGTATTTAATGATTTGCACTATTATACTCAATAGTACAGTCTTCATTTATTATAAGTTCATTTGTCACTAATTCTTTCGTCACAAGTTCATTTGTCTTATGTTTATTTGTCATAAGTTCATTTGTCCAATGCTCACACATTTATATATATATATTGTCTGTTGGATGGTTGCATCATTACTGTCTAACTTCACACACTTACACACACAAACACACACACAAACACTTACACACACAAACACTTACACACACAAACACTTACACACACAAACACATATTTACACACACACACTTACACACACTTACACACACATGGACACACACACACACGCACGCACGCACAAGTGCTACACTTACACACTCAGGTGTTATTTACCAGTCAGTCTGGTCAGTCCTGAAATAAACATGTATAAGTCGATGGGCCACCAATCACAGCGTATTTAATGATTTGCACTGTTATACTCAATAATACGCAATCGATTTAATGTTTTGTGCTATTATACTAATTACCGCTGACTTCTTTCATGCACCGATTACAATCATGAACTCTTCATCAAGCTACAATCTTGTATGACAGATGATCTGCTTCATTAACCAAATTCAAAGCAGGACTTCTGGGATTGATTGAACTTTTTCTTGATAAGAAAATGTTTCAGAAATTTAAATACAATTAATTTGTAACAATTATTTTTTAAGCGAAAGCTGATTCACATACATTGCTTGCATATTCCTAACAGATCAAAATAATTGTTAAAAACAATCTTTGTTTTCCTGAACAATTTGGCAGACATGTAACGTCTGACATTTGTATATTCCAACAGAGGACACAGATAATGAGAGAGAAAGTTGCCCGTTACTTCCCTGGTGACGAGGAGTCCGGTTCTTGTCAGTATGGACTGATTCAAGTGTCAAGGACAAGAAAAGATTACAACAACAAGTGGGAAATTCGCACTCTAAAATTAACCCATGTGCGGGTAAATATAAAATTTATACATAATGTATAAATGGTGTTCATTATTTCTTGTATAAATAATTTATAAATGATGTTCATTATCTGTACATTCATACTTTTAAATAACATACGTCATCTAACACATAAATAATGTATTAATGACATTAATCAATTGTTGTATAAATAATTTATAAATGACACTCATTATCTGTATAATAAATAAACATAATTTATAAATAAGTGACCATCAATTGTATAAACAGTTTATAAATGGCATTCATTATCTGTTGTAAAAATAATTTATAAATAACGCTGACCATCTGTTGTATAAATAATTTATAAATGACATTCATCATCTGTTGCATAAATACTTCATGAATTTACATCTGCTACCACCTCTCATTGAGAAGTAATGGACTGATTTACTGATACAGTGATTGAGCAGTTGATAAAGTAACTGACTGAGTAATTAATTGATTGATAAACTAGAATTAACACTACAGCACACAGGGCATACTGTATGTGCCATCTCCCTAAACTAATTAGGGAATTCAGAAATGCTGGTTGCACCTGAAGTCCACTGTTTATGAATACATCTATTTGTCCCTTGTCTCTAAGAAACCAGGAGTCATAGAATGTAGTCAATATCCAACAATTAGTATAATAAGCCACATAACAAAGATTTTGCTGAGATTCATTATGCAAAGGGTTAGGAAGAAAATACAACCTGAATAAAGGGAAGAACAATGTGGGTTTGTAGAAGACAAGAATACTGCAAGTGCAGTGTATTTGCTGAGAAAATTAATAGAATTTTCAACAGAAGTAAACAAAGACCTACATCTTTGTTTTATTGCGAAGGCTTTCAAAAGAGTAAGATGTTGACATGATAAAAATGCTTGCAGATCTACACACTGGTGGGAAAGACTTGGCTGTTGCAACTGTCAGGTTTAAGTCATATATGACTGGGCTACTGTGTGACAGTAGATGGTACTACCTGCTTTCTGTTAGCACCAAATATTGGGATGTCAGGTTTTAGTCAGATACGACTGAGTTACCTTATGACAGTAGACAGGACTACCTGCTTTCTGTTAGTGCCGAATGTTGGGCGATGCTCACCAATCACAACACACCAATGGCTTTGGGGGGGGGGGGGGGGGGAAGAGCGCAATTTGGATGGTACAAGTCTTATTCTGATGTGAGGAAATCCATTGGTCTAGAGGTCTTCATTGGTTACCCAGAGTTTCTCTCGTAGGATGTGCACTCTTTGATGTGCTGATTTTCATGAATGAGTTGACTTTCTGCACCATGAGCAATCATTGTCACTGCAAGCATATATTTTCTTTATTGCACCAGGCCAGAAAAGTTAGGATCCTGAAGCATTTCTTCTTCAAGAACTGGAGTGACCATGAGGCAGACATCGACACCCAGGAATTAATTGATTTTGTGGAGGTTCTGAGAGCAGAAATGAAATCCCTCCCAAAGGCTCCCATGGTGGTACACTGCAGGTAAGTTCATTAGTCAGACATAACCCAGTTTATACTTCTGCTGTGCCTGTAGGCCTATTAAGGCCTGTACCCTCCAAATTGCGCTCTTTCCCCCAAAGTTTATTTTCCTATTGTACTGAGTTCAATATGTACCAGTTTATACCCCAGCTGTACTTGCAGGTACATTCACCAGTTCAATATGTACCAGTTTATGCCCCAGCTGTATTTGCAGGTACTTTCATCAGTTCAATATGTACCAGTTTATACCCCAGCTGTACTTCCAGGTACGTTCATCAGTTCAATATGTACCAGTTTATACCTCAGCTGTACTTGCAGGTACGTTCATCAGTTCAATATGTACCAGTTTATACCCCAGCTGTACTTGCAGGTATGTTCACCAGTTCAATATGTACCAGTTTATAGCCCAGCTGTACTTGCAGGTACGTTCACCAGTTCAATATGTACCAGTTTATAGCCCAGCTGTACTTGCAGGTACATTCACAAATTCAATATGTACCAGTTTATAGCCCAGCTGTACTTGCAGGTACGTTCATCAGTTCACTATGTACCAGTTTATAGCCCAGCTGTACTTGCAGGTACGTTCACCAGTTCAAATATTTGCTTCCACATGTATTTGCTATAGGCTTATTTCAACACAAACAAATAGAAATGACCAGGGAATCTGGCCGACACTCAAAACACACAAGAAAGGCCAGACGGACACATCATCAGATTTATACTGGTACCAACCAGTACTGGGACTCTTCACAGGCTGTTGCAGATAGGGATGGAGCACTTATGGAAATGTCCTGAGTGTGTTGTTGTTGGTTTACTTAACTCAACACAACTTAACACAGCTTAACTCAACTCAGTTCAACTCAACACATAATAATTTAATATTATAGCTGTAATTGCAGGTGCATATATATCTTCAACGTAAACTTGGCAGGGCACTGACCCTAGTTTCACATTGTAAATAGATGTATATATTCATCATAAATATATTTATATACTAGTTGTACAAATGTTGTCAGGTCTTAGTCACATATGACTCAGCTACCATACAACAGTAGACAGTACTACCTGCTTTCTGTTAGCGCCGAAAATTGGGCGGAAATCACCAAGTCCAACACCCCACATTGTGTCAATGGCTTCGAGCAGAGGAGTGCAATTGAGAGAGTTCAAGTCTTACTCTAGTGCAAGGAAATGCAACCTAAAGAAAATGTCATGGCACGACAGACCAGTCCCTAAGCTTCTACAGGCAGGACAGTTAGAGAATTGCTTTGCTGATCCGGCAGCTTTTGCAGCTGGTCTTGTTCCAGATGTATTGATGTTACCTTTCCTCTGGAGTAAACTAGGCAGGCCGAGAAAGGGATCATGGTACATGGACAACTCATGGACTCTACAATTCAGCCCAGGCTTTGTGGTATGGAGAGGTATAACTCCATCCCTGGTCCCCACTATGGGTTGTAGTTATTATAACTTTTGTGAAGCACAATGTTACAAACCATTGCCTGTCAAGACGGCCAGGTGCCTGTCAGTTGTATAAGATGTGCATGCATATAAAGTCAGTGGCTCCTGTTCTCACCAGCAGCTGTGTTGGGTATATGGTGCAAGGTCCATATTTGTTTGACTGATCGGCACTTTATGGCAGATGTGATCCCTACCAAACCATAGTTGTTGTATCACACATTTGTGAGATTACATGCAACCTGATTGTTGTATACACACACACACATTTAGTCTTTAAGTTGCATTTCCTTGCAAAAGGGTAAGCTTGTACCTTCTCAATTACGCTCCTCCGCCCGAAGTTCTGACAGAATGTTGGGTGTCGGGTTTGGTAAGTGCTGTCGAACAGTCAGCACTAACAGAAATCAAGTAGTACTGTCTACTGTCATACAATTGCTCAGTCACATCTGACAAAGATCTAACATCCCAACATTTGGCGCTAACAGAAAGCAGTTAGTACCGTCTACTGTCATACTTTAGCTTAGTCATATCTGACTAAGACCTGACAGTTTTCTCCTTTACGTTGCACAGATATCAATCATTCGACATGTTTGTATTCTCGTTCCAGTGCCGGAGTGGGTAGAACTGGTACATTCATCGCCTGTGCACTACTTCTACAAGTTGCTGTCATCCATGAGGTCGACACCAGACACACCAGGTCTCGGAGCTGCATGCCAACAAGACCTGTGGACATCTTCGGCCGTGTCCTCAAGTTGAGAGACTGTCGGCGCTTCATGGTTCAATCGATGGTAATGTTTTGTTTTAGTATTGTTTTGCATGCAAAGATGTTTAAAAGTAAGAGAACTGTCTTCATTGCACAAGGTTTCATCCTATGTGGCTTGGTCTCTTTCTGCACAGCTGCAGTCCTTCGATGACCCCCAGGAGTATCCACGAAAATTACACCTTGTGAACTGAACGAGGAGCCTAGAAACAAACCCATAACCTACTGAATGTGAGCCAGTCATCTTAACCACTTCATAATGGAAACCTCATATTGTATTCTGTTTTTTTTAAATTGCCACTTGTTTCCATCTGTTCCACTTATTTCCATGTTTTATTTCCTTGCTTTAATCTTTTCAATCAACAGTTGTTTCCATGCTTTGTTTTCTGGTTTTCATCTGTTCTACTGCTGTTTCCATGTTTCGTTTTCCTACTTTAATCTGTTCCACAGTTGTTTCCATGTTTTGTTTTCCTACTTTAATCTGTTCCACTGTTGTTTCCATGTTTTACATTTTTACTTTTCATCTGTGCTACTGTTGTTTCAGTGTTTCACTTTTGTGATTTCAATCTGTTTCACTGTTATTTCATGTTTTGTTGTTTGCTTCTATCTAGTGCTGGCTCCATGGCAAAGGAGTTACAGATGCAGTTCCTAATCTCACATACCGCATTTGAAACACAGCTGTGGGCGATTTGGCAGCAGACTGCCTTGTGTTGGGTTTTGTATAAAATGGAACAGGTGTCAGTCGTTCAGAAAACAATGGCAAACTACTGAAAGTAAACTTGCCAATAGATCACAAACAATTATGAAATGCTGGGGATGACTGCAACATCCTGTAAAGGATATGCGACTAACTTTTGTTTTTCTACCTAGAACTGTTGTATTATAGTTTGTTTTTTTAAAATCTGGGCTACTCTTGTTTCCATGTTTTAGTTTTTGTGTTCGCAATGGCGGAGGAAGCAATCCTGCATACTGCTTTCGTAACACATCCGCGGGAGATTTAGAAACAGACCGCCCTGTGCTGGTTTTCAAATAATATATGAGTGTTGGTCGTTCAGAAAGCAATGGCAGACTGCTGAACGTATACTTGCCAAGAAATCACAAACAGCCCAAAAATGCTGGGGTTGACCGTGACATCCTGTAAAGAATGTGCAATTAACTTTATGTTATGTTACATCAAACGACTGTTACTGCAGACTGAATGACCGGCACTCATTATCATTTTAAGAAAAACAACACAAAGCTGGTCTGCTGCCAAATCACCCTCAGCTGTTTCGAACGCTGTATGCAGGATTACGAACTTCACTAATAACCCCTTTGCCACAGAGCCAGCAACATAACATAAATGTTTACATAACTAATGCATGCATATAAAAATAGACAGGGCAAAGACAGGGAAATAGATGGAATCTCAGGAGGGGTGACAACTAGTAAACCACTCCCTGAAGGAAAAAAAAAAACACAATGAGACTGACCAGGACATGTGAAAAGCCACGAAAGTTGAAACTTACTAACAGACAGAAAACTCAAGGAAGCAAAATCACAGCCGTATCTATGCAAACAGAAGTACGAGATACACCATACAGGCCCCAATTACAACCTTTCGAAAACACAATGGTTGATTTGGGCCAAAACTTCTTTTCTCAAAAATTGGAATGTAAAAATGCTAATATTGTTTCGGTTTTGAGTATCACACATGACTGTATCATTCTTCCTCAGAGTCAGTACATTTTTGTCTATGATGCTGTGCAAGAAATCATCCGACGAGTGTTTCAGCTGGAACGGTCTACAGATTATGACTTTTGTGATAAGAAAGAAAACCAGTCCCTTAACATCCTAACATGTCTGGGATCACTTGAAGACACCGTGTATGATGATGTTGGTATGCATGAATGCTTACTTTAAAATATATTCTTATGTGTGTATTTGTTATCATCACATTCTTCGTGCTTGTAGATGTGTTATTTATAATTATGTGTATGTTAAGTGTTTTCATCACATTATTCTTGTGGATGTGTTTTTGATGATTATGTGTATGTTAGTGTTATCATTGCATTATTCTTGTGGATGTGTTTTTGATGATTATATCCCATGCAGGTTCTCATGTTGTTTGGAGTTCTTCTTTAGTTCTGTTCAGCTTGAAGTTTAATGTGAACAAGTTGACAGGCTTATGGAGGAAATGTACAAGTTGACAGACTTATGGAGGAAGAGAACAAGTTGACAGATTTATGAAGGAAATGAACAAGTTGACAGATTTATGGAGGAAATGAACAAGCTGACATATTTATGGAGGAAATGAACAAACTGATAGATTTATGGAGGAAATGAACAAGCTGATAGATTTATATAGGAAAATAACAAGCTGACAGATGTATGGAGGACATGAACAAGCTGACAGATTTATGGAGGACGTGAACAAGCTGACAGATTTATGGAGGAAATGAACAAGCTGACAGATTTATGGAGGAAATGAACAAGTTGATAGATTTATATAGGAAAATAACAAGCTGACAGATTTATGGAGGACATGAACAAGCTGACAGATTTATGGAGGAAATGAACAAGCTGACAGATTTATGGAGGAAATGAACAAGTTGACAGATTTATGTAGGAAATGAACAAGTTGACAAACTTATGTAGGAAATGAACAAGTTGACAAACTTATGTAGGAAATGAACAAGTTGACAGATTTATGGAGGACATGAACAAGCTGACAGATTTATGGAGGAAATGAACAAGCTGACAAACTTTTGTAGGAAATGAACAAGTTGACAGATTTATGTAGGAAATGAACAAGTTGACAAACTTATGTAGGAAATGAACAAGTTGACAGATTTATGGAGGAAATGAACAAGTTGACAAACTTATGTAGGAAATGAACAAGTTGACAGATTTATGGAGGAAATGAACAAGTTGACAGATTTATGGAGGAAATGAACAAGTTGACAGATTTATGGAGGAAATGAACAAGTTGACAGATTTATGTAGGAAATGAACAAGTTCACAGATTTATGGAGGAAATGAACAAGCTGACAGATTTATGGAGGAAATGAACAAGCTGGCAGATTTATGGAGGAAATGAACAAGTTGACAGATTTATGGAGGAAATGAACAAGTTGACAGATTTATGGAGGAAATGAACAAGGTGACAGATTTATGGAGGAAATGAACAAGGTGACAGATTTATGGAGGAAATGAACAAGCTGACAGATTTATGGAGGAAATGAACAAGTTGACAAACTTATTAAGGAAATGAACAAGTTGACAGATTTATGGAGGAAATGAACAAGTTGACAAACTTATTAAGGAAATGAACAAGTTGACAGATTTATGGAGGAAATGAACAAGTTGACAGATTTATGGAGGAAATGAACAAGTTGACAGATTTATGGAGGAAATGAACAAGTTGACAGATTTATGGAGGAAATGAACAAGTTGACAGATTTATGGAGGAAATGAACAAGTTGACAGATTTATGGAGGAAATGAACAAGTTGACAGATTTATGGAGGAAATGAACAAGTTGACAGATTTATGGAGGAAATGAACAAGTTGACAGATTTATGGAGGAAATGAACAAGTTGACAGATTTATGGAGGAAATGAACAAGTTGAGAGACTTGTAAAGAGGACTAATATGGACATGTATTTATTGTTATAAGTTTATTTGCCACATGATCAAGTCCATGCTCGTTGGCCAGGCACTAGATGATGATGATGTTCAAACTGTGCAGTCATGACCCTTAAGTCCTCAAATACAGCAACGAACACCCACAACACCTGGCTTCTTGCACAGATATTACTAGAGCAACAGTGAAGATGAAGGAGGAGGAGGCAGAGGAGCCATATAACAGTGTATAGCGCTACCCTGCTTTCTGTTAGCACCGAATAATGGGCGCTATTGTGACAACCCCACACCCCACATTGTGCCAATGGCTTCAGGCAGAGGAGCACTACTGTGAGGGTACAAGCCTTAGCCTGGTGTGAGGAAATACAACCTAAAGATTAAACGTCATGGCAGGGCAGACCAGGCCCTAAGCCTTGGTTGGCAGCTGGTCTAGGATCGAAGCTCCGACAGGCGGACCGTTTTTTTTTTTAAAGTTGCATATCTCCTACAGGACGTTGCAGTCAACACCAGCACCCTTCAGCCACTGTTGATGTTGTTGGCAAGATTACGCTCAGTAGTTTGTCATTGCTTTCTGAGCAACCGGCTCACATACTCCGTAAGTAACCAATGCGGCACGATCTGCTGCCGAATCTCACGCAGCCGTGTTCCTCAAGCGGATATACAGGATTACGGAGAAAGTCAATTCAGCCTAGACTTTGTAGTTGCAGTGCCTTGTTAGAAGCACAATGTAACAAACTATCGTCTGTCAAGAAACCAACCAACGTGCCAGACATACAATGCTATACTCTAATCTTTTTTACCCTACCCCCAACCACTTCTTTCACTGTCCTTCTGTTCCCCACTGTTGCTCACCATCAATTGTGTTTGCTCACAATCAACTGTGTTCTTGCCTCCACAAATCTTTTACTTTCTGCAGAGCTGCTGCAAGTGACAGCTGACAGAGGCTGTGAGATGCCAAGTGCCTAGCCTCCTACACACAGGAATACCACAGGTGAGGAGAGGTTGTGCTGTGTGTCGTCTCCCATCTGTTGTCTTACTCTCTGCTCAGTCAGTCAATCAATCAATCAGGTGCCATCTCCACAATGTAGGTAGATAGGTAACCTGTCAACCACATGTTCCTGCTGGTTGGTATGTAGGTAGGTTTGTAGATAGGTAGGTGACCTGTTAACCATGTTTCTGCTGATAAGTAGGTAGATTAGTGAGTGAACTGTCGCCACGTGTCTACTGGTATGTAGATTGGTTTGAAGGTAGGTAAGTAGGTAGGATGGCATTAGTTAGGTAAGTAAGTCAATAGATGGGTAAGTATGCAGAGATAACAAACACACTAATCGACCTACACACACACAGCAGTTACCCAAATAGTTTAATGAGGAGATAAAGCAGAACAAATCAACGTGCACATTTATTAGAACAGCACATCTGTATGTACATGTTTCATGTCCAGACTGCCCACACATTCAGGTAGTTACAACGCAGTACGGCAGCCAACAAAATGTGTGCAAGTCATGTTGCACAATAACTGCAGACTCATGACCTATGCTGTAGACAATCTAGTTAGACACGTGTAACTAGTGGTATACTGACATCATTATATACAACAAATGTTACATTTACATCAACCTGCTCATATAACATGTTATATTTACATCAACCTGCTCATATAACATGTTATATTTACATCAACCTGCCCATATAACATGTTATATTTACATCAACCTGCCCATATAACATGTTTCAACCTGCCCATATAACATGTTATATTTACATCAACCTACTCATATAACATGTTTCAACCTGCTCATATAACATGTTATATTTACATCAACCTGCTCATATAACATGTTGTATTTACATCAACCTGCTCATACAATGTGCTATATTTACGTCAGCCTGCTCATATAACATGTTGTATTTACATCAACCTGCTCGTATAACACATGCTATATTTACATCAACCTGCTCATATAACATGTTATATTTACATCAACCTGCTCATACAATGTGCTATATTTACATCAACCTGCTCATATAACATGTTATATTTACATCAACCTACTCATATAACATGTTGTATTTACATCAACCTGCTCATATAATACATGCTATATTTACATCACCCTTCCACACAAGTTTGATACCTGGCACATTTGGAGGTGTGCAGTACACTATCTGTTGAGTACCGTCAGTACAATACCTTAGACTGGCAGAGTGACCAACAGTTAGTGCCTGGGAAAGGCTGATGATGGGAGAGCATTATGTATAACTATGAGGATGGAGATAGCATTCTTTGGTTATGTGATGAGGTGAGAGACAATGGAAAACATCGTGACAACTGGAAATATCAGTGGTAGAAGAGGCAGGGGAGGCTAAACAAACAGATGGTGAATGGACAGGGACTGAGGCAGGGAGGAATGTCATCAACAGATCTGATACAGAACATGAGAGACTGAGCTCTGTGGAGAGGCATCAACACCAAGGCCAGGCAGGCAATAGTGTTGGTGGCCTTCAGTACATAGCAGACTAAGCACAGACTATGTGCTTCATCAGCACGTTACTGTGTAGAGTGGGCATTAGGCATAGATAGAACATACACTGCACATTCAGCCCAGACAGAACATACACTGCATATTATTCACATATAGAACATACGCTGCACATATATACAGTGCATTAGGCACAGATAGAACATACAGTACATCTTTGTAGACTGCATATAGAACAATTTATACAGACAGTAAATCTGTAGAATCCATATGGCACATACTCTTGTGAACAGATACTCTTGTGAACAGATACTCTTGTGAACAGATACTCTTGTGAACAGATACTCGTGTGAAAACATACTCGTGTGAAAACATACTCGTGTGAAAACATACTCGTGTGAACATAAATTCCTAGGAACAAAAGCCTCTGCAAGAATGCATACAGCACATACTTCAACCCTACAGTATACATTCATTTAGCAGGAACATTAAGTTCCGGAGTGCAATTTTCTCGGAGACTCCTGGAGGGTTGTTGCTGGGGCTATGCAGATATGCTTTGTTCCATGATTTCAGTAGGTCGCCCGGCAGAAAGGAACTGAACCATATAGGATGAAACCCGGTGCAATGAGGTTGGCTCACTGGCCTTTAAATCCTGTGATGTAAGGCCAAGGAAACACACTAGCATGCTAGAAACTGACATGAACACATCAATGTTCTTCCCAGGCATGCAACTAACGGACAATCATCAGCTGTCTAGAGGTACATGATTATACATGACAACAATATCAGTAGATAAGACAGAACTAGATTGTGACAACACACGCATGCGCGCACATCTCTCTCTCTCTCTGGCTATATCATAGAAATCACATCGGATGTAGCACCCACAATTGATTGCACAGGTGGCAGGTTGCTTCAGCTGTACAATATTATCGTCACATGCCATCTGAGTGTTGGTCACAGTTGGCCATCTCACACTATTACCAGTCATGGGTCAGCTCAGTGTTCTTGTCCCAACCCTACCTTGTGGTCAAGCCATCCAGCCATGCATCTCTTTGTCTTCCCCATGCTCTCTTCTCCTTAATCCTGCCAGTTGTCACCAAGTTCTCTAGTTTATACCTTCTCATAACATGCCCACAAAATCTTGACTGTCAACGTCAAATGTCTCCAGTTTTCATTTGCCTCTTGTAGGACTTGCTAATTGGTTGTTCTGTCTGTCTACCTGTTTGCAATGTCCTCAGAAACCACACTGCCAATAAAGGCTTGGCATCCGTGGCTGTGGGCCTATACTCCACTAGGCTTCAGGGTCATGGAAGGAACAGAAGACCAAACTCCCAATATGCTTCAAGGAATGGACATGGGCCCTTATGTCACATTTCTGTGTCCCGATATCATAGTTTGTCCACATACCCTAGTGTCATAATGTTATAGTCTGTCCACACATGATTTTGTCACAATGTTATAGTCTGTCCACATACCCTTGTGTCACAATGTTATAGTCTGTCCACATACCCTTGTGTCACAATGTTATAGCCTGTTCACACATGGTTATGTCACAATGTTATAGTCTGTTCACACACAACTGTCACAATGTTATGGTCCGTCCACATACCCTTGTGTCACAATGTCCTTCAGTGTGCCACAATGTCATGCACACCATACATATGTCACATTGTCCTTAAGTGTGCCACAATGTCATACATATGTCACAATGTCCTTCAGTGTGCCACAATGTCATGCACACCATACATATGTTACAATGTGATGCATATGTCACATTGTCCTTAAGTGTGCCACAATGTCATACACATGTCACAATGTCCTTAAGTGTGCCACAATGACATACATATGTCACAATGTCATGCACACATCACAATGTCATACTATGGGTCACAATGTCATACACATGTCACAATGTCCTTAAGTGTGCCACAATGACATACATATGTCACAATGTCATGCACACGTCACAATGTCATACTATGGGTCACAATGCCCTACAGTGTGCCACAATGTCATAAACATGTCACAATGTCCTTCAGTGTGACACATTGTCACAATGTCATACACATGTCACAATATTATAGATATGTCACAATGTCCTACAGTGTACCACAATGCCACACACAATGGCCTGATGTCTCTACACACATGACCAACACCTGTTCCTTGTTGCAGGCTCACAGACGGCTACAGCAGACAGTGATGGCGACTCTTGTGTTGGTCTGCCCCGGAGAAAGACCACAACCAGCAACAATCATCTAACAACATACACATGAACAGAAACCCCTAGTTGGCTGGTAACAACATGGTTCATCTCATGATTACAACCACAGTGATCTTGCCATCAATATGTTACAGACATACTAATCAATTCCAAATGTAAATACATGCACACATTTATGTTTGAAGTACAGACCAGACTGCATGTTGTCAATCAATTTTTGACCGAACAATCTTCACCTGGTATCAACCAACAGTTTTTACTGAACAATCTATTGCTGCTGTCAATTAATATATGATTGGACAATTTATATCTACTGTCAAACTATGTTTAATTGACAGATTTATTTCTGCTGTCAACCAATGTAAAATTGGAACCTCTATCTCTGCTATCAACCTATATGATTGGACAACTTATCCCTGTTGTCACCCAATGTTTCATTCAACAATTTATCCCTGCTGTTAATATATGATTGATAGATCAACCAATAAATGATGGGGTAATATATCCCTGCTGTTAACCAATATCAAATTGGGCAATCTTTCCCTTCTGTAACCAATATCTGATTGGACAAACTGACATTTGATTGGACAGTTCAACCCACTCTACACACTGAAACACATAACACAGTTGTATACACCCTTTATGATTGTGTTTCTCCACAATGAAGACACCCGTGATCACTCACTAATCACACATAATGCTACAAATTCAACAGCAGTTTATGTAACATGTGCTATATTTGCCACATAGCATTATGTAACATGCTATATTTACTGAATAGCAAAGCATCTAACATATGCTACATTTACTGTACAGCATTTCTAAAACATACTTTATATGTGAGGTCTGTTAAAAAATACTGGACCTTTGTCAGGACAAAATACAATTACTCACCTAGGACTCAAACCCTGCTCTAGTTTAAAGCATCCACTTTGAGGCTAAAGACACTTCTCCCAGCTGTTCCACTACTGTTGGAAGCATTTCAGAAAGGCCTCTTGGTGAATGGAGTACAGCACGACTATCACATCTGCATGTCTTCTTGTGACTCAGTCTCTTTCAGCAGTATTTTCAACTTGTGGAACAGCCCATCAATTTCAAGTAGCCACGTGGGTAAAGAATGATCCCTGTCTAACCAGAAGAATGTTGCACTTTGCTGGGAATGTCTGCATCAACACATTCGTGATTCTGTGTGCTAAACAAGCCGACCAGCGGGTAACGGGAACATGGCAACTTCATCATGATAATGCACCTGGCCATTCTTCTATCAGATCCAGACCCTCTTGATCAACTACAACATTCAATGTGGCAACTCCATTATGACAACGCCCATTCTTCTATCTGATTCAGACTCTCTTGGTCAACTACAACATTCAACTTGGCAACTCCATCATGACAACAACATTCTTCTATCAGATCCAGACCCTCTTGATCAACTACAACATTCACCTGGTTCACCAGACCCACTGGAGTGAGTTCCCTTGAAGCAAGATGGCAGGACATTTCTTCGTCCCGTAAAATGGAACGTGTTTTTTCCGAAATGTGTATGGATTAAGTGCTTTTTTCGTGGTGAAATGGAGTTCGGACCGTGCAACGGAGTTCGTGCACGCGCGTCCGGTCTTCTTTCGGCGTATCATCGGCGCCCGGGTGGCGATAGTTAAGCCTAACATGACGGCCAGACGACCAGCTAGGACACAACGTGGTAAGAGGGCGGGCGCGCGCAGAAGGCGCTTAAAATGTGACAGATTGGGTATTGGAAATGTTAGAGTACTGTACTGGAACTGTGCATCATTTAGTCAACGCCGACCCATTCTTGAAAAACTACTCTACGGAAACGATATTGTAGTCTTGCAAGAAACACAGCTCACCGACGGAACAGTCAATGTTGCGGGATTTCAGGTTTTCTTTAACAGGCGGCACCTCGGACAGGCCATTCTGGTCCGCGACAACATACTAGTGTCTGAGATCGATATGTCCGCCTGGAACAGCGATGCCCTGCAAGTGCAGGCATTAAGAATAATGACACCAGTGCAGCTTGTAATCGTTAACGTCTATGCGCGAAATGGGAAGGTCGACGTGCGACAATGGCAGTTTGTTCGATATGGATGAAAGGCATATCATCTACTGCGGGGACTTCAATGCCAGAGGCAGTCAATGGGGGAATTGCATCACCAATAGACAGGGAGAAGATTTGGAGGACGCCCTGGCATCTGCTGCCCTAATCTGTCTGAATGATGGGAAGGTCACTAGAATGGCCACTCGACCAGGCGACTCTGACAGCATCATTGACTTGGCTCTGGTGTCGCCCACCATCGCACCAAGGTGCCGGTGGGGCACACTGGGATACCACGATAGTGACCACTACCCTTGTGTCATCCTGATCAAGAAAGACGGGGCCATGAGTCAAAGAAACAAGACCAATGCCTTCCCGTACGACACCACTGGTCAAGACGCCATAAGCAAGATCAGAAGAAGGAAACTAACTTCCTCCCGTAGGAGACAAGAAAGATGGCTGCAGCCACCATGGTGGAATGGAGAGGTCGAGAAGGTGTGGCTGGGAAAGAGGCAGGCTGTCAAAGACTGGCAAAAGGCCAGAAAGGCTAACATGCCACAGGTTGAGTTGGCGAACCTGAAGACTGAGGTCGTTAGGACGACGACTTTATTCAAATCCTGCGCCAAACAGGCCAAGGCCGACAAATGGGACGAGTTCTGCAGGAAGGTGTGCTCCGAGCAATCTCTTACGACATTCTGGCGCCTCCACAAGAGCATGAACGGTGCTGCACAACGTAGGGGTATTCCAGACTTTCAAGGCACAGACCTCGCATGGAAAAAGTCGGATGCGGATAAAGGTAAGGCCCTTCTTGCACGCTACATAGAACAGACTGACCAGAAAGACGAGCCCGCCAGACAGAGGACTGCAACAACACTCTCTCAGTTGTGCGAGGGGGTCGGGACAGACGAAGAATGGACAATCACAGTTGACATATTGCGTGCGATGCTCAAGAAATCACCTAACACCGCCCCAGGCCCAGACGGCATCCGATATGGTGACCTAATGGTGATATCAGATGATGACATGGAAGAACTGGCCAGAGAATTCAACACCAGTATCCAGAGGGTCAGGTCAAAGAAGAATGGCTACACAGCTACTTGCTGCCGCTGCCAAAACCGAACAAAGACCACTTATAGATAAGCGGCTACAGAATCATTACGATGCAGAATACTGTTGGCAAGCTACTGGAGAAAATTGTAGCACACAGACTTGCTTGGGACTTGGAACAGCTCGGCTGCTTCCCGCCCACACTTGGAGGATACAGACGCAACAAAGAGTCATGGCTGAATGCGGCGGTCTTTGCTCAAGATGTTTACGAAGGATTTCAGGTCAGAGAAGAGACATGTGCGGCCGCCATAGACTTAGAGGACGCATATAACAGAGTATCTTTCGAGCACTTGATGCAAACCCTCCTCAGACTGAAAGTGCACCCTCACCTTGTACGATGGATAGCTGCAGTTCTACTCCAAAGGAAGGTGGTGCTAAGATGCGGGAGTTGGTCTTCTGAGCCGTTAACGATATGTCCAGGATTGCCGCAGGGTTCACCACTGTCACCAGTACTATGTCATTCGTTGACGACATCCTCGTGTATTGACAGGGTCGAGATAGACAGGCGGTTGCCAACTATATGCAGGGCGAACTAGATCGAATTTCCTCATGGTGTGCTGATGCCAATGCCCTTGTCAACCCTGCAAAGGCAACGGTTACATGGTTCTCACTAAACAACCATATTGTGAAAACAGACCTGCCGGCAGTAAGAATGGATGGGAGCATTCTGAGTAGAACCCAGTCAATGACATATCTTGGCGTGAGGCTTGATCGTAGCCTGTCCTTCAGAGATCATGTCGATTATGTCATAACGAAGGCTCGAAAAGGTTTGGCAGCAATGAGAGTCATGGCGCCTGCCAATATCGAGCAAAGACTGCTATTACTTCTGTTCCAAGGACTTGTGCTTTCATGCATCGAGTATGCCCTGGCCATCCTCACTGTCAGCCCTACACAGATTGGAAGACTTGAAAAGGTACAAAACGAAGCCATGAGCATCATTTTAGGCTGCACGAGAGACACCAGCTGTGTAGCAATGAGATACCTCCTTGACTTCCCGACAATGGAACACAGGATCAAGATCTGGAGAGCTCGTGCATACTTAAAAATAAGTGCAGATGAGCAGCACCCTCTGCATGACGCTGTATTCAGAGAAAAGGGTGACAGGCTAAAGAGGGGCAAATCATGGATGGGTCGGGCGGAAGATGTCGTCGGACAGGTCTGCAGTCTTACCAGTATCAACTCCGGCAAGGAATGGGTGCCGGTGCCTCCAGCTTTTAAATGTACCTTCTCCTGCATTATCACACTCGACAGACGGTGCAGAGAGCAGAACCCTGCCGCTGTCAATGCAGAGGTTAACGCGCTCATCTATGATCACTCAGATGGCCCCGAAGTGCTCATCTATACAGATGGATCTGTTGTAAAGCAGCAGAGAAGTGCGTGGGCATTTACAGCCCGTTCAGCGGGCCGAACCGTTCAAGAATCCAGTGGTGCCACTCTATGACCACGAGCAGCATGACGATGGAGGTGATGGCAGTTACACAGGCGTTCATATGGCTGGAATCACAGCATTATACCAACGTGTGTGTACTAAGTGATTCAATGAGCATGATTCAGAAGGTCGAAGCTGGATCTGTACGTAGACAGTGGACTGAGTCGCTGCGGAAGTCTGTTGTCCGCAAAGTCACCTTCATCTTCGTCCCGGGACATGCGGGAGTCGAGGGAAATGAACGAGCTGATAAATTGGCTGGCTCTGCACCCCCTGTAGATGGCCAGCCCATGGATCGTGCAGATGTTATTAACGCCCTTAAAGATATGGCGAGAACAGAGGATTTTGACGCCAGTGATTCCACATCGCTTTCCAGGATGAAAGACCTGGGAGTAAGAATCGGCACAGCCAGACGCGAGAGGTACATCGGGAAAACAAAGCGCCTCGTCAACCAACACAGAACTGGCACTATTAGCCACCGGACGCTGATGCATATGCTGGGGGGAGGATCTGAGCACCTATGGACATGTCCGGAGTGCAACGAAGATACCCCAACTGATAACTAACTATAACCAGACCCACTACCTCCTCAACACAGCTCCTTGTGATATTTAACTAATCCCCAATCTGACAATGGCACTGAACTAGATCAGATTTGAGCTATGAGAAGACCTTCTGTGTAATGCCACAAGCAGGGCTGTACTCCACTCCCAAAGAGGTTATCCTGAAATTCAAGAGCATTCCTGAAATGCTCCCAACAATGATGGGAAAACCGGGGGAAGTATCTAGAGTCCAAAGTTGAGTACTTTGAAGGGAATCATGATTTCAGAGCTTCAGGTGAGTAGGTATGTTGTTTCTGGCCAAAAATCCAATAGTTTTGCAAGACCTTGTATGTTATATAACATCTTATTTCAAACATGCAAGCAAATATATATATATAGATCAAATGTGCAACATTCGTATGTTAATGTAAATTGTGCTACAGTAGCAATATAGTATAACACTAGAGCATGCTACCAAAAAGTGCTACACTTATTTACAGAAAATACCTACAACTGCTCTCTTGCTATATTTTGTTCTACACTTATTTACACCAATATACCTACAAACGCTAGCTCTTGCTACATTGTTGTGCATACATATTACAGACTAAACAAATGAAACTGTTCATGCCCTTTGAGAGACTTCTATGTATGAGAAGCAGAGAAAACACACATATGGGTACACATTCTGGAAAAAGAAACAGAATCGATGGGAAGTATGTTGGAGATATCGCTGGCAATATGTAGTTTAACTGGCTGGCATTTGAAAGTTTCTTCAGTTCTTGGATGTCCCACAAATCTGCCATTTGTCGCGTATGTCAGTGGAAAGATTAGCCTCAACACCAGGGGTGGCCAACACATGGCCCGCGGGCCGCATACCGGTAGTCATTTTGCGGCCCGCGGAATTGGAAACGACGATGTGGTCGAAGCAGTAGCACACTTCTTCTTCTTCTTCAGCATTCCGAGCCATTGAGGTTCTTTGCTGCAAATACAATCTGTCTCCATTCGTCTCTCTGGTGGACCTTCTCTTGCCAGTCGTTGATTCCAAGTGCTTGTAGGTCTGTATGTATATTATCTCTCCACCGCCTTCTTGGTCTACCTCGGGGTCTACGGTCATTTATTTCCTGAGTGTAAGCGAGTTTTGTTTCCCTATTATCTTCCATTCTTTCTATATGCCCCAGCCATTGTAGTCTATTAGCCTTCATGATACCAGTGATTAGCGGGGACTTAAACAAATCATAAATGTCTTTGTTACTTCTTCTTTTCCACTCTCCACTTTGTGTATCCCTAATGGGTCCAAAGATGCGTCTTAAAATTTTGTTCTCAAAGGTTTGTAACAAGGCTTCGTCTCCTTTCGTTGTACTCCAGGTTTCAGAGCCATACAGCACAACTGGTCTGGATCAGTGTTTTGTATATTGTGATTTTGGTGTTACGAGATAGCGCCTTTGATTTTAGTAGATGTTGTAGTGCATAGTATATCTTATTTCCAGAGTTGATTCTAGTTTGCACACTTGCTTGTTTAATTTAATTAAACAAAAAAATTAGGTGCGTGGCCCGGCAAGAAATATTTCTGAAATTTGGCTCGCCTGCTGAAAAGGTTGGCCACCCCTGCTCTACTCCTTGCAACATTAGCTGGGCACCCTGGGTTTGTCTGGAATGTTCACATGTCAGTTCTTGAATCAATCAATCAATTGAATAATTAATCACAAATCTGCCATTTGTCTCATATGTCAATGGAAAGATTAGCCTCCACACCTTGCAACATTAGCTATGGGAGGCTGGGCACCCATGGGTTTGTCTGGAATGTTCACATGTCAGTTCTTGAATCAATCAATCAATTACAAATCTGCCATTTGTCGTGTATGTCAGTGGGAAGATTAGCCTCTACACCTTGCAGCATTAGCCGCAGGAGATTGAGTACCCATGGGTTTGTCCGGAATGTTAAAATGCCAGTTCTGGAATCAATCAGTCATAAATCTGCCAGTGTGGACAATGATACAGATGTTAACATCAACAGCTGGTCTGGAATGCTAGTAAACAGTTAACATCACTGTGGCATGGGACCTGACAGAAACAAGGACCTCACTGATTCCCCATACGGCACAGGGATCATATTGTTCTGGCCAATATTTTCTCTAACACTCCTCATGATTTTTTTAGTATACACATTAAACAGATCATCACCATGTTCCATGCCTAAAAGCATGGGCAGTCATGTTTTGCCATCTTAACACATCGTCTCGGCCATGCCATCCAGATACTTACTTCTCTGCCTTCCTCTTGCTCTTTTCCCCTAAATTTTGCCATTTGTCACCAAGTTCTCTAGTTTGTCTTCTCATAACGTTCCCAAATTCCCAAAACATTGTGATTGTCCAAGTCTAATTTCTCTTATCAGTTTACAGTTCTCATCTGCTTCTTGTAGGGCTTGCTCATTGGTTTTTCTGTCTGTTCATGGTATTCTTTGCATTTTCCTCAGCAACCACATGTTCACTGCCATTAGATAAATTTTCCGCTTGTCTGCTCATCGTCCACATTTCATCCCCATACAAAAGTAAGTTTTTCATCTTGCAAAAGGCTACCTTCACCATGGCAATTTTTGTTCTAATCACTGATTAAAACAGATAAGGTGACATAATGCAACCTTGCTGTTCTGTATCAAACCATAAAACTGTTGTATCATAGCATGTTCCCACGGCTGCCTAATGTTACCTGTACAGCGTTTTTATTACATGCATTCAATGTAAAAGAAACCTCATTTCTTTTATCATGTTTCATAATTATGTGTGGTCCAGACAATCAAATGCTGCTGGGTAATCTATACAGGAAGAGGCAGAGATCTATACAGGAAGAGGAAAGATCAATACTGTACTCTCTACTGTTGTCGATAATCGTCCTCATGTTAAAATTATTACGTGCACTTCTGTTTCATCTAAAGCCAGTTTGTATTATTATCTGTTTTCTTTAACTTCCGTATGTATTCCCATGATAAATTTTAATACATTTTTGCTTGCGTGACAAACAATTTCCTGTGCTGCACAATCATCATCACAATTATATCATCATCATCACCATCACTGTGCACCTTGCCAAGTCCATGCCTCTCCATTAAATCCTGGTCAATGATGTTCTGGATGAGTTCTGTTGATGATATTCCTCCATCTGAAACCATCCAGCATTCTTTTCTCTCTGCTTCCCCTAGCCCCTCCACCGCTCATCTTCCCAGCCATCACAATGTTCTCCAATGTCTCTCTTCTCATTATACAACAAAAATCACTGTTTCTTTCGTATAGTGTTGCATGACAGAGAAAAAAAACACGTCGTAATATTACACACAAAAACGACATTCCTGCGAAAAGTGTAAAGCATGATTGCTGATTATGCTCATGACAGAGGTTCAACTGGTCATAAATACAGAGCTATAAACAAAGATTACCTAGTAACAAACAATACATATCATATACATAATGGCAGCTAGGCTAGACTGACGATGGAGAGATAATAAATTGTAGAGCATCTACATAAAGCCATCACACAGAGCTCCTTGTGTACAGCATCCCTGCCCTTGCTTTGGTCATCCAAGATAATGTCTATAATTATTTCACAATAAAAAGATAAGCCGAAAGGTACCTCTACACCCAGAGTAGTAGAAGAAGAAAGTCTACACCTCCGGGTAGAAGCACAAAGACTCAATGAGACTGTAAGGTACCTCTACACATCAGCCTCGCAGAAGAAGACTATGAACAAAAGAAACAGTACATCAATACCATAGTGAAAGCTTTGATAGAGACATGAGCGGATCACATCAATAAATACATCACCTAGTCCATGAAGTGTGCTGGTGGCAGAAGCTGGGTTACGTAACTAACACATGTACACGGCTATCACGAATATGGCCTTGTGTCTTATACACTAAGGGGCAAGCAAAACATTTGTCACAAATATGACTGACACACTGGTACGTGATATGATAGACACACTTGTATGTGACATGGCAGACTCACTGGTATGTGACATGACAGACACACTGTACATACACTGAGACCATCCTGGTATGTGAATAAATTAATGGAGACAGCGATAAGGCACTTGCAATATTTACAGATCACTGTTAGAAAACAACCAGTGTTTCTATCGTTCTGTTTCTACAGAGTGGGTTGGTCTCCTCACACTGCAGCACAATACAGCAGCTATATCCACGTGTCCTCTGTTCAATCTTTTATCATGTTCTTTGATATACCCAGCTGACAACCTCACCACACATCTAATGCAATATCTATCTGCCAACCCTCAATGCACAACCCAACAAGATATATCTGTCCAGCTGCCAACCCTCACCACACATCTAATGCAATATCTATCTGCCAACCCTCAATGCACAACCTAACAAGATATATCTGTCCAGCTGTCAACCCTCACCACACATCTAATGCAATCTGCCCAGCTGCTAACACTCACCACACAACCTAACATTATATATTTGTCAAGCTGCCAACCCTCATCATACAACCTAACAAGATATATATGCCCAGGTGCTAACACTTACCACACAACCTCACAAGATACACATGTCCAGCTGCCATCCCTCACCACACAACCTCACAAGATATATCTGCCCAGCTGCCAACCCTTACCATACATCTAACATGATATATCTGCCCAGCTGCCAACCATTACCAAAAATCTAATGCAACATCTATAGCTGCCAACCCTCACCACATAACCTAACACGATATATCTGCCCAGCTGCCATCCCTCACCACATAACCTAACATGATATATCTGCCCAGCTGCCATCCCTCACCACATAACCTAACATGATATATCTGCCCAGCTGCCATCCCTCACCACACAAGTAAACAAGATATATATGCCCAGCTGCCAACCCTTACCATACATCTAACATGATATATCTGTCCAGCTGCCAACCCTCCACATATATTCATTCTACATTATGCTATTTCATCTATCCAGCTGCCAATCCTCAAAACTTACCCAACATTACATCTTCTATTTGCCGAACTTGCAACCCTCAAAACTTATCCAACATTACATCTTCTATCTACCAAATTTGCAACCCTCAAAACTTACCCAACATTACATCTTCTATCTAGCAAATTTGCAACCCTCAAAACTTACCCAACATAACTTCTAACTACCAAATTTACAACCCTCAAAACTTACTTACCCAACATTACATCTTCTACCTACCAAACTTGCAACCCTCAAAACTTACCCAACATCACTTCTATCTACCAAATTTGCAACCCTCAAAACTTACCCAACATCACTTCTATCTACCAAATTTGCAACCCTCAAAACTTACCCAACATTACAACTTCTATCTACCAAATTTGCAACCCTCAAAACTTACTTACCCAACATTACATCTTCTATCTACCAAATTTGCAACCCTCAAAACTTATTTACCCAACATTACATCTTCTATTTTCAAACTTGCAAACCTCAAAACACATGCGGTATTGTTTCGATCTGCCCAACCGCCAACCCTAAACAAGCACCCATATTATGTTCATACACTCTTCTGTGTTTGTCCTGAAATGTTCTAGAACGGAGGAATTTCAAGGATAACCACCTCTAGTGGTCACAGAGGTCAGGCAAATGTGCAACATAATAATGAGAATTTGGATAATGTAATAACACAAAATCAGTATAATATATTGATAAAGTAATATAAAATAAGAAATGGCACTGGGCAACTCAGCAACACCAAAAGAAGAAAATATTCATAAGCTTAACTGGGAACTGAGTAGAGATACTGTGAGATGGCCACTGCATCGGAGGAAAGAGCACAAGTGGGAATGCTCAACTGGTGGGGATATGGATCATGATAACAAATCAACTTTGTGTGGGGTGGGGATATTGACCGTGATAACAAATCAACTTTGTGTGGGGTGGGGATATTGACCATGATAACAAATCAACTTTGTGTGGGACGGGGATATCAATCGTAATAACAAACCAACTATGCGTGGAGTTTTGCATGGAACAGCTTTTATAGTCTACATGGTGAAGTAGTCACACTGCCTGTCTCATGCTCCTCAGCCTATGAGTTTGAGTCTGGGCTACGTCTTTCGGCTCACGAGTGCAGTTTTCTTGGAGACCCCTGGAGGTCACCGATGTGGCTACAGAGTTTGTGCTTTGTGTTACGCCTTCGGCAGATCGCCATGTGGAAAGAGATCAAGCCATATGGGATAAAACCCGCTGCAACTCAGCTAACCCTCTTGCTTTTTAAAATCTTGTTTAAACTGAACGGTTTTGAGTGTGTTTGTTTTCTTTCAGAAACAAATGCTGCAGTGTAATTTGTGTTCTAATTTTACAATCATAGATGTGCCAATACTAAAGAACAAACACGTATCAATAGTTACTAAGAAAGCACTCTACAACACAATCTTCCTACCAATTCTATGCTACAAATGCCAAACCTGGACAATGACAGAAAAAGAGAAAAGAAAAATCACAATAGCAGAAATTAGATTTCTGAGAAGAATGCTCAATGTATCAAGACGAGAGAAAATCAGAAATGAAGAAATCAGGACTAAAGTGGGGGTTATAATAGCGCAAGATTTTATCAGAAGACAGCAAGCCAAATGGTATGGTCATGTAACTAGATTACTAACTAACAATATACGACAAGAAGCATTGATGTACAAATCAAATGGAAGCAGAAGAAGAGGCCGGTCACGTAAACGATGGACAGAGGGAACAGCAGAGTCCATGGGAATCTTGATACATGATGCCCATAAACGGGCACTCGCCCAGTGTTTATACTTCACCTCGACACCGCAAGGTACTGAGAAGGAACAAGATGGGATGATGATGAGATGAGAAATGCCATTTGAGATGAATATTTTGTGGGAGGTGAATACATTCGGGTGTTTTATGATCTAATCATGCTTTGAGGAGAAATATATCAATAATGAGGTGACTGATACAGAACATATTCAAGAACAGTGATATGGATGAGTGGTAAACATTCTGTGAGACTAACAATACCACAGGAACATAATGAACATTTGTACAAAAGGTTGAAAGACTTTGTGGCTAAATAAATGAATGGAAACGAACAAACAAACTTAATTTTCAAAGGGTTCAGAATTGGGCATGCAGGCCCGTCTAATATTCTGCCCTTCTATCACTCGCTTCCATTATTATTTAATCCATAACATCACTTATGAGGCTAACCGAGAACAAGAATATGAAAATATGCATATGCACCGAAACGGAACACTGAGCTACACGAGGCACAGGGACAATAAGTGTGAGAAAAACCTTTACCACAAAAACAGTGACATTATAGTGAAAGTGATAATCAACAAATGTGATGCATGTGGTTGTTGAATTCATCAACCTAGAGAAGCAATACAACTATTGGATATCAATAAATATATGTACATGTGAATGTGATACAACAGGTCCTGGTTTCAATCATTAAATGTAGGTCATAGTATGGGATCATTAACTTCACAACAATGTTTTCACACTTGTGAATTTGAATAATGAAAGACACAAACATTATATAACACAAATTTATTGCCTGGCATACTTTCGCTGTGTCTATATTAATGAGTTTTGAGTATTTCTGTTAAAAGGATTCATTATGCTGCTTTAATATGTTGTACTTTTTGTGTGTAGAATGAATCAGAAAAGATACAGCGAAATATCAACATGTATACAAAATTCAAAACTGGCAAATCAGCCATGTGCCATTATGTATTTGCGCTACAGACAGCAGATTACATGTCCCAAATACAACATATATAGGCAAGCCTTCTGGCCTAGAGAAACAACAATGGAATATTAACTTTTTGGACAACTGAGTGAACTAAAAAAGACAGTGACGCTTATACAAGAGACAACACTGCAGATATAGACACATTTAAAGCAAAGGAAACAAGAAGAAGCAGCAGCAAAATATGCAAGGCAATAAATTATGCAATAGATTGTGTGTTCTTTCTTTAAAATCACTAACTGAACACGCATGCACACAAATTACATAACATGACATAAATAAGTGTGGCATTGTAATAACTATAATAGACAGGAAAATGATAAAGCTATAGTTTAAATCTGGAAATAACATGATGAGGTCCATGTACAAGTTGCAATGAAAATGTATACAACATCGTTGAACTAATATGTGCAACATGTAGCCAGAAGATGGTATAATCGATGTGCAAACTCACAGTTATAAACACAATAAAGTTTATGTATAAAATTCATGATCACAACATGATAAAATCATCATGTAGAATTCATAATGAAAGCTAACACAATATGGTAAAACTAGTTGAGAATTAACAATAATAACATGATAAATCTACTGTGTAGAAGTTTTAATGAAAGATAATACAACATGATAAAACTATGGTTGAAGATTCACAATCATGATAAAATATATAAATCACACAATCACCACATGATAAAATATATAAGTCACACAATCACAACATTGCAAAAATTCAATGTATACAGGTTAAGTGAAATCTGGCACTACATGATAAAACTGCAGTGAAAGCTGGCACCACATGATAAAACTTCAGTGAAAAACTCACGATCACAACTGGATCACACTACAATAAAAACCTCAACAACAATCTACTTCTGTTCTTCTTTCGCGCATTATCTCCTGCTGTGGCCTAAGCCCTGAACCATTGAATATCTACAGGCAAAACTACATGTCTATATGAAACTCCCCATCAAGGATGAAGAAACTGAATCAACAACAATGGGCCCTTTTCACAGGAAATCAGATCCCAACTGACCGCAGCACTGCAGAGGTTAAAGGGTATTCAGAACTAGTTAAAGTCACACTTTTGAGAACATGTCCAACTGACCAGAGTAGGGGATTGAACCCCCTACCTCAGCATCAGCACACCAGATGTTTTGGAACGAGCACTCTTACTCATTCAGCCAGACTGACCTCCGCTCAATTGTTTTAATATTAACCTACCAGTCATCTACTAGCCCCAGGAAGGAGGTGATACAACTGACAGACATATTAATAAACTTTGACAAATATTTCACATTTATTGCCTAGAATAAGTGAAGAGACTCTAGCTGGTAGAATAAACATGTGACATTGGTCCCAGTGAGAAATACAAAATGTGGAACAAACTTTAACTAGATTTAAAAAACAACATTTAGATCCTGCTTTGTGGAAAGACTCAGGCAATCAAAAAGATACTTTGTGCTAACAAAATGAGATTTGATTCAATGCTAACAGATACACCCCCAACACATTTGTTCAGCAAACAGCAAGCCAATATCTGAACACTATCTATACACACAACGTATCTGTATGTGTCTCTATAAACACAACTTATCTATATGTGTCTCTATATGCACAAAATATGATGGGTGTTTAGAAAGCAGTGCACCACATCATTTTTCTCAGTTAATAATGAAGATAGAAGCATGACATTTTGCACACTTCAAATATGGATGTGCCGACTGTGTGCACCAAATTGCAACCAAACTGGCCAAATAATACGGCTGCCCTAAACTGTTGAAATGCAAGCGTTATAAGCAGTGAATTGTGATAGAATTTATCGCTGCAGAGAAGGAAACTGTTATTAACTGATATTCTGCGATACAAAAGATGATCACACAACCATCACACAATATAACATATATTCTGTGATAGAAGAGATGATCACGTGAACATCACACAATAAAACAGATATTCTGTGTCACAAGAATGAACATTACACAACACAATAGATATTCTGTGATACATGAGATGATCACACACAAAATATGATGTACTATATGAGTTGACTACATGAACATCACACAAGATAACCACTAGTGATCAACAAAATATCACACAAATGAACAAAGTCTGGAATGCTTGTAAAAGCCAGGTACAAGTAACACACCACAGTCACACAAGATCTCATCTATACAATATAACAGAGATGACAGATCAAGCAGCACACATGGGAGGTGACACATCTGAACATCAGTTCTTTCCTCTAGAACATGGAACAACACAAGGTATAGTCTTCATCCAGGTGAAACTATAGTATACTCACCAAGGAGGTGACACTATAGTACACTAATCAAGGAGGTGACATCTGAACATCAGTTCTTTCCTCTAGAACATGGAACAACACAAGGTATAGTCTTCATCCAGGTGAAACTATAGTATACTCACCAAGGAGGTGACACTATAGTACACTAATCAAGGAGGTGACATCTGAACATCAGTTCTTTCCTCTAGAACATGGAACAACACAAGGTATAGTCTTCATCCAGGTGAAACTATAGTATACTCACCAAGGAGGTGACACTATAGTACACTAATCAAGGAGGTGACATCTGAACATCAGTTCTTTCCTCTAGAACATGGAACAACACAAGGTATAGTCTTCATCCAGGTGAAACTATAGTATACTCACCAAGGAGGTGACACTATAGTATACTAATCAAGGAGGTGAAACATCTACTATACCCATCAATGAAACTATGTAGTATACTCATCGAGGAGGTCAAACAATGTATAGTATACTCACCAAATAGGTGAAACATATAGTACACTCATCGAGGAGGTAAAATAATGTATAGTATACTCATTGAGGAAGTGAAAAATAAAGTATACTAAACAAGGAGGTGAAACATATAGTATACTCAACAAGGAGATGAAAAAAATATATAGTATAGCCATGAAGGAGGTGAAACATAGTATACTCATCAAGGAGGTGAAAGATATAGTATACTCATCAAAGAGGTGAAACAATACATAATATAGTCATCAAGGAGGTGAAACAAATAATATACTCATTAAGGGGTAAACAATATACAGTATACTCAACAAGGAGGTGAAACAATGTATAGTATAATCATTAAGAAGGTGAAACAATATATAATATAGTCACCAAAAAGATGAAACAACATACTGTATAGTCATCAAAGAGGTGAAACAATACATAGCATAGTCATCAAGTAGGTGAAACAATACAGAATATAGTAATCAAGGAGGTGAAACAATATATACTATAGTCATCAAGAAGGTGAAACAATATATAGTATAGTCATCAAGAAGGTGAAACAATATATAGTATATTCACCAAAGAGGTGAAACAATATATAGCATATTCACCAAAGAGGTGAAACAATATATAGTATACTCACCAAAGAGGTGAAACAATGTATAATATACTCATCAAGGAGGTGAAAAAATATATAGGTATACTCACCAAAGAGATGAGACAGTGAAACAATACATAGTATAGTCAAAAAAAGAGATGAAACAATATATAGTATAGTCACCACAGAGGTGAAACATTAAACAGTATAGTCATCAAGAAGGTATTATAAAAATTAACCTTCACAGCATGAACAAGTGCCAAAAACAGATCCATACAGAAAAATCAGATCCGTGTTGAAAAAAAAAATATCAGATCTGTTTTATGAAGATAGTAGACAGCAAGCTACCTGCATAAACTTGTGGTAAATAACACACCGGAATATAATCATAACAATGAAATCAACAGAGTCTGAAGTAACAAAAGAATAAACATCAATAATATCACAGTCCAAGGCAATGGACAACACAACTGTCTTGAAGAGGTGACAACAATGAAGTCTACAGCTAGTCTCGTCACTGAGGGAGAAAATACATGCCAACACTTATCCTCTGATCTGCTTCACTTCAAGCAGACTCAAGGCATTCAGTGCTAAACAAAAGGTAGGTTTGGACCAAACAAAAATGGGTGGCAGAAAATAGGAAGTAGGGGGGTGGCAGAAAATAGGAAGTAGGGGGGTGGCAGAAAATAGGAAGTAGGGGGGTGGCAGAAAATAGGAAGTAGGTGGGTGGCAGAAAATAGGAAGTAGGTGGGTGGCAGAAAATAGGAAGTAGGTGGGTGGCAGAAAATAGGAAGTAGGGGAGTGTCACAATTATGACCTAAAAGTTGTTAATATGATAACAGACATGTTGTATTACAAAGGGTGTTTTTAAAGTCTCCCTACACTTTGTATGTAGAACAAATTTGAAAAACAATTCTTTCTTCCATTGATAACACCATTCTGTTTGGAATGCAAAGAATTACTCCAGCAGATGAACAGCCATTAGCTGCATATTGCTTGATGGACTGTGGAGCACATTTTTTGATGACATCATGCACTACATTTTTCAAATTTGTTCTACATACAAAGTGCAATGAGACTTTACAAACACCTGGTATATCAAATTAAAGCAGGTTGCTTAGGAAAAATAACTGTATTGATATTTTAATTGGGGCAACATTTTGTAATGGCAACATGTTGGTGATATATAAGCCCATGGCAAATACGAGAAGTCGCTTAGGACGATGAATCATCTCTTGGCACTGAAGCAGTTCAACAAGGGGTCCACTGATCTTCTCTGGGAAGATTCTGCAGACAATAAACATACCACAACCTGCGGAGGCAGCTACCAGCCTAGATATGACCCCGGCTATCCTGTATGTCCTGTGCGGAATCATGACCTGGTTATGCTCTAATGCATCTTTGTAGACGGGAACCTCCAGTACAGACCATGAACATCCCACTTGTTTCTCAACTTAGCCAAGGGGAAGGATCGCCCTGCAGTACATGCCCCAAGGAGTTGATACTATGCTACTGGGTCTGGAGGCAAATCTACACGTCAGCCTCACTCCAATATATGCAAGCCTGATTCACGGCTCAAATATCTAAACGCCAATGCAATGGAATTAAAACTTGATCTTCAAGAGAGTTCACCAACCAACTAAAACAAAAGAACAGACTGTATTTAACTTAGTCTAATATCTATCATATTAGCGTAAACTATTGTTGGATTGCAGCTAAGCATGCGAGCTGATCTAACCATGAATAAACATGACACCGGCCAACATAAAAATTAACATCAACCACTGGAACAATTTCTAACATATACATTATTTTAAAAAGTGAATCATAACAAAAACAACACTCAACTCATAAACTGTCCTACTAGAAGACAATCAACTAATAAAATGATACAATAACATTGTTGTGCAAGGGAACTACATGCTAGAAATAATTCAAAATAAATTCTATGACATGACAGAGGCCATCAAAAATCAATTCTATGATATGACAGAATCTATGAAAAACAATAATTCAATGATGTGACAGAAGTCATCAAAAATCAAGTCTGCATTGCTCAAAGCAAGCATGCCCAAGTATAATATTTACAGATATTTTTAAACGGTTGAAACAATTGGTTAAACACTAGCATCTAACAAGCAGGTTAAACAACTGTGAATATGTACAAGTGAATTCACTGAACGGCAAGAAATAAATATAAAGTCTGTAAAGTAAGGAACCCATCTGCACACCTTGAGGCCGACATGGTATATGGTCACCATCATCATCATCATCATGTGCCATGCTGATAAGCGTGGGCGGTCACATTTCACCCTCTCACACAATCATCAGATGTTGTGGATCAGCTCAGTGTTCTTGTCTCGACCATGCCACATGGCCAAGCCATCCATGGTATTTACTTCTCTGCCTTCCCCTTGTTCTCTTCCCCTGGATCTTGCCGGCATATGGTGCTAGACTCAAGTCAGACCAACAGACCTTGATGTGGTCATTATCATGTGGGCCGCCTGTACTTCCCGGAACATTGAATGGTACCCACTTAGGCCGGACTGACATGGGTATCTAGGTCAATTTCTACTCTTGCATACAGGAAAATAAAGCTGTGTGGTCTAGTCTTTCTACAATACACATATACATAAACATTGCCCCCTCAACCGCTGAGTTAATTTCTGGGCGATGCATCACAGACATTGAAACTGGAGACATCAATGGCACTAGAATCAGTCAGTCAAGAAACTAACCATAAAAACAATTGTACAAAATAAATAAAAACACGCCCTGGATCAAGAAGGAAATTACCAGGACAGCAAGCACAACCAGTGATACATGAACAGCTTCTGTGTCTAGTATATATAGTGTATTAAAGATGTCTCTACAGACCTGAATCTACTTGATTTGTTACCCTGTCTATGGTCACATTCTACTGCAGTCAACATCTTTCCTATTGTAATTAATCAATCAAGTGTCATCTCCACAATGAAGGCTGGCTACAATGGATCTCCAACATGTTCTGTCTCTCACTTTGTTGGTACACTTGGGCAAACAGCTGTTTGTCCATTTCCTGATGTTGTCCTTCTACTTGTAGCATTGCCTAGCTCTTCCAACTGACACCATGTCATTATTTTGTCAAACTGTTGAAGATGAGGGTGGAGTATGGGCATACCCAGAGTGCCATGACGTTGGTTCTTGACTCAAGTAAACTCTGTCAAAATAACCAGGATCAAAACCTTCTGTCTCTGACCATGCTCTCATCCATGTCTTAGTCTGAAGAATATATTCATTCATTCAGTAACATCTCCTTTACAGAACTTCGCTCCCATAACAACCTTCCAGAAAACCTCTCAGTCATAAGCAAGATATCCTGTGTCCGATACACCCATCTGGAGATCATCTGCTACATCCTGCACCCATCTTCTCTTTGGCCTTCCTCTTCTTCTCTTCCAGAGCATATACCCTCCATTATTATTCTCTCCAAACTATATATATTTGCATATATTGTTTGACACTTATGCAAGTAAAGGAAAGAAATACAGATTAGAGGACACATTAAACTATAAAACTACATTTCACATATTATATAGTCTAATGTGTTTTCAAATCTCTACTTCTTCCTTCTACTTCTGTAAGTGCAAATCATTGTCTGAATATTTATCTGATACAAGGATTCCCCAATAACTGACACTAATGCATGTCATTAGGTTTGTCTTACTAAGCAGGATCACATTCTTTGGCCTACATCACAGCATAATCCACATCTTAGCTTGGCACACTAGACAAGATCACATGCTTCTGCCTAAACTATAGTCTTCTCATCCATGTCTTTAGCCTGTCACACTAGACAAGATCACATGCTTCTGCCTAAACTATAGTCTTCTCATCCATGTCTTTAGCCTGTCACACTAGACAAGATCACATGCTTCTGCCTAAACTATAGTCTTCTCATCCATGTCTTTAGCCTGTCACACTAGACAAGATCACATGCTTCTGCCTAAACTATAGTCTTCTCATCCATGTCTTTAGCCTGTCACACTAGACAAGATCACATGCTTCTGCCTAAACTATAGTCTTCTCATCCATGTCTTTAGCCTGTCACACTAGACAAGATCACATGCTTCTGTCTCCACCAACCTTCTCATATATGTCTTTAGCCTGACTCACTAGACAAGATCACATGCTTCTGCTAAACCAGCCTTCTCATCCATGTCTTTAGCCTGTCTCACTGGACAAGATCACCTACTCCTGCCTACACCATAGTCTCGTCCATGTCATACTCCACCTGGTTGCTCTCCTTCATGTGATACACAGACAAGATCTACTCCTGCCTACACCATAGTCTCGTCCATGTCATACTCCACCTGGTTGCTCTCCTTCACGTGGTACAGTCTCCCTGTGTCCCGTATCTGCTTGCTGGCGATCTTCAACAGATTCTCCTCTTGTTGCTGGACCATCTTCTCAATCTGATCAGTCGTCTCCAAAAAGTTGTAGTGGTCTGCCCGCTCTCGCAACCGGATAGTGTGGTCGATTTCGATGACGTTCTTGCCTTGCAATGCCATGATTGGGGCAGAGTTGCGGGCCACGATCTTACCCACCTGAAACATGGCCAGAATTAGTGTAAATAGGATATGACATGTTTATTTTACACTCAATGTTGGTTTATAAATAACATAATAAACCATCAAAGTGTACATAATATGTAAATATATGCAGCACATATAAAGTTAGGAAATAAAAGATATTTAATACAATATTCAGACTAAAAGTTCACCAAATGAAAGGAGAAAACAAACCAGACATAAGATAAGTGTAGAGAAGGAGAGAGAGGGGGACACAAACCATGTTCTTCGGCCATGTAATAAGAAAGAAAAGTGAAGAGAAAGATCAGAAGTAGAGTCTAAAAGGGTCTGATAGGTCAGAGGATCAAATTAATTGCACCGGGTTTTATACCACCTGGCCCAGACTCTTTTCACAGGAATGTCCACAGAAAGAGTAGGTCCAGCACAACCCCCAGGAGTCTTCCGAGAAAATTACACCATAAACTGAACAACATAGGTCAGAATCGACCCCACAACCCTCGGCGTGCAAGTCAGGCGGGGTAACCACTTTGCCAGGGGGACTCCCAGATGAGAAATAGAAAACAAGTGAGGAGAAACTGGAGCGGACAGTTTATCCTAGGTCAGGGGTCACTTTCTCTATCAGTGCTCTAATCTCCTCCCTTGGATCACACAGGGGTATCTCCATCAGTGCTCGTCTCCTCCCTTGGATCACACAGGGGTATCTCCATCTGTGCTCGTCTCCTCCCTTGGATCACACAGATATATCTCCATCAGTGCTCCAGTCTCCTCCCTTGGATCACTCAGGGATATCTCCATCAGTGCTCCAGTCTCCTCCCTTGGATCACTCAGGGATATCTCCATCAGTGCTCCAGTCTCCTCCCTTGGATCACACAGGGATATCTCCATCAGTGCTCCAGTCTCACACAAGGAGGATCTTGGCACAGTGTGAGTGCTCCAAAGCACTAGCCAGGATCTGAATGCGTGCATACCAGAATCACAGATGCTACAAATGCACTTTCTATGGGCAGATTTTCTAGATTTGAAATGTAGCCTGCTTAATGGCCTACTGAAACTGCTGTTTTACTTCAGCCACCAAAACTGTGTAGAGACAGTGTGAGAACTGCAAGGTGATGGGGACTGCATGTTGATGAGAAGTAGAAAACGTGACAAGAAAGAACCAGAGGTAGAAAAGGTGTTGAGAAGTACTTAAAACTATGATGAGAAGTACTTAAAACTGTGAGTAAAACTGTGCGTCTCCACCCCACTCCCTTCCCGCTTGACCTTTGACCCGTGTACCATACATCCGGTCTATTGATCCACTGGCGCCCTACGTGTGTCAGACCTTCCAAGCTAGGACACAGTATTCAGATGAGTACATTTTATTTTAATTAGTTTAATAGTTTAATATTGTCATAGTGTGTTTCATGTAGTTTTGTGTTGGTTTGTATTTGTTTGTCCTGTGCTGACGAAGGCTTTGGCCGCAACGTCCAATTTGTCTCTTGTGGTCGTGTTTTAGTAAAGCTCACAATCTACTTCTCGTTTATTTGGGTGATTCATTCATTGCCTTAAAACTGTGAGGAGAAGTACTTAAAATTGTGATGAGAAGTACTTAAAACTGTGATGAGAAGTACTTAAAACTGTGATGAGAAGTACTTAAAACTGTGAGAAGTACTTAAAACTGTGATGAGACGTACTTAAAACTGTGATGAGAAGTACTTAAAACTGTGAGGAGAAGTACTTAAAACTGTGATAAGAAGTACTTAAAACTGTGATGAGAAGTACTTAAAACTGTGATGAGAAGTACTTAAAACTGTGATGAGAAGTACTTAAAACTGTGATGAGAAGTACTTAAAACTGTGATAAGAAGAACTTAAAACTGTGATGAGAAGTACTTAATACTGTGAGGAGAAGCACCTAAAACTGTGATGAGAAGTACTTAAAACTGTGAAGAGAAGTACTTAAAACTGTGAGGAGAAAGAATGGGAGGTAGGAGAGGTGATGAGAAGTACTTAAAACTGTGAGGAGAAAGAAGTAGAGATAGAAAAGGTTAAGAGAAGATGTGAAGAGAAAGCATTTGAGGTAGAAAAGAAGATAAGAAAGAATTAAAGGTAGAAAAGATGGTGACACACTGTACGTGAAAACTGTGAAGAGAAAGCAGAAAAAGTGCAAGAAAACCTGAAGCGCCTAGAACTTGCTGTGTAATTCAAGATAAGAATCAAATAAACGACAGGATAAACACCAACAATATCTTTGCACTTGTATCACGGGGACGTCAGCACACACATCAATTACCTGAATATTCTCCAGCCATGCGTTAAAACTAGAACTAAGATAAGTCAAGCATGACAACGGCAGCACAACTCCCTTCCCAGCTACCAATGGAAATAATCACAAACGAGGAAAACAGGCCAAAGAGTGCAGCTATTATCTTGGGCCACTTTGTGGACCGTGGCAAAAATGAGGCATGTGGCCTTTTCATGAGCCAGACCTGTTTGTGCTGGTTCTCATAATAAATATGATTTCCCAGTCAGTCGGTCTGCTGCCAGCACACTAGGCCAAGAGATTTAATGTGTAGTTCTGCAGATGTTAGGCATCTCACAGTAACATTGACAGTTCAAAGTATCTCACAGTGACATTGGAAGTCAAAGTATCTCACAGTAACATTGGCAGTCAAAGCATCTCACAGTAACATTGGCTGTTAGAGTATCTCACAGCAACATTGACGGTCAAAGTATCTCACAGCAACATTGACGGTCAGAGTTTCTCACACTAACATTGATGGTCAAAGTATCTCACAGTAACATTGACAGTTCAAAGTATCTCACAGTGACACTGGCAGTCAAAGTATCTCACAGTAAGATTGACAAAGTATCACAATGTAACACTAGTTGTCCAAATGTCAAAGTAACAATGACAAAGTACCCCACTGTAATACTGACAGTTCAAATCTCACAGTTACATTGGCAGTCAAAGTATCTCACACTAATAATGACAAAGTATCTCATAGTAACAATGACAAAGTATCTCACAGTAACATTGACAAAGTATCCCACTGTAATACTGACAGTCAAAGTATTTCGCACTAATAATGACAAAGTATCTTACAACAACAATGACAAAGTATCACAATGTAATACTGGCAGTCCAAATCTCACAGTAACATTGACTGTCAAAGTATCTCTGTAACACCAAGAATTAAAGGTTCTAGGATTAACAATTAGAAATAAGATATCTCACTTTAACTGTGAGAATAAAGACATCTCATATTAACTGTGAGAATAAAGACATCTCATATTAACTGTGAGAATAACAATAACTCACTTTAACTGAGAATAAAGATATATTAACTGTGAGAAAAAATATTTCCTATACTGTGAGAATAAAGATACATATTAACCGTGAGAAAGATATCTCATATTAACTATGAGAATAAAGACAATTCATATTAACAGTGATAAGAAGATATTTCACAGGCAGTAACATTTTCCCTCGTATATGACACTCATATCTGAAAAGACATGGAGATCCAAGTACATGTGACCTACCTCTGCCAAACAAATCTGCGTGTTCTGTTGAGGGTTGATGTCAGGCAGCGCAGGAAGGTTGGGAAGATTCTGTTCTTTCAGCTCCTTGTACGTACAGGGCACACAGATGCAGGAGGAGTTGACACGGCTGTAGAACTCGGTCACCACTTTGCCCTGCTGCAGTCTGAAAGTGGAAGACATGTGTCACTGAACAGGATCTGCAACATCTAGTAGATGCGGTTGTTGTACACAGTAAGCAATTAGAATTAGAATTAAATAGTAAGAAGACATACATCTACTGGAGTGAGGTTGGCATGTAGACTTCCCTCCCAATGTGGTACCAAAGTTCCTTGTCTTACCTCCTACTGTCAAACAGTCAGCTCTGTGGCGAAGAGGTTAGTGAACATAGTTTCACATTTCCCTGTTATACCAGCCAAGCATTCGGAATCAATTGTGGCTATGTGAAGCAGATCATAGTGCAGTGATTTTGATAGTATGAGTGTCGGCCATTCAGAAAGCAATGGAAAACTAAACACAAATGTTGCATGTCCTTTCAGGGGAGGGGTGAAGAGAAGAGAGGAGAGGAGGATTTGGAAAGGGTGGGTGTCCATGCCGGTATACATTGCAATTTGTGGAGCAGCATGATCACCCACATTAGTCAGCAATGCATATGATGATGATGATGATGATGATGATGATGATGACGACTGTGATCAAACAGATAACAAAGGATAGGACAGATTGGGGCGAGTTGATTGCAGGATTAGGGTTAGTTTGTTACAGGATTGGGGTTAGTTGGTTGCAGGATTGGGGAGAGCTGGTTGCAGGATTGGGGAGATTTGGTTAAAGGCTTGGAGAGAGTTGGTTACAGGATTGAGGTGAGTTGGTTTTGGGATTGGGAGAGTTGGTTACAGAATTGGGATGAGTTGGTTGCAGGATTGGGGAGAATTGGTTGCAGGATTGGGGTGAGTTGGTTGCAGGATTGGGGTGAGTTGGTTGCAGGATTGGGGAGAGTTGAGTACAGGATTGGGGTGAGTTGGTTTGGGATTGGGAGAGTTGGTTACAGAATTGGGATGAGCTGGTTGCAGGATTGGGGAGAATTGGTTGCAGGATTGGGGTAAGTTGGTTAAAGGATTGGGGGGGGGGGAGTTGGTTACAGGATTGGGAAGAGTTGGTTAAAGGCTTGGAGAGAGTTGGTTACAGGATTGGGGAGAGTTGGTTAAAGGCTTGGAGAGAGTTGGTTACAGGATTGGGAAGAGTTGGTTAAAGGCTTGGAGAGAGTTGGTTACAGGATTGGGGAGAGTTGGTTAAAGGCTTGGAGAGAGTTGGTTACAGGATTGGGGAGAGTTGGTTAAAGGCTTGGAGAGAGCTGGTTGGGGAGAGTTGGTCAAAGGACTGGTTGACTTGGCTACAGGATTGGGGCGAGTTGGTTAAATGATCAAGTTCAAATTAAGAATAAAGGGCAGAAGAAAACCAGACTAAGATCAGAACTGAGAGCATTAGATAGCCTGGCCAAGATTTTAATTCAAGGAAATGACTGGGGATTCTGGGCCAGTGATCTCTGTTTACGCCCACACAAAACAAACAAGTGGATACACTTGACAGCCAGACAACACATCATGAAGACAACATACAGCAATGACTCATCTCCCCCCACATGTTATTTGCCCACACCTGGCTAATTGTGACCTACTAAACTACTGCTTATTCTACACAGGTGGTTCACATATCTTCATGCATGCCAGGGAGTGAGTAGTTCAGAGGTTAGGGAGTCCGTCCCTGACTCATAAGACTTGGTTCGGTTCAGTGGCCCTTACTATACTGGGCTAGTGGGTCGGGCATCTTGTCTTTTTGAACTAGGGAGAACAACTGTGATGACCCTAATGCACATTGCTCACAAAAAAAAATTAAAAAATTACCAACATTTACAAAGCACGCCAAACAGACAACTGTCCACCCAAACAGACCATTACCAACCTAAATAGACAACTGTCCACCCAAATATACCAAAACAGAACACTGTCCACCCAAACAGACCACTTTCCAAACAAGCAGACCACTGTCCACCCAAACAGACCACTGCCCAGACAAACAGACCACTGTCCACCCAAACAGACCACTGTCCACCCAAACAGACCACTACCCAGACAAACAGACCACTGTCCACCCAAACAGACCACTGCCCAGACAAACAGACCACTGCCCAGACAAACAGACCACTGTCCACCCAAACAGACCACTGCCTAGACAAACAGACCACTGTCCACCCAAACAGACCACTGCCTACCCAAACAGACCACTGCCCAGACAAACAGACCACTGTCCACCCAAACAGACCACTGCCCAGACAAACAGACCACTGTCCACCCAAACAGACCACTGCCCAGACAAACAGACCACTGTCCACCCAAACAGACCACTGCCTAGACAAACAGACCACTGTCCACCCAAACAGACCACTGCCTACCCAAACAGACCACTGTCCACCCAAACAGACCACTGTCCACCCAAACAGACCACTGCCTAGACAAACAGACCATTCTCCACCCAAACAGACCACTGCCCATAAAAACAGACCACTGTCCATCCAAACAGACCACTGCCCAGATATACAAACCACTGCCAAGACAAACAGACCACTGCCCAGAGAAAAAGACCACTGCCCAGACAAACATGCTACTGTCCACTAACACAGACCACTGCCCAGGCAAACAGACCCTGTCCACTCAAAGAAACCAATGACTGCCCAGGCAAGCAGTACAAACAAACATAACACCACAAAACCCAACATAAGGTCACAGAACCAAACATAATATCACGGAACCCAACATAACATCACAGTCTAACATAAGACCCCAGAACCCAACATAACACCACAGAACCCAACATAACATCACATCATAAAATCCAACATAACATCATACAATCCAAAATAACAACACAGAACTCAACATAACATCACACAACCCAGAATAACATCACAGAGTCTAACTTAACATCACGGAAACCAACATAACATCACATCATAAAACCCAACATAACATCACTTCATAAAACCCAACATAACATCACATCATAAAACCCAACATAACATCACATCATAAAATCCAACATAACATCATGGAACCCAACATAACATCACATCATAAAACCCAACATAACATCACATCATAAAACCCAACATAACATCATATAATCTAGCATAACATCATATCATACAACCCAACATAACATCACATCATAAAACCCAACAAAACATCACATAAAAAAACCCAACATAACATCATATAATCTAGCATAACATCACATCATACAACCCAACATAACATCACAGAGTCTAACATGACATTCATAAAACCCAACATAACATCATGGAACCCAACATAACATCATGGAACCCAACATAATATCATGGAACCCAACATAACATCACAGTCTATCATGACATCACATCATACAACCCAACATAACATCACAGAACCAAAAATAAGACCACAGAACCCAACATCACATCACAGAACCCAACATCACATCATAAAACACAACATAACATCATAGCACTCAACATTACATCACAGAACCCAAAATAACATTACACATGCCAACATAACATCACACACGCCAACATAGCATCACAAAACCCAATACAACATCACAGAAACCAACATAACATCAAAGAACCCAACAGAACATCATAGAACCCAACATAACATCACAAAACATAACATAACAACAGAGAACCCAACATAACATCACAGAACCCAACATATCACATAACCCAACATATCATCATAAAACCAAACATAATGCCACAGAACCCAACAGAACATCATAAAACCCAAACATAACAACACAGAACTCAACATAATGTGATAAAACCCAACAGAATACCACATCATAAAACCCAACATAACATCATAGAACTCAACATAACAAAAAGCCACATACACCACTCTGTGTGAGGACAGTTGGACTAAAACAAAGGTAGATGTAACTATTATTAGAACACATGGTGTTCACAACTCAGGTAAAAATTCCACCCCCCCCCCTCCCCAGAATTGCATCATGTAATTATGTAATTAGTTGATTGTTTCATTTGTAAAATTGGTCCCACCACTCAGGCAGCTCACCTGTCAGTCAGGCTTGGGTAGAGCACTCCTCACACAATGGTCATCATCAGGAACTCATGACTACAACTACTGCATTGTTGCAGGTGAGCTAATGACACCACACAACACATTCTTGCTATGTTTTGTTTGTACACCATCACTCAGTGTATCACCCCTGCTGTTTAATCTCGGTCTCATGTTGGGTTCTGTCATGTTATGTTGGGCTCTGTTATGTTATGTTTATTTCTGTGCTATGTTGGGTTCTGTGATGTTATGTTGAGTTCTGTGTTTTTGGGTTCTGTGATGTTATGTTGGGTTCTATGGTGTTATGTTGGGTTCTGTGATGTTATGTTGAGTTCTGTGTTTTCGGGTTCTGTGATGTTATGTTGGGTTCTATGGTGTTATGTTGGGTTCTGTGATGTTATGTTGGACTATGATGTTATGTTGGGCCTATGTGATGTTATATTCAGCTCTGCAATGTTATTTTGGTTTCTGTGATGTTATGTTGGACTATGATGTTATGCTGGGTTCTGTGATGTTATGTTGTACTATGATGTTATGTTGGGCTCTGTGATGTTATGTTGGTTTCTGTGATGTTATGTTGGACTGTTGTGATATTATGTTGGGCCTATGTGACGTTATACTGAGCTGCACGATGTTATCTTGGACTCTGTCATGTTATAAGTAGCCCCTGGGATGTTATATTGAGCTCTACGATGTCATTTTATCTTCTGCAATGTTATGTTTTATAGTATGTTTCTGGACTGTTCTAATTTTGCTGAAGTACCATATTTTCTCTTACTGATCACTTCAATCCAGACACAACTTCCATTCTGTCACTTGTGGTTGTGATCTTATAAAATATATTTATATTTTAATGAAAGTCATGAAGCCATCAAAGTCCACAATAAAACATCTCGACAGGTACATGAAAATCAGACAACTACATTGCTAAAAGCACATCATGAGTCACATATCAACTGTCATTTCTCCATTCCTGCATCACTTATGACATTCTAATGCCAAATACCCTGCCCTGATCATAACCTATAATTTGTGTGTGCCCGTATTCTCATGATGTCTGTGTGACACAGCAGACACAATATATCTACAGCAGGTCAGCTTGTGTTCGTCATTCACATGGTAAACCATCCAGTCTATTGAGTCACTACGAAATGTACACAGCAGGCATGTTCACATTCACAGGTGTGTTTCAACAAAATATGTACCTGAATGGAACAGACAAAGGGCTTTGATAGTCAAGGCTGATTATTAATCTTCAAACCACATCCCTTTGCAGAGGTAGAAAAAACTGTTAACACAATTCAGGAACCAGCCCTTTTTTCTCAGGAGCCAGCATGCACTTTTTGTTAATGCAAATAAGCATTAAGAAAACTATTGAAAATTCAGGCGCAGGTAACAAATGTCCAGGTGACCTGGATTTTTCAACCCATCCACTTGGTCTTCTAATGCTACATTTTGGGTAGACGGTCCAGGAAAGAGCTTTGGTAAACTCCTTGCGAGTTGGGTATATGGTGGTAACCCAGATGTTTGTAGACCAATTGATACTTCATGGATGTGATCAATAACATTCATGCTGCCTTTACTACCCTGGACATTACAGGGTACCCTTTTTTGGGTTGGTCGTCAACACAGGGGTCCAGGTCAATTTGTGGAAACCCCCACCTTGATGGGGAGTCAGACTTATGACCACTGAACTGGCCAGTGAGTGTGACTCAACAATTGGTCTCATCTTTACTGGGACTCAACATTTGGTCTCATCTTTACTGGGAGTCAAGATTTGGTCTAATCTTTACTGGGACTCAACATTTGGTCTCCTTTTTACTGGGACTCAAGATTTGGTCTCATCTTTACTGGGACTTAACATTTGGTCTCATCTTTACTGGGACTCAACATTTGGTCTCATCTTTACTGGAACTAAACATATTGTCTCATCTTTACTGGGACTCAACATTTTATCTTATCATTACTGGGACTCAACATTTGGTCTCATCTTTACTGGGACTCAACATTTTGTCTCATCTTCACTGGGACAGAACATGCTGTCCTATATTTACCAGGACCCAATATTTGGTCTCATCTTTACTGGGACTTAACATTTGGTCTCATCTTTACTGGAACTAAACATATTGTCTCATCTTTACTGGGACTCAACATTTGATCTTATCATTACTGGGACTCAACTTTTGGTCTCATCTTTACTGGGACTCAACATTTTGTCTCATCTTCACTGGGACAGAACATGCTGTCCTATATTTACCAGGAACCAATATTTGGTCTCATCTTTACTGGGACTTAACATTTGGTCTCATCTTTACTGGAACTAAACATATTGTCTCATCTTTACTGGAACTCAACATTTGATCTTATCATTACTGGGACTCAACATTTGGTCTCATCTTTACTGGGACTCAACATTTTGTCTCATTTTCACTGGGACAGAACATGTCCTATATTTACCAGGACCCAATATTTGGTCTCATCTTTACTGGGACCAACATTTTGTCTCATCTTTACTGGGACTCAACAAATGGTCTCATCATTACTAGGACTCAACATTTGGTCTTATCTTTACTGAGGACTCAACATGTTGTCCCATATTTACTGGACCTCAACATTTAGACTCTGTACTGGTGTGCCACCATGGTGCAGTGGTCAAACTGTCCGTCTCGCACTAGAATGTTGTAGGTTCATTACAAGACTCTGTCTGTTGGTTCATGAGTGCAATGTTTCTGGAGACCCCTGGAGGACACTTATGGTGCCAAGGAATCTGTGCTCTGTGAAACGTTCTCGGCAGGCAGTCCAGTGGAAAGAAGACCTAGCTGTGCAGGATGGAAAACGATTCAGTGAAGTCCATCCTCATGTCTTTCACTTCTTTATCGGAAATTTGGTTCTTTCCGTAAGTTCAGAGAATGGGACAGTAGTGGAGCACGTGTACACCTCGGATGAGCAAATGGATCATCATGGTCTGGCAAGAATGAGGCAGCGAGGAGTGATGAGGGGATCTGGCCAACTCTCGACACTCAGAGGAAAGGCGAGACGGATATATAATCAGATTGCTACTGGCATTATTGGTGTTGGAACTCTTCGCTGGCTGCTGAGGATGGGGATGGAGTGCCTATGGGAATGCCCCGAATGCTGTGATGTCGGTTCCTAGTTCAATCAATCAATTATTCCATAAGTTCATTACTTCAATTCTGGCATATTACCTGAGACTGTCTTGTTCAACAAATAATCTATTAATGGTAACTCATGTTATGTTAAATTACTTAGTCAAGGATATATGAAGTTAATTTAACATGTTTCTTAACCATAAACAAAGCTTTGTGACAACCCAGAAACTTATTATTGGAAGACAAATGTGGTGGTTTTCCCTTGACTTCCACATCCAGAAAACACATAACGGGTACAGATGCAATGTGCTTACTTGTAGAAGAAAGGACTCCAGGCATGTGGTCGCTCGTGCCGAACGCTCAGCTGGTTGTACTCCTGAACGACCCTCAAGGTGCCATGGTTCTCCAGACACAGATGACACTGGGTGTTGGTAAAGGTCATGCCCATTGACTTGGACTGCACAGATTCATCCTTGAGTTGCCTCAGATTCTGCTGAATCCCATTAAATTTACCGACTATTTCATCAAAATTGTTGAGGAGAGATATCGGGGTAGGATCAGAAGGTTCTGGGTAGGAAGCACCATTGGATGAGTCACCAGGTGGTTCAGAAGGTGGGGTTGAAGACGAAGCAAGGCCCATAGCTTGTGCGGCGGTGTAATCATTATCAAGGCGGCGATGGCACACAGGGCAGCGAGAGCAGCCGTATCTCTGCCGCCGATGCATAAACTTCCGGACACAGTTGTGACAAAGAACGTGACCACATGGGAACATATCCGGGGCCCTGGTATACTCTATATCCTGCCTGGCTTCTACATCCACTGTAGGGCTATGTGGTGAAGGAATGGGTGATGGTATTGGAGATCTTGTTAACGATCTATAAGATGGAGAGGCCAAAGGCGACGTTTCTGTAGGTGAGGATAATGAAGGCAGCGATGGAGACCGGTAATCGTTGTAGGCTCCATGGTCATGACGCTTGTTGGCATTGATGTCATACAGGTGCAGCTTTGGTGGGTTTGCCATGTTTATGGTCGGCCGATACAGACTCCGAAACTGTCTGTTACAATGTCAGATATATCCACAATAAACAAGAAAATCAGGTTCAGTTGTCAACTCCTGTTGGTGAATCACTGATGTTGGCACAGCTCTACATGCAATTCTGGTGCTCTTGAAGCAAGAACTGAAATGTACATTAGGGGAAAATAAGAAGTTATTTGAAGGACCTGGTGATGATTATGTTTCTCCAAATCTGTGACATCAAGAATTAAGTCTGATGCTAGCACACCATATTTCCCTCTCCAATGAAGACACTGAGATGTGTAGCTGACCCTCGAACGAATTTAGTGTTGGTGTATATCAAATCTGACTTAAACATCAACTATCAGGACATCACTGTGCTGCAGTCTTTAAGTAGGCCTTGATGTTTCCAGCACTGTGCAACCATACACATCCAGGTGATGTAGGATCATTACATCCTTAGTTCCTGAAAATACCAACACATTTAAGAAAGCAGTTGTAGATTACATACTTAAACATTTTACATGCAAACTTCTAAACATTAATTGTTACTCTTTCATGTTCTTCATATCAACTTTTGCCTATTCTCAAACATTTTCTTCATATCAACTTTTGCCTATTCCCGAACATTTTCTTCATATCAACTTTTGCCTATTCCCAAACATTTTCAGATTCCAAAAACACAATTCTGATTTAAATAACAAAACAGGCATCAGCAGAAGACGATTACCCTTTTATGGACAGACCAGACCAAATTATTATTATTCTGTACTCAGAACAGGACACAATCAATTTCACAACCACATATATACAACATATAAGGCTGGCAAATCTGTCACATGCTCATGTGGATTGGCACTTAAGACAGCAATCATATACTCAAAGACTGCCCCAAATATGACAAACTGAGGCAAACCTTTTGGCCGAAATAAACAACAGACAATTAGTAAACAGGTGAACAAATCCCTGGAAGCCTTGGAGATGTGGTTTTATAGAAGAATGCTGAAAATTAATTTGACAGCCAAAATTAGCAATCTGGACATTTTGAGGGAAGCAGAGTTGCAAAGACTTACACAAACATCATAAAGAAGCAGTCATCATTTTCTGGCCACAGAAGACACAAAACTGGAACATATTGTGTAAATCGTAAAGATTCGTGGAAAGAGAGATAGGGGAAGACAATATGAGAAAATTCTTGACAGTCTTGTGTCATGGCACGGAAGGGAGTCAACACACAAATTTATCCATGCCGTCGGAGATTGCAATTTGTGGAGAAGCATGATTGCCTGCGCCAGCCGGCAAGAAACTGGATAATAATGATGATGAAACAACAGTGGTAGCTAAACTTTATGGACCTCTGAGTGATGAACTAATAAAAAGGTGATTTATTTATTTTTACTCAAGAGACAAGATTTATTTATTTTAGATAAGTTATACAAGTGACAACACTGTGATACAGACAATATATTTAAAGAAGAAGGGGAAGAGAAGGGAGAAGAAAAAAAAGCTGTACCTAAATGTGATACCTGTTTAGCTGTGAAGGAATTTAAATAACACAAAGGGAAAGAAGGAAACAAAGTAAACATTAAAACAGAATATGTAAATATAACAACAATTTAAGGCAAAGGAATTCATAAACATAAATAATTAACGAGGTAACCAATACAGACACGCAATGAAGTGTTTTATACACTATGAATTAAAGTCAAGTAAACATAAGCTTCACAATCGAACCCTCCTAGCACTGTCAACAGTACTTTCTCATCTGCTTCAGGATCTGAACCCTCCTAGGAGTGCCCTTACTGTACTGACTCTAAACAGGATTACACCCACAACAGCCAGGAAATAAAGGTGAAAATAATAAAGACATGTGTGTAAGAGTTTCACAGTTCTCAGTGGTTGTAGCTGAGTGCCATAGTCACTCACTGTCACAGTAGTTGTTCACAGTGTCACAGTTCTCAGTAGTTGTTCACAGTGTCACAGTTCCCAATAGTTGTAGCTGAGTGTCAAAGTCACAAACTGTCACAGTAGTTGTTCACAGTGTCACAGTTCCCAATAGTTGTTCACAGTGTCACAGTTCCCAGTAGTTGTAGCTGAGTGTCAAAGTCAAAAACTATCACAGTTGTTGTTCACAGTGTTACGGTTCTCAGCAGTTGTTCAGTGTCATAGTTCTCAGTAGTTGTTAACAATGTCACAGTTCCCAGTAGTTGTAGCTGAGTGTCATAATCACACATTGTCACAGTAGCTGTTCACAGTGTCACAGTAGTTTGTTCACACAGTGTCACAGTAGTTGTTCACAAAGCAAAGTGTCACAGCAGTTGCAATTCAAAGTGTCACAGTAGTAAAATTTCAAGTAATTGGCAATTGCAGAAGATAGTAGTTGTTCAGTGTCACAATAAGAAAAAGTGACAATGCGTCTTGGTACTTGCAGTTCACATGTACAATGTCACAGTAACTATATAGCTCTGTGTCCCAATGAAAAAAGTGTCTCGGTTGTTGTAGTTCACATAGTGTCCCCAAGTAGCTGCCGTTCACACGTACAGTGTCACAATAATGACGACTCATGCAATGATTTCACTGAATGTTATCTAGCTAGAAAAACACAAATAAGAACATCCACAAACACCAGCCTTCTATCAGATCATACATGGACAAGACAACACAAAAGATAACATCCACAAACACCAACCTTCTATCAGATCATACATAGACAAGACAACAAAAAAGATAATATCCACGAACACCAACCTTCTATCAGATCATAAATCGACAAGAAAGACAACACAAAAGATAACATCCACAAACACCAACCTTCTATCAGATCATATATCTACAAGACAACACAAAAGATATCATCCACAAACACCAGCCTTCTAATTCTATCAGATCATACATGGACAAGACAACACAAAAGATAACATCCACAAACACCAACCTTCTATCAGATCATATATCTACAAGACAACACAAAAGATATCATCCACAAACACCAGCCTTCTATCAGATCATATATCTACAAGACAACACAAAAGATATCATCCACAAACACCAGCCTTCTAATTCTATCAGATCATACATGGACAAGACAACACAAAAGATAACATCCACAAACACCAACCTTCTATCAGATCATACATCTACAAGACAACACAAAAGATATCATCCACAAACACCAGCCTTCTAATTCTATCAGATCATACATGGACAAGACAACACAAAAGATAACATCCACAAACACCAACCTTCTATCAGATCATATATCTACAAGACAACACAAAAGATATCATCCACAAACACCAGCCTTCTAATTCTATCAGATCATACATGGACAAGACAACACAAAAGATAACATCCACAAACACCAACCTTCTATCAGATCATATATCTACAAGACAACACAAAAGATATCATCCACAAACACCAGCCTTCTATCAGATCATATATCTACAAGACAACACAAAAGATATCATCCACAAACACCAGCCTTCTAATTCTATCAGATCATACATGGACAAGACAACACAAAAGATAACATCCACAAACACCAACCTTCTATCAGATCATATATCTACAAGACAACACAAAAGATAACATCCACAAACACCAACCTTCTATCAGATCATATATCTACAAGACAACACAAAAGATATCATCCACAAACACCAGCCTTCTAATTCTATCAGATCATACATGGACAAGACAACACAAAAGATAACATCATACATCTACAAGACAACACGAAAGATATCATCCACAAACACCAGCCTTCTAATTCTATCAGATCATACATGGACAAGACAACACAAAAGTTGAAAAGATAACATCCACAAACACCAGCCTTCTATCAGATCATATGTTATATCGACAAGAAAGACAACACAAAATATAACATCCACAAACACCAGCTTTCTATCAAATCATACATGGACAAGACAAAACAACAGACAATATCCACAAACACCAACCTTCTAATCTATCAGATCATATACATCGACAAGAAAGACGACAAAAAAAAGACAACATCCACATCCGAACACCAACCTTCTTCTATCTGTCTATCTATCAATATCATCAGTAATAGATCTCAGCAGATCATACATCGACAAAGCACAAAATAGAACATCCACAAACACTAGATTTCTATCAGATCATACATCGACAAGACAACACAAAAGAGTAAAGACAACATCCACAAAACAAGACTCTTCTACAAGATCCTCCATACCCACTGCATGTAAACAGACGTCAGTATATTTAAAATTGGAAGCCGGGGACACGAACCAAATATGAACATGAACAAACCAACATTTACAATAATATATTTTAAAACAAACCATATCGGTTTATATGTAGATGAATAACACATATATTAAATTCTGTAGAATATGACAATAAACAGATAGATACAATGGAGATTCCAGCCTGTTTCTTCTTCGATCGGCTCTGGCTGCTTTCGATTTAACTTTTAATGAAGACCAGTGTGTTGTGTTACTGTTAGGACAGTTAAACATTTACTTTTACGGATTTAGACAATCCCAAGGCCCCACCCATATTTAACAACAATATTCACAACTATAAAAATGAACACGACCAGCAAAATTATTTAGCGGGAACTAACACTACCGTTAACGGGTTTAACAAAGGAGACAACTTCTATGAGACATCCCTTAAACAAACAATACCTTTAAAAGACGAACGCTAAATTCGATACTAACTAACTATAGCAACTCAACTCATTTACACATGAAAATATTCAGACCATAGTTAGCGGAACTATACTATTATATCTGAGTGTACCTCTTTGTTCTGTACAAGCTGTGAATTATTAATCTGACTGCTTATCATTCACTGTATGCATCAGTATACTCACGTGTTTTGGCAAATATCACTCTACAACACAACATCCGCGTAGTGTCAACAAATAATAATTTACAGTTACACTACACCAAACTACCGGAGACAGGTAAATTCATGGTTTCTAGTGACACTAGTGTTTACACTTGTAACACATTCCAAAGTGAATCATTTTAGATTCAAACACCCAGTTGGAAAGCGGCCCTACTACTAGCGCCAGTTATGATGTGTGTATGTCCTGGTCATATAATATCGATTTACCCACTCCCTACGCGGTAACTTAACAAACAAACCCACCCCACGACACAAACGGGTTCCATATATGGCAGGGCGCGGATATGCGTCACTGACACCGCTTTTACATGGCCTAAAGCTTAGATTCAGCGTCGGCGGACGGTCAGGTTGTCGCTAATCGTGTCAACAGCTACCCGTGGGTTTTGCGATTAGTTCAGGCATATAGAAGGATATTAACGCAATGGGACTTCAAGTTAATGTCCCTGAGACAAAATTAACTATTCCATTTCGTTGATGGAAAAATAAACATTATGTCTTATGACATAAACACGATATAATATAGTGTATCAATTGGAATAGTGAGTGTAGCAGAACTCGATGTCACGAAATAAATAAGATCATTATCATATCATATGTCATGTCGAGAAGTATGCACGATCATGATTCGTCATCTCATACGATCACCAGAATCTTGAATAAGGTATATTTTCTTGTCTCGATTTGGTTATATGGCCAAAAACATCTCTGCCTCAGCCACGCTCTTTCCCCATCAAACTTGCCAATTGCCACTACATGTTCTTTTTAATTTCTCAACTTAACATATGTTTCCATCCATGGTATTCTTTGCATTTTCCGCCAAAACAACATTTCCACTGCCATTAGATGTTTCTCAGCTTGTCAGCTTGTTGTCTATATTTCGCATGCACTAAACGGAAATGAGATTCGTGAGAAGAATACTCAACATATCAAGAAAAGAGAAAATAAGAAATGATGAAATCAGGACTAAAGTGGGTGTAAAAGCAGCGCTAGATTTCATTATCTGTTGGGGTATCATCCCAGCACTCCGGACACATCCATACGTGCTAAGATCCTCCACCCAACATATACATCAGCGTCCGACGGCTGACAGTGCAAGTTCTGTGTTTGTTGCGAGACCCATCGTTCTCACGATGTGCCTCTTGTGTCTTCATTAGAAGGCAGCAAGTCAAATGGTTTGGCCATGTAACTAGGTAACCAAATGACAGTATACCACAACAAGCAATGATGTACATACCATAATGGAACCAGAAGAAGAGGCCGACCATGTAAACGATGGACAGAGGGAATAACAGAGTCCATAGGATCCCATAAACGGGAACTCTCCCGCTGTTTATGCTTCAAATCGACATCACGAAATACAAGAGGTACAAGATGAGATGAGATGAGATTATGGGATAATCGTGTCTTTTCTATGTAGTACTCCAACACTTTTTTTCTGCTTGCAGTTGACAGGTGTTTATTGATCAGTATGTTTTCCAATTAGCAAACGGCTATCTTTTCCAAAGCAATTATGGGTCTAATACGACATGTACACAAGTACAGGAAAGATACATCAATACATTGTCAACCCGGGAGTCTAAACAACTAAACAAAATAAACGAAATTGTCTTCTAGGTCTATAGCAGTGGTTCTCGACCTTTTTTTGGCCTACGCACCCTTTCACCATATATCAGAATGTCATTTCCCCCTTTCCAGCGAACGAAAGAAGAAGAATTATCCCCTTTCCAAATTTGTCAGCCTCAAAGGGTGCATTTTTTATATTAACAATACATTTTTAACACACCAAATTAATCATATTACAATAAACAAACAGTTAAAACATAAAAGAAGTGTCACTTAATAGGATATTGTGCCTGAAGCTATTTTGAGCCTGCCAATCTGTGGTCTTAATTCTCCCTCTGGGAACCGACCCTAAGAGGGACGGAAGAGGGGGGGGGGGGGAAAATTCCCCACCGGTTGAGAACCACTATAGTATCTTGTGGTGTTAGACAGTGGGATCTTGAGCTTGAGGGATTAAAGCCGCTTGGCTAGTGCAGTCACATCGAACTGTGCGGGTTAGGGCTTTCTTTTTGCCCCCGAGAGGAAAAAAAATCAGTACCCTACCGAGTATTCGAACCCAGGTCTCTCGAATGAGAGCCCGGTTTTCTAGCCACTCGATCAGGCACTTCAAGGTAGTCATGGATTCGAATTCGTACCGAGGTGGAGGGTTTGAATGCGCACCCCTCCCCCACCACCTTGTCTTATCTTTTCACTTCCCTCCACCATCTTGTATTCCCACTTCCCTCCACCGCCTTGTCTTCCTCCTTCCCTTCACCACCTTGTCTTTCTCGTGCCCTCCACCAACTTGTCTTATCTTCCCACTTCCAACCACCATTTTGTCTTTCCCATTCTTTCCACCACCTTGTTTTCTCCCCTTCCCTCCACCACCTTGTTTTTCCCTTCTCTTCCCCATCTTGTCTTCCCCATTACCTCCACCATCTTGTCTTTCTCATTCTCTCCACCACCTTGTTTTTCCCTTCCCCCCACCACCTTGTCTTTTCACTTCCCTCCACCACTTAGTCTTCAACCTTACCTTCAAAACCTTGTCTTCCCCCTTCCCTTCAGCACCTTGTCTTCCCTATGCCCTTCAGAACCTTGTCTTCCCCCTTCCATCCACCATCTTGTCTTCCCCTTTCCATCCACCACAGATGGATGTTTGCAGACTACCTTCAAAGGGTCGCGGGGGAGATAAACGAAAATCAAAATTAGCTGCATATTCTTCATAGGACATTACAGTCAAACCCAGCATTTATTGTTTGTCTGCGAGTTACAAGGCAATTTAGGTTCAGTAGTTTGCCATTGCATACTAATCGGAGGATATAATATAAACAATATACGCTATGCAGATGACACAGTATTGGTGGCGGATAATGCAACAGACCTACAACAATTATTGGACATTGTAGTATCAGAGAGTGCACAGAAAGGACTCTCCTTGAATATCAAGAAAACAGTAACAATGGTGATATCAAAGAAAATGGGGACACCAAAATGTGACATAGAAATAGAAGGGGAAATTCTCAACCAAGTGGATAATTTTAAATACCTAGGGGCACTTATAACATCAGATGGAAGATGTACAACAGAGATTAAGAGCAGAATAGGGCAGGCAAAAGCCGCATTTCAGAAAATGAAGAGTATCTTATGCAATAAGTCGCTATCAATGAATGTAAGAAAGAGAGTGCTAAAATGCTATATAGAACCAGTTTTGCTGTATGGCAGCGAATCTTGGAATGTAAATGAACAAATTAGGAAGAACTTAGAAGCAACAGAGATGTGGTTTTTAAGACGAATGTTGCGAATTCCTTGGACTGCCAGAGTAACTAACAACGATTGCCTGAAAGAGGCTAATGAAACTAGAACACTGTATACAACAATAAGAAAGAGACAAACAGCTTTCTTTGGTCATGTGATGAGAAGAGAGGCATTGGAGAACATCGTGACAACTGGAAAGATCGAGGGGAAGAGAGGCAGAGGCAGACCAAGAGAAATGATGCTGGACGGATTGAGACGGTGGCATGGAGGAATATCATCAGCAGAGTTGATCCAGAACACCAAAGACCGAGATCTGTGGAGAGCCATTAACGCCTACGCCAGCCGGCACGGCACTTGATGATGAGTTTGCCATTTGATTTCTGAACGGCCGACGAAAATACCACCGAAATCAACGTAAACCATCTACATCTAAATCGCCTGCGACTGATTTGGGACCCTGGGCCTGGTATATCGGGGAAAGATAACACTGCGTTCACTAATCCCTAAATCACAGACGTCGAACGAAGCAACGTGGAACAACATCATTTAGGAGGAAGGGTGGGTGGAATAGAGGGGAGGGGGGCAACATTTGACGCTATTAACAAATGCCAGGATGTTATAGAACCGAGCCAGTACGGTAAACATTCTGTTTAATGTGTACCATCCGCCACCAATATTCACATCAGCGCCTTCTATGTCGTGGGTCGTGCCGGCGGAGTGGCTAGCGCCACTGCCTGACGTCCTGTGCTGGAAACCCCGCTGAGGCGGATATTTCTTCACACTGACCCTGGGCTATCACGTCAACCCAGTTTGACGTGGGTACCAGGAGAGTTCTTCAGAAGTAAAGGCGGCCAGGGTGGCACTGACCATAGCATCCATCCAGTTCCCACTGGTATATAAAACATGGGTTAGCACAATACACCCACTGTACCCCACGACGTGGGGGCGGCTCTTTTATTTATTTACGCTTAATTTGTCCTTTCTGTAGGGTATACTGTTTTGACTCCTGTAACCTGTCTGTAGTGACTTGTGGGACTGGAGTCTTGATTTTGAGAACTGAAAAATTACAGCAATGGAAAGGAGATTCCTGAAAAGAATACTCAACGTATCAAGAAGAGAGAAAATCAGAAATGATGAAATCAGGACTAAAGTGGGGGTAATACAAGCGCAAGATATTATTAGAAAACAGCAACTGAAATAATTCCGCCATACAACTGGGCTACTAACTAGCAGTATACCACAACAGTAATAATGTACAGAGCAAAATGGAAGCAGAAGAAGAGGCTACCATGTGAACGATGGACAGAGGGAATAACAGAGTCCATGGGAATCTTGATATATGAAGCACATAAACGGGCACTCTCCCGCTGTTTATGCTTCACTTCGACACCGCAAGGTACAAGAGGAACAAGATAATGATGTTGTTTCTTCTCCATGTTTGCTTTCAAAACTAGGTTGCTCGATAGTCTTTTTGTTTTGTTTTTCTAGTTGGTGTTGATTTCTCTTTTGGCTGTGACGTTTTATTCCTGTTGCTAAAGTCTGGCTGGGTTAGATGGCTTCGTCTTTGAGCATGTTTCTACCAAAGTTGTTCTGTTTGTGTCTCTGCTGTGTTGTGTTAAATGTGTTTCTTCTGTTTGTGTCGCTGGTGTACTTGTGTTTTTCTGTTTGTGTCTCTGCTATCTTGTGTTAAAGGTGTGTCTGATTCTGGTTGTGTCGCTGGTGTCTTGTGTTTTTCTGTTTGTGTCTCTGCTGTCTTGAAACGAGTTCTGCTTCATCTTTTCCTAATGTGTCTTTTGTCATCCTTCAAGATTTCTGATGCTTCCGTCAGTTTAAAACGTGTCGAGGTCTGTGTGAGAGGAGTGACTTGGGATTTCTTTCTTCATCTCTTCGATTTACCTTCTTTCTTTCTGGATGTCTTCCTTCACCTCTATGAGTTCCCTGTATACTCGTGTAATTTGTGTCACTCGTTCGCTGACTTCGGATTCAATGGCCATGGCTTCTGCCACTTCCTGTTGGAGTTGCTGCCGTGGGTATTTTATTTATTTTAGGATGGGATGGGCTTCTTCTGTTTGCGGTTGTTGCTGGTCTGGGTTGTTGAGATGGAAGTAGTCAGTTTTACAAGAAAAAACAACAAACAAACAAACAAACCAACAAACAAATAACAAACAAACACAGTACCGAAGCAGAGTTCTGATATGGGTATGTGATAAGACCCTTAAATTTGTACGCCTGAATTCACGGAGATATGCGCCCAGTGTTTCCCTCTATATAAGCGGACTAGGATCTCAGGTATGAGACACTTGTCTGTCTTTGTAATGTTGTTGTTTGTCCATCAAGCATAATGACGACGACCATTCATTTCATCCAGTGGGATTGAAGATATGGAGCCGTGAGTTCTAAGATGGCTGATAAGGCCTATTTTGGCTCGAAATGTTCTTTGACAATGTGGGTAATGAATGCTTGACGTTCCAGGAGAGGGATCTTCTGCAGTTGTTTTTCTATTCATCCTTTTCTTCACAGCTCTTGCAGTCCTGGTTGTTTCACAAGTGACTGCACCATTGAGTAATGATGTACCCCACGAATTTCGGTATTTGGCAGCAGTCTCAAAAGTATCATGATGAATTCCAAAAGCTTTTATTGAGATCTTCAGAGTGTCTTTAAAGCGTTTCCTCTGGCCGCCTTGAGAGCGTTTACCATTACGCAGCTCGCCGTAAAAAATTCTTTTAGGGAGCATGTGATCTGGCATGCGAGTCAAGTGACCAGCCCAGCGAATCCGATTCTTCATTGTAGAGTGTGAGTACTGGGCATGAGCACTCTTACTAGGACTTCAGTGTCTGGGATATTGTCTTGCCATTTAATCTTCAATAGCTTCCTAAGGCAGACTGTGTGAAAGTGGTTTAATTTCCTAGCGTGTCGCTGGTAAACAGTCCAGGTTTCACAAGCGTATAGCAGTGTTGATAATACGACTGTTTTGTAGACTTTTAGCTTTGTTTGCAGGCTTATTCCATTTCTGTCCCACACATTCTTGTACAGTCTGCCAAAAGCCGTGCTGGCCTTGAAGATTCTTGCATTCACTTCGTCATCAATTGTGGCAGCTTGTGGCACAGTGCTGCCAAGATAGGTGAATTTGTCCACCACACTTAGTCTACGTATTACCATTCACTTTGATATTCGGCACGGTGTGATTAATCCCTGGAGCTGGCTGGTTCATAACTACAGCCTTCTCCAAGTTGGCACAGGCATATGAGAAAGCTGAAACATTGTGTTGCATGTCTGCCTCTGAGTTGGATATAGAGTGAAATTATCAGCAATCAAGAGCTCTCTAACGGTGTCGCTGTTAGTTTTGGTTTTAGCTTTCAGCCTTCTGAGATTGAACAACTTTCCATCCATGTGGTAGTTGATGTCTATTCCAATGTCGTTGTTTTCGAAGGCATTCGCCAACATAGCTGAAAACCACGAGGCTGAACAGTGTACGTGCCAGGACACAGCCTTGCTTCACTCCATTTCTTTGTAATGTATTTGTAATACCGCACAATTGGGTAGCTCAGCCTGACCTGAGGGGAAATCTACCGATGCGTCTTCCACGCCAAGATGTCACAGCATCTTCTCTCTTGGTTTGTCCCTGCTTCTCTTCCGTTTCATTTTTCCGGCTGTGACGACATACTCCAGCTATCCTATTGTGACGACATACTCCAGCTATCCAGTTGTGACGACATACTCCAGCTATCCTGTTGTGACGACATACTCCAACTTTCCGGTTGTGACGACATAATCCAACTTTCCGACTGTGACGACATCTCAAACTTTCCGGCTGTGACGACATCTCCAACTTTCCTGTTGTGACAACATACTCCAACTTTCCGGTTGTGACGACATACTCTAACTTTCCGGTTGTGACGACATACACCAACTTTCCGGCTGTGACGACATACTCCAGCTTTCCAATTGTGACGACATACTCCAACTTTCCTGTTGTGACGACATACTCCAGCTTTCCGGTTGTTACAACATACTCCAGCTTTCCCGTTGTAACGACATACTCCAGCTTACCATTTGTGACGACATACTCCAACTTTCCCGTTGTGACGACATACTCCAACTTTCCCTTTGTGACGACATACTCCAGCTTTCCCATTGTGACGACATACTCCAACTTTCCCATTGTGACGACATACTCCAACTTTCCCATTGTGACGACATACTCCAACTTTCCCATTGTGACGACATACTCCAACTTTCCCATTGTGACGACATACTCCAACTTTCCCATTGTGACGACATACTCCAACTTTCCCATTGTGACGACATACTCCAACTTTCCCATTGTGACGACATACTCCAACTTTCCCATTGTGACGACATACTCCAACTTTCCCATTGTGACGACATACTCCAACTTTCCCATTGTGACGACATACTCCAACTTTCCCATTGTGACGACATACTCCAACTTTCCCATTGTGACGACATACTCCAACTTTCCCATTGTGACGACATACTCCAACTTTCCCATTGTGACGACATACTCCAACTTTCCCATTGTGACGACATACTCCAACTTTCCCTTGTGACGACATACTCCAACTTTCCCATTGTGACGACATACTCCAACTTTCCCATTGTGACGACATACTCCAACTTTCCCATTGTGACGACATACTCCAACTTTCCCATTGTGACGACATACTCCAACTTTCCCATTGTGACGACATACTCCAACTTTCCCATTGTGACGACATACTCCAACTTTCCCATTGTGACGACATACTCCAACTTTCCCATTGTGACGACATACTCCAACTTTCCCATTGTGACGACATACTCCAACTTTCCCATTGTGACGACATACTCCAACTTTCCCATTGTGACGACATACTCCAACTTTCCCATTGTGACGACATACTCCAACTTTCCCATTGTGACGACATACTCCAACTTTCCCATTGTGACGACATACTCCAACTTTCCCATTGTGACGACATACTCCAACTTTCCCATTGTGACGACATACTCCAACTTTCCCATTGTGACGACATACTCCAACTTTCCCATTGTGACGACATACTCCAACTTTCCCATTGTGACGACATACTCCAACTTTCCCATTGTGACGACATACTCCAACTTTCCCATTGTGACGACATACTCCAACTTTCCCATTGTGACGACATACTCCAACTTTCCCATTGTGACGACATACTCCAACTTTCCCATTGTGACGACATACTCCAACTTTCCCATTGTGACGACATACTCCAACTTTCCCATTGTGACGACATACTCCAACTTTCCCATTGTGACGACATACTCCAACTTTCCCATTGTGACGACATACTCCAACTTTCCCATTGTGACGACATACTCCAACTTTCCCATTGTGACGACATACTCCAACTTTCCCATTGTGACGACATACTCCAACTTTCCCATTGTGACGACATACTCCAACTTTCCCATTGTGACGACATACTCCAACTTTCCCATTGTGACGACATACTCCAACTTTCCCATTGTGACGACATACTCCAACTTTCCCATTGTGACGACATACTCCAACTTTCCCATTGTGACGACATACTCCAACTTTCCTATTGTGACGACATACTCCAACTTTCCTGTTGTGATGACATACTCCAATTTTCCGGTTGTGACGACATACTCCAACTTTCCTATAGTGACGACATACTCCAACTTTCCTATAGTGACGACATCTCCAAAATTCCCGTTGTGACGACAGACTTTAGCTTTCCTGTTTCCTGTTTAGCTTTAACTTTCCTATTGTGACGACATACTCCAACTTTCCTGTTGTGATGACATACTCCAACTTTCCGGTTGTGACGACATACTCCAACTTTCCTATAGTGACGACATACTCCAACGTTCCTATAGTGACGACATCTCCAAAATTCCCGTTGTGACGACAGACTTTAGCTTTCCCCTTCCCATGAAACACCTAAAGAATATACTGTCCTCTTCTGATGTGAGTAACCAGGTTTCTTTGTGAATTAACTTCTTTCAAGATATGAGAAGGCTTCAAATGAAAACCCTAAAAGTGTGATAGAAATTACAGTAACCATACTTGTAGCCTGTCAATATTGTTGTTAAGGTTGTAAAGAGTCTTAAGCATTTGACATCACATGCAACGAACATAATGACATCATAAGGACAGTTTAACGATGGTCGCCCCACTTTTGACATGCACCGCAGCATTATGTTATCGGTTTTTAAAAAAAAAATAGTGAAGGGGTGAAACCTATAGAAATTTATCGGTGAATAAAGGTCCAGTATTACGACGGAAGCCATATGATACCCTAAATATCGGCGGTCATGACATACCAGAGATTCGATATGCTGATGATACAGTATTACTATCCACAACACAGAATGGCATAGAAAACCTAATAGCCTCAACACAATTGAATAGTGAAAATCACAACTTATATCTTAACATAGCAAAAACAAAGATAATGCATACAGATAAAACTACTATAGAGAAAGAAATATACATTAATGGGAGAAAATTGGAGGTGGTGGAAAATTTTGAATATCTTGGGTAATTGATTACCAATAATGGTGACACAATGAAAGAAATTAAACGGCGACTATCCATTGCTCTTCAAAGACTAAAACAGATGAATAAATTATGGAGTGGGACAGACAGAACTACAAAAATTAGATTTTTAAGAGCATGCATCTTTCCTATTGCAACATACGCCTGTGAGACATGGACACTTACTAAACAAGCTGAACAGCGCATACATGCCTTTGAATATAAATGTTATAGACGAGTTCTAAGAATATCTTGGGTAAAGAAAAGAACAAATGCATCCATACTTCAAGAGTTGAATATTGAGGAGGGATGGCTATTAAAGACGATAAAACAAAGAAAATTGAAGTATTTTGGTCACTTGAAACGTTACGACAGTTTGGAGAGAACAATAATGGAAGGGTATATGCCTGGGAAGAGAGGAAGAGGAAGGCCAAAGAGAAGATGGGTGCAGGATGTGGCGGATGATCTCCAGATGGGTGTATCAGACGCGGGACATCTTGCTTGTGATCGAGAAGTTTTCCGGAAGGTTAGTTATGGGAGCGAGGTTCTGCAAAGGACATGCTACTGAATGAATGAATGAATTACGACGGATGTCTGTCAGTCCAGCAAGTGGAGTAAGAAGTTACAAACCGGCGTGACTTCTGTGACAGAATATTCACGACGGGGTCAGGCACACCGAGTAGTGACCAAAGAGTGCTTACACACGTGACCAAGAGAATTTTTTTTCTACAGGAAACCAAACACTCTCTCGGCGCTTGGAGAACTTGTTGAACGTAGTGATGACTACATTGGAAAATGATTCTTTTGCTCTTTACTTTTTCAGAATACATTCAACAAAAAGAAAAGACATTATAGGTTTTCATTTGAAGTGCCCTCGTATCTGTATTGCTCTTTCTATCCGCCAGTCAACATCGGACTGGTGTAATTAGTTCCAGGTACAGTGATGTATTTGTTACAGAGGAGATCACAGGACATATGTACGTGTTCGGAATAATATACAACAGTAATGGAACATGTCCCACGTCTTCAGGCCTATTGCGCATAAAGTAGAGTAAATAAGTGAAGTAAATAAAGTAAAGTGGATAATGTAAAGTAAATGAAGTAAAGTAAATAATTAAAGTAAACAAAGTAAAGTAAATAACGTGAAGTAAATAAAGTTAAGTGAATAATGTAAAGTAAATGAAGTAAAGTGAATAAAGTAAAGTGAATAAAGTGAAGTAAATAAAGTGAAGTAAATAAAGTAAAATAAACATGTAAAATAAACAAAGTAAAGTGAATAACGTAAAGTAAACAGCGAAAAGTAAACAATCTAACTACCCCCTTCCACATGAACAGGTCTATTGTCTACATGAACAGTGCTATGCCCATATTGTAATGTGGGTAATACTACACTGGCTGTCTGTACTTCCCACAACGTTTTCAGGGTAGCCATTTTAGGGTTGGTCGCCTGGGTTAAAACAACACTTCCCGTAATCAATGGGGGTTTGACCACAGCACCTCTGGACTAGTGGTAAGTGTGCTGGCCAGTGTGATACCCAAGCCCCGTGTCCGGGGTGCAATGATGGTGATATGAACTGAATCGAGGCATTTGTTGATTTTGTAATACCGCATGGAATTCAGTGCAGTTCATAAATGAAGACAGATGTATTATTGTTTGGCGCTCACAGAAGTAGCAGAAAGAAGTAGAGACCAGAGGATGTACTTTTTTTGTTTGTTCGCATATCCTTTACAGGACATCGCTGTCAATATCAGCATCTTTCAGCTGTTTGTTGATTTCTTGGCAAGATTACGCTCAGTAGTTTGCCATTGCTTTCTGAGCGACCGGCTCACATTCCCCGTAAGCTACCGACGCGGCTAGAACCGCTACCGATTCTCGCACACGTCATGTTACTCACGAGAGTATACGGGATTACGGAGAAAGTCGCTAACACCTTGACCAGGGAGACCGGCAGAGGATGTACTAGACCAGTGGTTCTCAACCTTTTTTGGTCCGTGCCCCCCTTCACCATATTTTCAGAACGTTACACCCCCCCCCCCCCCCCCTTGTTCATATTTTCTACCTAAAAATTTGGCCCGTACCCCCTTCACCATATTTTCAGAACGTCATTCCCCCCTTTCGTATTTCCTACATAAAAATCCCGCCCCGCCCTTACACATTATACGTCATAATGGAAGCTAAATTTAATAGCACATACTAAAACAAGTCTAGACGTCCACATAAAACGTGATTTGTGGGTCTACTTACTTTATAAAATGAATTTTAGAAGGGTGAGACGTACAGAACCGTATAGTATGAAAGGAAAAACAATATCAAGTAATCGGTTCTTATATTAACGCGATCTTGAAATAATCTTAATTCCCCCTTGGAAACCCTAAAATTCACCCCTAGGGGGGAATTCCCCACCGGTTGAGAACCACTGTACTAGACAATATAAATACACACACAAGTAATTATTTGGTGCTCTAAGAAGTAAAAGAAAGAAGTAGAGACTAGAGGACACACTAGACAATATAAAAACATACATGTATTGTCTGGTGCTGAAATAGGTAGAAGAAGGAAGTAGAGACTAGAGGACACACTAGACAATATAAAAACACACATGTATTGTCTGGTGCTCAAATAGGTAGAAGAAGGAAGTAGAGACTAGATGTCGCATTAGACAACATAAATAAACACATATGTATTGTTTGGTGCTTATAGAGGTAGATGAAGAAAGTAGAGACTAAAGGATGCACTGTTGTTTTTCTTCTTTTTGCATATCCTTTATACAGGACATCGCTGTTAACACCAGCATTTTACTGCTGTTGTTGATGCCTTGGCAATTTTACATTCAGTAGATTGCCATTGCTTTCTGAACGACCAGTTTCCATACCAAATCATTAAAACCCAGCGCAAAGCGGTCTGCAGCCAAATCGGTCGTTGCTGAGTTTCGAACGCGGGTAAGCGGGCTTACGAAACGCATCCGTAACACTTCGCCACGGAGACCAGCAAAGGACGCACTAGGCAATATAAAAAATGAAAGTTATAGTTAACATGCCAGGATTCGAACCTGTCACCTCCAAATGACAACAGATCCTCGCTACAGAAACAAGTGTACTTCGACGCATGACGAACTAGACACCTCCTACAGCACAGCGCGATTTTACCTCATAAACTTGTTTGATTTGCCGAAGATGGCGCTATTGTGAAGACAATTGGAATCTGTCTACAACTGTTGGAATCATCATCATCATCATCATCATCATCATCATCATCATCATCATCATCATCATCATCATCATCCGGCTGGCGTGGGCAATCATGCCCTTCTATAAATTGCGATCTCTGACGGCATGGATTAGTTCGTATGTTGACTCATTTCCATGCCATGACACAAGGCTGACAAGAATTTTCTGACGCTGTCTTCTTCCATCTCTCTTTCCACAGATCTTTCCGGTTGTTACAACATGTTCCAGGTTTTGTCTTCTCATAATGTGGCCAAAAAGTATGACTGTCTCTTTCTAATATTTGTGAACGTTGTCTTTGCGACTTAGCTTTCCTCAAAATGTCACGATTGCTCATTTATTTTGGCTGTCTAATTATTTTTCAGCATTCTTTTATAAAACCACTTTAAGGCTTCCATGGAAATTTACATGTTTACTAATTGTCCAGGATTGACAGCCAATGTTAGAACTGGTTCTATTTAACATACAAGGATCAGTAACATGCAAAGATCAATGACATGCACGGATCAGTATCGTGAAAATCTGTCACTATTTGTCCTATTGCCACGAGCAGCTTGGCGATGGAGGTGATGGCATTAACACAGGCTTGCTTATGGCTGGAATCATAAAACTATACCAGCGTTTGTGTACTAAGTGATCTTCTTCTTCTTCTTTGCGTTCATCCGGAGTGTTTTTTTTTCAGATGTGATTGCGGTGTGCGTTAGGCACCCTTGGGTCGAAACCCTTAGGTCAACACATCCGGCTTCTGCGTGCATTTTTGACCAGGTTAGCATTCCTGGGTACTAAGTGATCCAATGAGCATGATCCGAAAGGTCGAGGCGGGTGCTGTACGTAGGCAGTAAACTGAATCGCCGCGGAATTCTGTTGTCCGTGGAGTTACCTTCATCTTCGTTCCGGGTCATGCGGCAGTTGAGGGAAATGAACGAGCTGGCTCTGCATACCTTGCAGATGGCCAGCCCTCATGGATCGTGCCGATGATATTAACGTCCTTAGAGAGATGCGTAGAGCGGAGGACTTAGACGCCAGTGAATCCACAACGTTGTCCGGAATGAGAGATTTGGAAGTTAGAATTGGCACGGCCAGAGTCAACCAACACAGAACTGGCACTATAAGCCGCCGGATACTGATGGATATGTTGGGGTAGGATCTGAGCACATATGAACTTGTTCGGAGTGCAAGTATGATACCTCAACAGGTAACTACTAAATCAACCAAGCAACCAGCCAACCAACCAACCAACTAAACAACTTACCAATCAAACCAACCAACCATTTATACCAACTAACCAACCAACCAATTAACTAAAGAACCAACCAACCAACCGACGGACAGACCGACCGACCGACTGACTAACTAACTAACTAACCAACTAACTAACTAACTTACTATAGGGATCAGTAGTCTACTAATATGCCTATAACTGTTAACATTGCTGGACCAGTTACTCCTTCTTCATCTTTCGCCAACTGTCCCCTGTTGTGACAAATTCCCTCAACCAACTCATTCCCAGAGTCCTCTCCTTAGCTCTATCGCATGCAGCTCCACCCATTTCCTCTCACATTATTCACGTGTCTCTACTTCTCTTCCGCGTGTGTTTGTAGATTTTCCTCTATTTCCTTTGCCCTGTGGATTCCAGAGACAGGCCTTTCCAGTTATACTACAGTATTCTCATGTGTTCTCAGTGTGTGTCGTATCTAGCTTCTGTAAATTTCCAGTTACACTACATTATTCTCATGTGTTCTCAGTATATGTCCTATCCAGCTTCTTTATCTTTCCAGTTATACTAAAGTATTCTCATGTGTTCTCAATATATGTCCTATCCAGCTTCTGTAACGTTCCAGTTATACTACAGTATTCTATGGTGTTCTCAGGATGTGTCCTATCCAGCTTCTGTAACTTGCCAGTTATACTACAGTATTCTATGGTGTTCTCAGGATGTGTCCTATCCAGCTTCTGTAACTTGCCAGTTATACTACAGTATTCTATGGTGTTCTCAGGATGTGTCCTATCCAGCTTCTGTAACTTGCCAGTTATACTACAGTATTCTATGGTGTTCTCAGGATGTGTCCTATCCAGCTTCTGTAACTTGCCAGTTATACTACAGTATTCTATGGTGTTCTCAGGATGTGTCCTATCCAGCTTCTGTAACTTGCCAGTTATACTACAGTATTCTATGGTGTTCTCAGGATGTGTCCTATCCAGCTTATCGACGACTCTGGTGATTGAGTAAGATAGCAAAACATGACCGCCTAAGCTTATCGGCATGGCACATGATGGATGGATGGATGGATGTGAAGTGTTACCTACTCAGGGAAACGAGATACTGAGATGGGGTAGACAGTTTCCTTCCTCGTCGCCATTGTTTGGCAAACAATTCCGAGAAACTGTCTAGTACTCCGTTTTACTAAGGCTGGATCGATCCCAGAGCCGTACATGTAGAAACACAATAATCCTGTCGCTACTGGGCATAGAACCTAGGCCATTTTTTTTTTTTTTGGGTATCGTCATCATTATGTGCCATGCTGATAAGCCTTCGGTGGTCACGGCTCACCGACTGACACGATCACCAGATTCTTGCATTAGTTCTGTCTTTTTGTCCTGATTATGTCGTGTGGCCAAACCATCCAGGAATTTACTTCTCTGCCTTTTCCTTTTGCTATATACACCTGTCGACGCAGGAACAACAGGCAGTGAACCGGCGCGAGCATGACCGCTCGCTGCACCTAAGGATCCAACTACGAGCTTTTTAACTGCGACAACTTGAATATACGCTATTGGAGCTGGAATTACCGCGGCTGCTGGCACCAGACTTGCCCTCCAATAGATCCTCGTTAAAGCGTAAAGTGTACTCATTCCAATTACAGGGCCTCGATAGAGTCCCGTATTGTTATTTTTCGTCACTACCTCCCCGTACCGGGAGTGGGTAAGTTACGCGCCTGCTGCCTTTCTTGGATGTGATAGCCGTTTCTCATGCCCCCCCTCCGGAATGGAACCCTGATTCCCCGTTACCCGTTACAAACATGGTGGGCATGTCAAGTACCATTGACATTTGATAGGGCAGACAATTGAAAGATGCGTCGCAGGCACGTAAGGTCATGAGATCAACACAAAGTTATCCAGAGTCACCAGGGGAACGCCGCGCTCCGCGAAGAGCAACGACGATTGGTTTTGAACTAATAAAAGCGCTCTTTCAGCGAGGGCCGGAGCTTGGTAAGCATGTATTAGTTCTAGAATTGCCACAGTTATCCAAATATGATCGTTAATCTAAGGAACCTTGACTGATTTAATGAGCCATTCGTGGTTTCACCGTGAGACAGCGTGAGCTTAGACATGCATGACTTAACTTTTGTGACAAGCATCTAACTACTGACAGGATCAACCATATATCTATCGCACAGACTATTCATGCACACGCAGGCCAAGAGTAGCAATCGCTCAGCGCACTCCCTCGGTACCCGGTGATACATGCAAAACCACTAGACGCCTACCTATGAGCTTTAAGCTACGTCAGGCAGGACTGACCGAAAAGCTATGCCAGCTTACTGACTGCAGGCCCACTATTCATCGAGAGCGAGCGAGCGAGCGAGAGAGAGAGAGAGAGAGAGAGAGAGAGAGAGAGAGAGAGAGAGAGAGAGAGAGAGAGAGAGAGAGAGAGAGAGAGAGAGAGAGCTTATCGAGACCCTGGTCGAACGATCGTGCAAAAATTGTTCTTTCGCAGCACAAACTGCGACCCCGGCTTTGCGCTGCGGTCACATTCTCAAAACGCATGCCTCGCTAACTTGCGTCGGCTGGGACGTTCCCGATTGGGTGCACCTCACAGAGCCACCCGAGACAACGAACGCCAGACGCTGGATTGATCTTTTGAACCAGACAAGCCCTCACAAATTGGGGTAGTTATGGCGATTCAGTTGAAATGTTTGTATATACGCACGCACGCACGCACACACACACACACACACACACACACACACACACACACACACACACATTTTGAGGTGGCTGAACGAATAAGAGCGCTCGCTCTAAAACTGTTGGTGAGCTGATGCCGGGATTGGCGGTTTAATCTAGACACCGACATAAGTTGCACTTAAACAATGACTGCTCAGAAAGCAATGGCAAACTACTGAAGGTAAAATTGCCTAGAAATCCAACCTGGAATTGACTGCAAAGTCCTTAAAAGAACAAGTCATGTTAATGTGTTTGTGTGTCCGCTAGCGCGCGCGCGTATGTGTTTGCATGAGTATATATCTTTCTCAGGGGTGTGGTTTTTGCTTTCTAAATTTTATTTCGTACAAAATAGTGTGTATATACAAGGTGCAATGTGTGTTTTCTTATATATAAAAGGCAATCTCCGTCCGTATGTCCTTTAAGCGCTCGCGAACGGCCCATCCGATTGAGATGAAATTTTCTACACGTCTTCCTTTCATTCTAGCGCAGCCAACTGTCATATTTTTTAAGTGTGAAATCGACTGCTTACCCAATATTATTTAATTTTCCATTTTTCATTATAATTTCTATATAGCGAGGGGACCTAACTCTGTAAAAGTTATTTCAAGGGGCATAACTTTTAATAACTTTTCTGTATAACTTATAGTCATATTGTGGCATCAGTTTTCAAAGATTTATAAACTCTTTGTCCATAGTTATGTACCTGTCTCTTATACACATGAGTTATAATAAATAATGATACAATCTTTAAGGCATTTTCAAAGTTTTCATAAAAATAATGCACAATGCATAACATTGTAACTCATCTTTTTATGCTTAAGAAGTTACTGTAGTCATGCAGGTGATTAGAAAGAGTTTTCATTAAAAATAATGGATGGTGTGTGGAAGGACATTCTTTTAAGTTACTTTTTTTGTTGTATGAATTTAATGAGACGCTACCCGCCTGGAGCTTGGCGAAGCCACGACGGGTCAGATAGACAGACCCACCTTTTCGCTGCAGTTATGTACAGGCATATGCGTTAAAATCCTCCTCCTCCTCTCACCTCCTCCTCCTCCTTCTACCCTCTTCCTCTTCTCCTCCCCCTCCTCCCTCTCCCTCCTCCACCGCCCTCTTTCTCCTCCTCCTCCCTCTTCCTCCTACCTCCTCGCCCTCCTCCTAATCACTCCTCTTCCTTTCTCCTCCTTTCTCCTCCTCTCTCCTCCCACTCCCTCCTCCTCCCTCCTTCTAATTCTACGTCCTCCCCCTCATCCCTCCTACTCCCCTTCCTCCCTCCTCCTCCCTCTCCTCCTCCCTCTCCTCCTCCCTCCTCCTCCCTCTCCTCCTCCCTCCTCCTCATCCCTCCTCCTCCCTTCTCCTCCTCCCTCCTCATCCTTTCTCCACCTCCCTCCTCCTCCCTCCTTCTCCTCCCTCCTCCCTCTTCCTCCCTCCTCCCTCCTCATCCTCCTCCTCTCTCTCTCCACTTCCTAATCCCTCCTCCTCCCTCCTATTCCTCCCTACTCCTCCTCCTCCTTCCTCCTCCCTCCTCTTCCTCTCTCGGCCTATCTCTTCCTCCCTCCTCCTCCTTCCTCCACCTCCCTCTTCCTCCTCCTCCTCCTTTTTCTGCTGCTTCTGCCGCCGCTCCATTTACCCAAGTTAATTGTTGGGGAAGATGTAAAGATCTTTCAAGTGCTCTTTCTAATGCTTTTTGTAAGTTGGTCTTCTTTTATCTAAGGTTGTTATAACTGCAACCAATAAATGATTAGACAGACAGATAGATAGTTAGATAGATAGATATCTACAGGCATATGATTTTATAATCCTCCTCCTCCTATCCCCTCTTCCTCCTCCTACCCTCTTCCTCTTCCCCTCCTCCCTCTTCCTCATCCTTCCTCGTCCTCCTTCCTCCTCCCTCTTCCTCCTCCTTCCTCCTCGCCCTCCTCCCTCCTCCTAATCACTCCTTTTCCTTCCTCCTCCCTTCTCCTCCTACTCCCTTCTCCTCCTACTACGTCCTCCCCCTCATCCCTCCTCCTCCTCCCTCCTCCTCCTCATCCCTCCTCCTCCCTCCTCATCCTCTCTCCTCCTCCCTCCTCCTCCTTCCTCCACATCCCTCCTCCCTCTTCCTCCTCCTCCCTCTTCCTCCTCTCTCCTCCTCCTCCCTCTTTCTCCTCCATCTCCCTCCTCCTCCTACCCCTCCTCCTCCTGCGTTCTTCTCTTCCCTCCTCCCTCCTCCTCCCTCCTCATCCCTCCTCTCTCCTCCTCCTAATCCCTCCTATTCTTCCCTACTCCTCCTCCTCCTTCCTCTTCCCTCCTCTTCCCTCCTCCTCCTCTCTCCGCCTATCTCTTCCTCCCTCCTCCTCCCCCCTCCCTCCTCCTACTCCTCCTTTTTCTTCTTCTTCTGCTTCTGCTGCCGCTGCTCCATTTACCCAAGTTAATTGTTGGGGAAGATGTAAAGACCTTTCAAGTGCTCTTTCTAATGCTTTTTGTAAGTTGGTCTTCTTTTATCTAAGGTTGTTCTAACTGCAACCAATAAATGATTAGACAGCCAGGCAGACAGACAGACAGACAGACAGACAGAGAGGGACAGACAGACAGACAGACAGACAGACAGACAGACAGTCGGTAACGGGAACGAGAACTTATATGACTACTTATATGAATTAAATGAGATGCTCCCCACCAGTGACTGGGCGAAGCCGGGCCGTGTCAGCTAGTCTTTTATATTTGGGAATGAAACAAATACATTTATATACACATATGATAATATTACTTTCATGACATGGTGCAATTACCTACACATTACTTGATTATGATGATGGCAGAGTAATCATCTGCTCCCATGCATACTTACATCTTTCAATAGAAATTCTTTCATACTCCATTTGTTCTCATTCACAACTAGTTTTATTTAAACATGTTTAACGACATCACTGAATTTGTTTTTTAAAGTGCTCGCAGTTCCATAGGGGCCAGAGCCACCCCACGAGGTCCCACGTCCATAGTGTGTCATTCGGGTGACCGCTTCTGCTGGTGGCCCTGGCTAGGTCAAGTGCTTTGATCTTAGCCAAAAAGCTGAGGTGATTGTTGTCCAAAGAGGGTGATAGATGGCTCAGGTAGAGCCAACCATCATTTATATATCTATAAACAACGAAATGTGTATCTATTCCCGGCAAATGTTTATAAAGGAATTTCTATCACAAACATCACTCTTGACACAACATGGCAGATGTAAGCAAACAAACATGGTTTCTCTATTCCTGGCATCGCCGGCTGCTCGAGCACTCGTAGAGGTTGTGATCGCATCATGGGTCCACTTATAAATATACTGAATTATTTTAATCAGTTTGTGCTTTCTCTGCTGCAGCAGCACGAAGATGAGATCATGTTGTCCACAACAGGTGGCCATGGTCGCATGTTCTTTCTCGCTTCAGATTTTCTCATATCTGTTAGGTTCAAGGTTGCGAACTTAAATAAATATCTAAACGAAAAATGCCTACATTGTATTTCATGAGCGGGGGTCAAGGGGTGGGGGGGGGGGGTGTTAATTACATTACGGAGTAAACACTGAGTGGTAGGGTAGACGTGACCGACAAGATAAGAGCGCTAGCTTTTAAAATTCCGTTGTGCTGCTGGCATGGTAGGGCGTTCAATCAATACACCAGCATTAAGTTTGATTTAAACGTTAACTTCTCATTTCGAAAGCAATGGCAAACCACTAAACGTAAAATTGCCTTAAAAGTCAACCTGGGCTTGATGACAACGTCCCTAAGAGCTGCTTGTCAGCCTTGTGGTCACGGTTCAAATACACATTGAGGCTGATTTTGTTTTAATTGACATTGGCTCCCAGGTCGACCCGGTCTGAAATTGATACCAGGAAATGTCTTGGGGAGTCAAGGCGGCCAGCGTAACTGTCATGGCGCGACTTCTATGGTCTGTTTTTGAAGTTTGAAGATATCTGCGCCATGGTTATTATCTTTCTAGATACTATAGTATTAACCCAGTGGTTCTCATCATTTTTTGGCTCATGACCCCTTCACCATATGTTCAGAATGTCACACCCCCCCCCCCCCGGAAACACTTAGTAAACCCCCCCCCCCCCACGGGGAATTCCCCACCGGTTGAGAACCATTGTATTAATCCTTATGGCTTGTCCATGTTCACCAACAGCTTGCAGCTTACTCTCCTCCGCTCTCACGCTAGAGTAACAGATTTAGACGAATAGATAATTCCGGTCAAGATGGCGGCGGACGGTCGTGTTGTTTTGTGACCGTATCCTTTTTTCGCGTAGGAGATGGATATTTTCATCTCTTGCATGTAATTTGTGCGCCAGGATGTAAAACCAGGAGTTTCTTTCTCAAGATCTTCGCCGATGCTGTGGAGTTCGTGCACTGAGCGAAGCAATCCTAGAGTGCATTTTCGCAGCGTGTATGGTTCGGCGGTATTCGTTTTTTGTTGTTGTTTTTTCAACATGGCGGAACGTTTGTGCTCCAAGCGAAGGGCAGTCAACCTAACAAGGCGACGGTCGTGGCGGGAAGGTCGTAAGAGGCAAGGTAGGCGTGGTGGGGCAAGGCGTTTTAGACTCAAGTGTGACTGTCTGGGCCTCAGGTATACTCCGATTCTATATTTGAATTGTGCCAGCGTCTGGGCCTCAGGAATACTCCGATTCTATATTGGAATTGAGCCAGCGTAAACAACGAGGCCCTATTCTGGAAAACCTAGTATACAGGAACGACATTGCAGCACTTCAGGAGACGAGACTGGGTTATCAGTTACTCCACATTACCGGTTTCAAATGTTCCTACAACAGGCGACACCTGGGAATGGTGATTCTCATCCGCGACAGTATGGTGGTTTCAGAGCTAGACTTGTCCAGTTGGGACAGTGACGACATACAAATACAGGCGGTTAGAGTTCAATCCGATCTACCATTTGTGTTGGTTAATGTTTAAGCCCTTAACTCAAGTGTGGGTTCCCAGAAGTGGCAGTGCTTAAGTGACATATTAGGTCACGAGAGAAATGTTATTTTCTGTGGCGATTTCAACGCTAAAGGCAGATCATGGGAAAACATTTCCCCCAACACTCAGGGAGAGGAGCTCGAGACTGCACTTGAAACCATTCACCTAGTTTGTATCAACAGTGGCTGTGTCACCAGGACAGTAAGTCGTCCAGGTGATGAGGACAGTGTTATTGATCTGGCGCTGGTTTCTCCTTCACTCACTACAGTATGTACATGGGGTGTCCTAGAATACCACGGCAGAGACCACCGTCCTTGCAACATATTGGTGGAGAAAGGCAGAACCAGGCAGCACAAGTTAATGGTCAAGACTTTCCAGTATGACAGTACAGGGCAAGATGTGGTAAGTAAAATTAGGCGGACAAGCGCAGAAAGCTTCAGGGCAGGAAGAAAAAGCTGGCAGCAGCCACCTTGGTGTAATTTTGAGGTGGAAAAGGTCTGGGTGTATAAGCGTAGTACTGTAAGGAAATGGAAAAACGCCAAAAAGAACAGAGTTGCCCATCTTAGTCCCTGCATGCACTTAGAAAGAGATATGGACACAAAATTAGGCTACTTAAAAAAAAAAAAAAAAAAAACTGGTTTAAGGTGGCTAAAAGTGAAAAATGGGCAGAGGTATGTCAAAGAGTAAGCACAGAAAAGTCACTGAAATTGTTCTGGCGACTACATAAAAGCATAAGTTGGGTAGTCAAGAATAAGAGTATTCCTTATTTCCTAGGTGCTGACATCATCTGGCAGAGGACTGACGAGAACAAGGGCAAAGCCCTCATCGAACGCTATCTAGAGCAGAGCAACAAGACAAACATGAGAGGCCGAAATCTCGCAATGGAGGTCACCTCACATAGGTGAAATGTCCAGAACATTTCGGATGAAGACAAAGTGACAGTGAAAGAAATCAAGGCTGTGCTTCGACGTTCCAAAAAAAAAAAACAGCGCTCCAGGGCCAGATGACATAAGATATGAGGACATCAATATATGTGCCAACAATGAGTTAGAGAAACTAGCAGACATGTACAACAACAGTATAGGGTGTGCTAGCATCAAGGAGGAGTGGTTACACAGCTATCTGATTCTCTCGCCGAAGCCTGGCAAAGACCACACAAAAATTCAGGGATATCGAGTAATAACCATGCAGAATACAATAGGCAAACTGCTGCAGAAGTGAATTGCCAGAAAAATATCAAGCCAGCTAGAGTGGCAAGGTGTTTTCCCACCTACCATGAGAGGGTACCGTCCAAAAAGAGAAACCTGGACCAATGCAGTAGTTTTTGCCCATGATGTCTATGAAGGTTTCCACTCAGGCATTGAAACCTTTGCTGCCACGATTAATCTTTAGGACGTGTACAACTGAGTACCATTGGATTTTTTAAATGCTCCAGCTTCTTGAACTCAAGATAAGTCCTTTTCTCCTTAGTTGGATGACTGCAGCCATCTAACTAACGGAAAGTAGTCTTTAGATGTGGCAGTTGGACTTCGGAACCAACAACAATATATCCTGGCCTACCATAGGGATCACCATTATCTCCGGTGCTGTTCAACGCCTTCACTGTGAGAATCACCAGCGAGAAAATCATCGGACCGGGGAGGACTTTGTCGTATACAGACGATGTTTTAGTGTATCGTCAGGGCAAGGATAGAGATCAGGTTGCTGTGGAACTACAAACCGAACTCAGTCGCATAAGCACTCGGTATGCTGAAGCCAGGGCAATGGTCAACCCAACAAAGGCAACAGTGACATGGTTATTTGTGAATAACCATATTGTCAACTCTCCATCGCCAATTATAAATCTGGGTTCAGAGACGGTGGAAAGGACGCAGGCAATGAATTATCTGGGGATACGTTTTGATCGAAGCCTTGCTTATAATGAGCACATAGACCAGGTGATAACAAAGGCCAAGCGGTCCGGGTTATGGCGGCGGCAAACTGTGAGCAGCGCCATCTATGTCTTCTTTACGAGGTGTTTGGTCCTTTCTGTTTTGAAGTATGCGATGGCGATCCTAACTCTCAGCCATAAGCAGATGGAAAGGATGGAAAGGATACCGAACGAAGCTATGCGTATTATTCTTGGGTGTACGAGAGATACAGCATGCAGGACCTTCTTGATTTTCCAATCACGAGGGACAGAATACAATTTTTCCAAGCACATGCCTATCTCAGAGTTAACGCAAACACATAACATCCACTGCATAGGGAGATTAAGAAGGTAAAGGGCAGCAGGTTAAAAAGAGAAAAGTCTTGGGTGGGTCAAGCCGATGATATTCTTCAGCAGGTGTATACATTTGAGGACTTAGAACCTGGCGAGGAGTGGGTACAAGTGCCAACAGAGTTCAATACAGTGGAGTCTGGATAAGTAGAAGTCGCAGGGGCCGAAGCAATTTGTTCTACTTATCAGAAATTTTACTTATCCAGACTGCACACATTTACACTAATTTACACTAATACCATGCAGTAGCATTGAGTAAAATGATTGTACCACTTAGGAAACACAGTTAGTGAACAAATAAATAGCAATGCCATATCAGAAATGTTGAAATGTTTAATTTTGAAAAATTCCAAATTAATTAAAGAAAAAGTCTGTGATTTTGCTTTTCTTCATGACTTGTGAAAAATGTCTTCCCATGACCCGTTTAAAGGCACAGCATGGTGAGACTGCATTATCTGAACATCTAGTCTGCATCATGTAAATGTCAATTTTTTCAATCCATGCCAAAATATCTGACTGCGATACAGGTTATGCTTGCAGCCCACAGTCATCCTCATCCGCAGAATTATATTTAGCTAAAGCAAGTTGAGAACGTCTTCTATCCATGAGTAAGTCGTCGCTTCGTCGACTGTTTCTCTCCACAAACATTCTTGTACGTGATGCAATGTCGTTTTTTGAAATGATCCAACCAGCCAGCAGTACAATTCCAGTCTGTCTGACCTCAAAGACGAGCAAATTCTTCTGCTTTCGGCTATAAGTAAAGGCCCATTTACATGTACATTTGCCGATCTAATCACAGTGAACGATTTTAAAAGGGCAGCATCAACGAAATCACACATGGCAGTTCTAGCTCGCCGTCTGTCACCGCTGATTTGACATTCGATAAACAATTTTCTGTAGCGATCTTTATGCTTTAAAATGCCAGAAAGTGTCGATGTTGCTATACCAAATTCTCTAGCTATATATTCACTTTCTTCTTCCCACTATGTTCAACCTCTTCCAACAGCTCAATCTTTCTTTTTAAAGTTAAAGCAGCAAACCTTCGTCCACTAGCCACCATTGTTGACATGCATCGAGATATCGTATGTGCTGCATAGATTGTTGTTCTCCGGGCTGACTAAAAATAATTCTTTCGCAAAATAATTTTTTTTTTTTGGTTGGTGTTAAATGAACAGTTCGACTTAAACGTGAACACTTATATAGTCGGTATTCATTTTTATGTTCGACTAATCCGAAAATTCGAGTTAACCGAATTCGACTTATCAGGAGTTTTTATACAATGATAAAGAAGGATAATGGCCGGGACTAAGCCAGTAACGTCGACTTAAGCGAAATTCTACTAATCCGAGTTCGACTTAAGTGGACTCGACTGTACATCCTTTTCAGTGTGCATCCAACTAGACAGGAAATGCAGACAAGAAAATCCAGCTGCTCTGGAGGAAGTACATTCTCTGATCTTCGAGGATTCGTTAGAGGATGATGCTGTCACTTACACGGATGGGTCGGTCGTCCGAGGAGTGAGAAGTTGGAGTATGTCGTCACAACAGGAAAGTTGGAGTATGTCGTCACAACCGGAAAGTTGGAGTATGTCATCACAACAGGAAAGTTGGAGTATGTCGTCACAATAGGAAAGTTGGAGTATGTCGTCACAATGGGAAAGATGGAGTATGTTGTCACAATAGGAAAGTTGGAGTATGTCGTCACAACAGGGAGGTTGGTGTATGTCGTCACAATGGGAAAGTTGGAGTATGTCGTAACAATAGGAAAGTTGGAGTATGTCGTCACAACGGGGAGGTTGGTGTATGTCGTCACAATGGGAAAGTTGGAGTATGTCGTCACAACAGGAAAGTTGGAGTATGTCGTCACAATGGGAAACTTGGAGTATGTCGTCACAACAGGAAAGTTGGAGTATGTCGTCACAATAGGAAAGTTGGAGTATGTCGTCACAACCGGAAAGTTGGGGTATGTCGTCACAATGGGAAAGTTGGAGTATGTCGTCACAACAGGAAAGTTGGAGTATGTCGTCACAATGGGAAAGTTGGAGTATGTCGTCACAACAGGAAAGTTGGAGTATGTCGTCACAACGGGAAAGTTGGAGTATGTCATCACAACAGGAAAGTTGGAGTATGTCATCACAACAGGAAAGTTGGAGTATGTCATCACAACAGGAAAGTTGGAGTATGTCATCACAACAGGAAAGTTGGAGTATGTCGTCACAAAAGGAAAGTTGGAGTATGTCATGGGCCTTTACAGCTCAGGCCGGAGGGAAAAGTGTGAAGGAAGTGTGGCGCTTTTGCTTTTGCCACACGCAGCCTGACTATGGAAGTCATGGCAGTAAGTAAAGCAGTAACATGGCTCTAGACACAGACATTCAATCGGGCATGTGTCCTTAGTGACACAATGAGTATGCTCATGATGATAGAGGTGGGGTGGGTCCGAAGAGAGTGAATGCTGTCTCTGGAGCGGTCTCGGCTGGCAAAGATTAGTTTCATCTTCGTGCCAGGACATGCGGGTGTACAAGGGAATGAGCAGGCTGACAGGCTTGCAGGTAGTGCTACTGTGGAAGGCGGACAAGCCATGGACCAGGCAGACATTCTGAATGCTCTACGAGAAGTAAGTCGTTTACGAGAACCAAGCCATGACTGGGAATCTACTACCATGGTCAGGCTGCGAGAACAGCAAGTTACAAGAGGCGTGGCCTTACAAGAACACTACGCAGGAAGCCAAAGAAGAGTAATAAACCAACACAGAACTGTGTCGTAATCCGCTACATGCTGCGGGATTTACTGAGGAGGGGATCCGAGCACTATGGACTAAATGGTTCGATGTGCAATGAGGATGACCTGTCGACTAACATTCAGACGAATAACACGACAAACTTTTAAACAGTTTTCATCATCTATTATCACAGCAATAGCAGAGAGAGAGAGAGAGAGAGAGAGAGAGAGAGAGAGAGAGAGAGAGAGAGAGAGAGAGAGAGAGAGAGAGAGAGAGAGAGAAAGAGAGAGAGAGAGAGAGAGAGTGTTTTGGGACTGGTTGAAAGGTTCAGTGGTATCCCTTGGTATCAGGTATCTGATATGTGGTGACTTCAATGCCCTCGCCAAGCAGTGGGACAGGTCGGGATAGAACAGACAGGACATTGCCCTTGCTGAGGCCCTGCTTGAAACGGATGTGGTCTGTATAAATGACAGGACACCCACTAGGCTAGCATGAGACCGGGGGATTCTGATACGGCCATCGACCTGGCACTTGTATCCCAAGAGGCGGCATCAGACATAAAATGGAGTGTCCCTGGGGACCATGAAAGTGACCATCTCCCCTGTTCTGTGATGATACCTAAGTCCAGCACATCCAGGGCATGCAATTATGATTGCGACCACTCTTCGCTCTTGGGGCGCCTTAGACCACAGGGAAGATTTAAATCAACAAGAAGAATCTTCACCCAACCACCATGGTGGACACCAGAAGTGGATAATTCATGGAGGGAAAAGCGGGCGGCCATAAGGAATTGGCAGAGGGCGCGAGGAGCAACCAATTCGGTTGATACAGAATTGGAGGAGGCTGAAATATATATAAAACAAAAGTAAAGGTGCTGGATTTTAAACTCCAGACAGCAGAGGCAAAAAGGATTAAGTGGGAACAGTTTATCAATGAAGTCGGTGGGGATGTGACATTGTATAAATTCTGGAGGCTGCACAGGCAGATGAAGAGACAGGCGATGCCTGGCACACATGGTACCGTTTATGATGATAACAACCGACCTATGACAACTGACAAGGACAAAGGGGAGGCTTTTCTTGCACGATTTTTAAAACAGACGGATCAGCAAGATAGAGCTATTAGAGATATGGACAGAGAAGCCTTGTCACCGGTCACTAGCAAAGAGGATTGTGAGATTAAGGTGGAGTATATTAGACGGGTACTGAAGTGGGCTAAAGAGACAGCGCCAGGTCCAAATGGGGTGGGGTACACACACATGAGTAATATGAATGATTGGGACATGGAGGAGATGGCTCTTTGTTTCAACCTAAGCATCAATACGGCGGAAATACCCCACGATTGGCTGCATAGCTACCTGGTCCCACTCCCAAAGCCAGGTAAAGATCACTCCAGACTTAATGGATACCGAATCATAACCTTGCAAAACACGCATGACAAAGTCCTCGAAAAGATAGTAGCACACAGGCTCTAGCGACATTTAGAAAGTCGTAATCTGCTTCCCAAAGGGTTCGGGAGTTACCGGTCTGGGAAGGACATTTAGGCCAATGCTGCAACTTTTGCATTTGATATCTACCAAGGCTCCCGGGATAAACAAGAGACAGTGGTGGTAGCTCTTGACCTGGGGGATCCGTATAACAGGGTATGATCGGTTGAAATACACACTGTTGGACATGGAGGTCTGCCCTTGCCTTGTTAGATAGGTTGCGGCGGTCCTTTATGAGCAGAAGGCTGCACTGCGCATGGGTTCCTTAACTTCTGACCCTTGTACTATTACACCTGAGTTGCCACAGGGATTTGCCATGTCCTCAGTGCTCTTTAATGTCTACACCAGCAAAATGGCAGCGATTGAGACACCAGGTGTGGGTAGAATCTTGACATTTGCAGATGATGTGCTGGTGTACAGACAGGGCAGAGTCAGGGCCAGTTTGGCGGAAGACTTACATGTGGCAGTAAACAGGGTGGCGGAGTGGTACAGGGAAGCAGGGGCCGTTATAAACCCAGACAAGACGTCAGCTGTGTGGTACTCCTTGGATAACCGGATCGTCAAGGCAGATGTCCCAGGTATTTTATTGAATGGGTGTCCTCTTAGTAGAGAGAGTAAATCCTTTGCTCTTTTCCCATTAGATTTTCCAGTTGTAACTAATTTTTCTAATTTATTTCTCCACATAACAGTCTACAACTCATTTCCCTAATCAGTTGATGGTTTTTATTTGTGTCTTGTTGAACTATCTTATTCGTTTTTCAGTCTGTCCATAATATTCTTAACATTTTTCGCACAACCGCATTTTCACGGCCATTAAATGTTTCTCATCCTGTCTGCTCATTGGCCATTTCCACATTCACGATTCTTGTTCTAATCTCTACAAGGCACCTCCCATCAGATGTCGTGCCTGTCCCGAGATAGTTGTACCGATTCGTATTCTAATCTCTACAAAGAACCTTCCATTAGATGTTATGCGGTTTCTGAGAAAGTTGTACCGATTCTTGTTCTAATCTCTACAAAAACCAACTGTCAGATGTTAAGCATTTTCCGAGCTAGTTGTACCGAGTCTTGTTGTAATCTCTACACAGAACCTCCCATCAGATATTATACCTTTTCCAAGATAGTTGTACCGATTCTTCTTCTAATTTCTACAAACGACCTTCCATCAGATGCTATGCGTGTTCAAAGATTGTTGCACCAATTCACTTGTTGAAGAATGTTTCCATCTACTTGGATGTTAAACGGTGATATTACAAAAGATGGCGCTATTGTAAATTGTAGTAAGTGGTTTAGCCTAGCTCTGCTAAGGCTGCGGGTTCGATTCCGGTCTCCGGCAATCGGTTCACGAGTGCAGTTTTCTCGGAGACCTCTGGGCGTCGTCGCTGGAGCCTACAGAGTTTATGCTCTGTGCGACGCTTTCGCCAGGCCGTCCTGCGAAAATAAACCGAGACATATGGGATAAAACAAGTTGCAATGAAGTCGATCCTCACACCTTTAAAGTTTAAACTTAACTGATTCAGCGCCAAACAAAAAGTCGGTTTGAATCAAACATGGTACACAATCAAATGCACAAGTATTAGGGGCGATCATTTGAAACCGGTTCCAATGGCTTTATTACAAAAACATGAAAGAAACATTAGCAGGTGTGGTGGAATTAAACAAAGCATTCATTTTAAATGAATTATGCACCATGGGTTGGTCAGAAGAAGTCGCCGTAGGCATTCAGGCAAGCATCCCATTGCTTAGGTAGGCGGCGAATGCCGTCCGCAAATAAACAAAAAAGGATTGTGGTTGCTCACTGAACCAAATGTTTACCGCGTTCATTACGTCTGCATGTGTGTGAAAACGTTGCCCCTTGAGACCTTTTTTTTAAAGGTCCGAACAAATAAAAATCACATGGTGACAAATCAGGACTATAGGCTGGATGTTGCAGAATTTCCCACTTCTTCCTTGCTAATGAAAGCAGGCCGGGTCGTTTATACTTGATGGTTTTGTGCAGCTTATCTAGTGTTTGCAAGAAGTGGGTAGAGTTGATGTTGACATCAGGTTCTTGAAAGTCGGTCAACAGTAGCCCTTCATGGTAAAAAAATGCGCTCAGCATTACCTTATCAACCAAAACCTGTAACTTGAATGTTTTGGCTTTTGGTGATCCAGCATGCTTCCATTGCATGCTCTCTCTTTTGCTGCTCGGCTCAAAGTGGGGACACCATGATTCATCACATGCCACTATGCGGAAGAAAAATGCATCATCCTCCACTCTGTAACGCAGCAAGTGGTTCAAACACCATCCCATGCGTTTCTCTTTTTCGTGGTCGGTCAACATCCGTGGTACTCACCGTGAACACACCTTCCTATATTGCAGTTTCTTACGAACGACCTTTTGAATTGTCTCAATTGACACATCAAATTCTTTCACTAGCAAACGTATGCTTCGACAACGGTGCATCTGTACTGTTGCATCAATTTTGGCGATGTTTTTGTCTGTTGCAACAATATGCGCTTGACCCGGCCGTCGAAGATCTGTTGTGAACTGATGTCCTTTCCGAAACATTCGTGCCCAGTCTGTCACTATTGTCTTCGACACACATTTATTACCGTACGCTGCCTGCATTCTTCGATTAATGTCCACTGGTCGACATCCTTCAAATGAAAGAAGCTGAATCACTGCTCTTTGAGCTTCTTTGGACGGATTTTGCATCAACCCGGCCATTTTCTCAACGGTCAGAAACAGAACCTATGCATCATGGGACGATAAGCACTTGCTCTTTTAATCATTGGTCAGTACTTATCACATGACTATGACATGATCGTGTTAAACGTACGCAATTACGCGCGGTGCGGCACGAACGGATTTCAAATGCACGCCCCTTATATTATAAAGTAAATTATTCACCGAGCATTACAATTACGGAAGATGCCACCAAATGAAACAAATAACACGATGATCTTGGTAAGGTGATATATCGTCCTTCTGCCCAAATGGGAGGTCAAATTAGTCGATATGTTATCCTTCGGTGCTGTATTAGTTAATTATATTATTTCTTTCTTCCTGGAGACGGGGTTTCGGCAGGCAAGCGCGATACCAACCCTGACACCACGGCTCTTATCTTAACAAGTTCATACATATTAGTATTACATAGAGCCTCGGTGACACAGCTATTCAACGACTCGGTTTCAGTCAGTTTATATTCATTGATACACGCCTACTACAGCAAACACTTAAAACATCTGCTACACACTAAATCAACGGGCAGGTTGCTACGCTGTCAGACAGGGGAGTAAACAAACACGATCAGGCCGGCAACCTGCCTGGCCACTGTCTGGGTAGTGGCTTTTATTTCTGGTTGAAAATGGGATATATTTGAGACCCATATGGTTATAATAGTATCGTAGGGATCTGGTGGCTCGGAAATACGACACGCGGTGTGAGGGGTTTACTGATTCGTCATGGGGGTCCTAGTGGTTCAGAGATTTGGCGTGATCGTCTCAGTGGTTCCGAGATACGACGTTAGGGTATAAGTAATTCAGAGGTACGGTGTGTGTGTGTGTGTGTGTGTGTGTGTGTGTGTGTGTGTGTGTGTGTGTGGGGGGGGGGGGGTATTTGTGTTTCACAGACACGACGTGATTTTCTAAGTAATTTTGAGATACGTCATGGGTGCCTTGAGTGGTTCAGAGATACGACATGGATGTCTGAGTGGTTCAGAGATACGACATGGGTGTCTGAGTGGTTCAGAGATACGACATGGATGTCTGAGTGGTTCAGAGATACGACATAGATGTGTGAGTGGTTCAGAGATACGACATGGGTGTCTGAGTGGTTCAGAGATACGACATGGATGTCTGAGTGGTTCAGAGATACGACATGGATGTCTGAGTGGTTCAGAGATACGACATGGATGTCTGAGTGGTTCAGAGATACGACATGGATGTCTGAGTGGTTCAGAGATACGACATGGATGTCTGAGTGGTTCAGAGATACGACATGGATGTCTGAGTGGTTCAGAGATACGACATGGATGTCTGAGTGGTTCAGAGATACGACATGTGTGTCTAAATAGCTAAGAGATATGACGTGATTATTTAAGTGGTTCCGAGACACAACGTGGGACAGTGGAAGATCTGAGTTATTCAGAGATACGATGTGTGGGGGATTAGTGTTTCAGAGACACGACGTAATTGTCTTAATGGTTCTGAGATTCGACATGGAAGGGAGTCTTAGTGATTCATAGTTACGTCGTGGGAATTTAAGTGATTCAGAGATACAGCATGACAACGTGAGTGGTTCACAGATACGACGCTGGGGTATATATGTTTCAGAGATGCGACCTGGGGTTCAGGGTGGTTGAGTGGTTCGAATCAGGGGCGTGATCTGCGTGGTTCAGAGATACAAGCTTGGGGATCTGAGTGGCTGAGAGATGCGACACGGTGTCGTAATGGGTTCGAGATAAGCTGGGTTTGAGTTGCTCAAAGGTGCGACTTGAGGGTGTGTGTGGCTTAAAGATACGACACAAGGGTCTGAGTGGGTCAAAGATATGATATAAGGGTCTCAGTCGGTCAAAGATACGACGTAATGATTTGAGTTAGTCAAAGATACGACATAAGGGTGTCAGTGGGTCAAAGATACGACATAAGAGTGTGAATGGGTCAAATATACGACATAAGGATGTGAATGGGTCAAAGATACGACATAAGGGTGTCAGTGGGTCAAAGATACGACAAACGGGTGTGAATGGGTCAAAGATACGACATAAGGGTGTGAATGTATCAAAGATACGACATAAGGATGTCAGTGGGTCAAAGATACGACGTAATGATCTGAGTTAGTCAAAGACACGACATAAGGGTGTGAATGGGTCAAAGATACGACATAAGGATGTCAGTGGGTCAAAAATACGACATAAGGATGTCAGTGGGTCAAAGATACGACATAAGAGTCTGGGTAAGTGAAAGATATTGCATTAAGGGCCTCAGTGGGTCAAAGATACGACATAAGAGTCTGGGTAAGTGAAAGATATTGCATTAAGGGCCTCAGTGGGTCAAAGATACGAAGTAATGATCTGAGATAATCAAAGATACGACATAAGGTTGTCAATGGGTCAAAGATAGGACATAAGGGTGTCAGTGGGTCAAAGATACAACATAAGGGTCTCAGTGGGTGAAATATACGACATAAGGGTGTGAATGGGTCGAAGTTACGACATAAGGATGTCAGTGAGTCAACGATACGACATAAGGGTCTGAGTTGATCAAAGATACGACATAAGGGTCTGAGTTGATCAAAGATACGACATAAGGGTCTGAGTTGATCAAAGATACGACATAAGTGTCTGAGTTGATCAAAGATACGACATAAGGGTCTGAGTTGATCAAAGATACGACATAAGGGTCTGAGTTGATCAAAGATACAACATAAGGGTCTCAGTGGGTCAAAGATACGACATAAGGGTGTCAGTGGGTCAAAGATACAACATAAGGGTCTCAGTGGGTCAAAGATACGACATAAGGGTGTCAGTGGATCAAAGATACGACATAAGAGTCTCAGTGGGACAAAGTTGTAACGTAAGTGCCTGAGTGGGTCAAAGATATGTTATAAGAGTGTCAGTGAGTCACAGATACGACATAAGGCCTAAGGGTGTCAGTGGGTCAAAGATACGACATAAGGGTCTCAGTGGATCAAAGATAGGACGAACGGGTCTCAGTGGGACAAAGATATAACGTAAGGGTCTAGGTGGGTCAAAGATATGACATAAGGGTCTCAGTGGGTCAAAATATTGATTGATGGGTCTGAACGACTAATAGATACAACCCTCCCTTTGTCTCCCCCCCCCCCCCCCACACACACACACAGACACACACGAGAAGTACCATTTTCTACCTCAGTTATAAACAATAATTTTTCAACAATAATATTTAGTTAGTTAGTCGCGGTTCCAACTTCACGGCAACGGATCGTCCCCATATTGCTCCGTTCCTGTGCCAGTGAATATCACAAAATGCTCCTCACTGCCCCATGTGAACAATGGAATAGACAGGAGTGTTGGCAAGCCAACACCCCGCACAGGTACACTGTGCATAATGCCGCCGCCAGAATGCCAACACAAAGGTCCTCCACGAAAAATACAGTTCATCGTCGATGAAAACAGCAGTCACCAGAAAGACTTCACTGACCGGGGTTTTATCCCATATGGTTCGGTCTCTTTCTGCAAGGCGACCCACCGAAAGCGCTGCACAAAGCACAAACTCCATAGCTGCAGCGACGACTCCCAGGAGTCTCCTGAAAAATGCACACTTGAACCGAAAAGGCAAACCAGTCAATCCAGCAACAGCCGGCCGTCATCGTTCCGAACATGCAGTTCACGCGAAAAACAATCGCGGACAGATGTAAAAGCATTCCACGCGAAATTCACAGCTCACAGTGTCGCGCCACACACTCACTCAGTAGCAGGGCGACGGAACCATAGCCTCCTTAGTCGCCTCTTACGACGTGCATGGTAGGCAACAGTGTTACCATTCTTTGCTCCCCGTATGGGCCCCGGCAACACACGATAATATATGAGCAGCATGATGATTTCACAACTCTTTATGTCTCTGGGTAGTAAATCGGACCCCTAGCCTGCTCAAATGAAGGCGAAAACTATGAACCACATTCCCCACGTTAAAAATCAGACTGCGATTTGACAAAAGTAAAGCATCTATGCCGCTGCTTTAGCAATTATTGAATATTAAAACAAGTCTGCATAGAAGACAGTGTTCATCGTGTATTTAAGAGAAGGTTGTTGATGACGATGTTGAGGATGTCATAGACCCTCGCCCAACTGAGTTGTTTAATTCAGTCTTGTAATACTTGATGATTTGGAGAGTTGGGGCCAGTGATGATTTGATTCCGTCTCGGTAGGCAGGTAAGAGACTAATTCCCAGCACGATCGTTTGAGGTCCTCGGTAGGCTTCACCACAGTGGAGACAAGGTTGATCCTCTCAATGTTGGTCAAACGTGAATCCGTGCAGGATGTCCCACAGACTAGTGTCTGTCCAGGATGTCCCACAGACTAGTATCTGCCCAGGATGTTCCACAGCATAGTGTCTGCCCAGGATGTCCCACAGACTAGTATCTGCCCAGGATGTTCCACAGCATAGTGTCTGCCCAGGATGTCCCACAGACTAGTATCTGCCCAGGATGTTCCACAGCATAGTGTCTGCCCAGGATGTCCCACAGACTAGTGCCTGTCCAGGATGTCCCACAGACTAGTATCTGCCCAGGATGTCCCACAGATTAGTATCTGTCCAGGATGTTCCACAGCATAGTGTCTGCCCAGGATATCCCACAGACTAGTATCTGCCCAGGATGTCCCACAGACTAGTATCTGTCCAGGATGTTCCACAGCATAGTGTCTGCCCAGGATGTCCCACAGACTAGTATCTGCCCAGGATGTTCCACAGACTAGTATCTGCCCAGGAAGTCCCACAGACTAGTGTCTGCCCAGGATGTCCCACAGACTAGTGTCTGCCCTGGATGTCCCACAGACTAGTGTCTGCCCAGCATGTCTTACGTGCAAGTGAACAGACATCTTGATCTATATGAACCCTGGACCTGACTAACTGGGGACTCGGAACGTAGTCAAGATGAAATGCAAACCCAAGCACAATCTATATGAAGTCACAAGTATCATCTGAAAGGTAGAGCTTCCCAGTAAACAGGACACAACAAACACCTTTGTTTCGAGAAAAGAAGAAGAAAGTGGGGGAAGTAGATGAGGAGAAAAGGAAAATTAGAAATTGGGGGAGAAAGAAGAGAAGTAGAGGAAAAGAGAGAAGCTGACGAGTAAAGAAGACGAGAAGAAAAAAACAAATAAAGGAAGAGAAGAAGAAAAAGGATATGTTGGAGGAGGTGGATGATGGTGCTGAAGAAGAAGAAGAAAAAAAGAAAAGAAGAAGAAGAAGAAGAAGAAGAAGAAGAATGAATGAATGAATGAATGAATGAACGAACGAATGAACGAAGGAACGAGCGTACGAACTTTATTTTCAATGGGTCATAAACTGGGCACGCTGGCCAACCTTACATTCGGCCCTTCTAATCACCCATCTTTCGGACGTCAATTATCTATTGTGCGTGTTACATTTAGATAGGGGAAAAACGAAGAAGAATAAGAAGAAGAAGGATGAAAGACCTGGGAGTAAGAATCGGCACAGCCAGACGCGAGAGGTACATCGGGAAAACAAAGCGCCTCGTCAACCAACACAGAACTGGCACTATTAGCCACCGGACGCTGATGCATATGCTGGGGGGAGGATCTGAGCACCTATGGACATGTCCGGAGTGCAACGAAGATACCCCAACTGATAACTGATAACTGATAACTGAGGGGAAGAGGAAGAATCAATACTGTAACAATTATTATATGTGAAATAAATTACAACACACACATTCATAAACACATCAAATCCACTCGCATTTATGTTTAACATAATGAAGCATCGACGAGTTTCATGAAGTATTGCACGTACAGGACAGACACTGTCCTTACATGTCCGAAGTTCAACATTCAAATGCTACCCTCGGCTGGAAATATTGACACACACCTACACGACACTGTCCGTGTATGTACCCAAAAACTTACCGACATAACTCAGCTACATCAAATAATCCACTAACAGCCCTGGTCTCAAAGTAAAAGTGATATTCCCACGAAATTGCTGCGTAATATGTCCCAGCACGAACCAACGACACGCGAAATTAAACCGAGGTCTAAGATATGAAACACCGGCGAAAACTTCACCATTGACATAAGAATACATGAATTAATATATATAACATAGAACACTTGGTAAGAACTTCGCGGCTGAATGCATATTCAACAAACAAGTGACATAAAAAAGAACACTACACACCGGCCGGAAATGTTACAGTTGAAGTTTGTCGTTGAACGCGGGTTTCCTGGCGCGGCATCAGTTTGTCGTTTGTAGTTCGCTGTCCAGTTTAATTTTTTTTTTTAAATGTTGTATATCCCGTGTCGGACGTTGCAGTCAACACCAGCATTTTTCAGCTGCTGATGACGTTCTTGGCACGATTACGCTCAGTAGTTTGACACTGCTTCCTGAGCGACCGTTTCACATACCCCCGTAAGTAACCAACGCGACGCGATCCGCTACCGAATCTCGCGCAGTTGTGTTCCCCACGTGGATATACGGGATTACGGAGAAAGTAGTTGACACCTTCGACAGGGAGACCGGCATTATCATTATAGAGTTATATTCCCGCCTTAACTTGATGCAGTGGATCGGACGTATGGTCTTCACGGATAAGGGTAAAAAGCTGGGAGGACTGTGTAGCTTTGTGATTCTGATATAACAACAATGGCTACGTGGACGGCCAACCTTCCTGGCTTAAACCTCACTTTCAGGTGTATGATCATACATTTAGTTAAGTTTACAAGGGGAGTTTGTTCTAAGCTCGCTCGCTTTGAACTTAAGCGTAGTCCATACAATGCCACTATTTCTAATACACCAGACTGATTTTTACGTGTGGATTTCCTATTTCCAGTGTCCCTCGCCATCAGGTGAATCCACTCTGAGGTATTTGTAACTTTCGCCCCCAAGTCAAGTACGAGAAGTCAACAGTTTAGTCCAGCTGACCGGTGTATGGGTTGGACTTTTAAAAGGTAAGAGGGTCGACTTCATTGCACCAGGTTTTATCCCATATGACTCGGTCTCTTTCCGCAGTCGGCCTGTCGCAAGCATCGCACAAAACACGAACTCCATAGCTCCAGCGACGACACCCAGGAGGCATTTAATGTCAATATAGTACCTTACTGTGTATGGAAGGGGGCTCTTGAACCTACGTAATTAAGACCACCTGGCTAGTACAGTCACCGCGAGCTGCACTAGAGTCTCTGAGAAAATTGCCCTCGTGAACCGAAAGATGTTGTCCGGGATCGAACCCACAACCTTCGGAACCCGAGGCAGACAGAGTAACCACTTCACCACGGAGTCTCTGACATATTTAAGTAGCAATGCAGAGACAGATGTGGGAACATAGCCAGGTGTCACGATGGGAATGCAGTTTCTGAAACGTCGCCTCCTACAATCATCCGTGAAGCGACTGGATTGATTACTGAATCTGAAATATAAAATGTTTCAGCTATACTATTATGCATTTACTCACTTCATAATATTTAATATCTACAAAGACAGAATATCCAAAGAACAAAGCATTGACAGAACAGATTCAGACACTTTCGAACTCTTCACTTCAGACAAAACAACAGACTCGCCCGCAATAAATGAACTTTTATTTGCAGGCGATCAGAGCTTGTTTTATAGCGACGAGGGCAGACTGTAAAATCATATTAACAAGCTGAGGTAAACATGCAGCAGATATGATATGAATATAAATGCAGCCAAAACTGATGTAATGGAAGTTAACAGATCTCCTGGTCCACTAAGTATACTGATAAATTTAGCACACCCCTGATACAAATTTAAAAAATCAAATATCTTGGAAGTATGATCACAGAAGATGGTAGAATAGACAGAGACATCGAAATCAGATGTCAAAAAGCATGTGCGCCTATATATCAACTATCACCCATAAGGAAACATCCAAATATACCCAAGTTCGCAAAACGACAGGTAATAATTAGCACATTCACACACACCATGCTACCAGTGCCATACATTATCCAAATCCACTTAGGAACAATCAACAACTGCGAGATGAGATGCTTGATGAGAGCTGCCAGCTTAACTACCCGAGACCGAGTAGGAAATGTTGTTATCAGACAGACAGTGGGAGCAACACCTTGTGCCACATATATTGAATGACAGAAGGTCAAAACGTTCGGCTATCTCGTAAGAATGAAAAACCATAAACTAATAGCACTGCCCCTACATCACAGATGATATGATTCGAGAGCAAGAAGACGCCTGAGAAGAAAATGGATTACCGCATCAAAGACATTGTACATAACACGGAATGACACTATCCAGTGCCACGCATCGGGCGCTGGAGCGCCATTTAATCCTCTCCACGACATAAAAGTGTAATATGATGATGATAATTCATATCTTTTGATATATAACTCTGCAGTATGCACCCGCCGAAATGCAGCGAAATACGCCAGGCAATAAATCGCGCAACATATTGTTTATGGCTTCTTCTGTGTTTACGAGAATACAAAAGACAAGAGGAGCTTTCATTGCAGTAGATGTGTGGTAGATACAAGACAATAAATATAGTCAATCAATTAATCAATCAAGTGCCGTCTCCACAATGAAGGTTGGCTGCAATGGATCTCCAACACTGTCTGTCTCTCGCCCTGAGAGACTGCTGTTTGTCCATCTCTTGATGTTATCTTCCCACATGTATCGTTGTCTACCTCTTGCTCTCTTGCCTTCAACCTTACTCTCTAGTATGGTTTTTATAAGAGTGTTATGTCTTTAATATGGCCTAAATATTTAAATTGCCTCTTTCTTATGTCCTTTTGAAACAGGTTATTGAACGACACATACGTATATTAGTGGAATATAGTAAGAAGGATATGCACCTTTAGTTAGAGCTTTCTGTTTTCTAATAGAGATTGGTGAAATAGGAACTAAGAGAAATACTTGGATGATGTAATTATTACCTTAGTTAGTAAGATACTCTACTATCTAATTTATATCTTTCCTTACATATTACTCACATTTGATGAAGAATGGACTTTTCATTAATACAGAGTCTTCTTGCTTATCCTATGATTTATGAGGAGAGCTACTAAGATAATCTTCTGCATTATCATTATGATCTCTTTATATATATATATAACTGAGATTAATTTTTCTATATAAGCATTGATATGTAGAATGAATAAGAAAGATTCTTCTATATGGACTGATATCTGGAGTGAACAAGAATTAGTTTTCTATATATGTATTAATGTGTGGATTGAACATGATATAAATGATGAGGCAATCTTCTCTGAAGAAAAGAAATATTAACCAGACTGTGCGATGATGTCATTCCTGATGATAGATACCCCGTAAACTAGGTGACTGGGCTCTTGAAATATGATAATTAATTAACCTGCACAGAGCATGAATGGAATGAGTCATGTCTTGCAGAAATGAGACCAAGATGCCTATATTGGATATTTGTGTGGAAGCAATAGTCAAATCTAACCAGTGGAGTGAAAGTACCCAACATAAGAAGGTCAGACTGACCTGCACCTATGTAGTAATACCCCCCTCCCCCCAGTCTCCCCCCCCCCCAGTTTTCTTGTGAGTCTAGATACATGATTTGTGTCTATGTTTTTGACATAGGGTTGTGGTCTAAAGGCCTACTTGAGATGTGTTCCTGATCTAAGAACATCAGTATTCTAGTGGTCGAATGGCTTACTTGAGATGTGTTCCTTATCTCAGAACATCAGTATCCGGAGGATCGAAGTCATCAGTGAATGATGAGGAAATTTGCCTTCCTGCTACCAGAAGAGTGAAGGACCATATAAAAAACATGACCACTCCAAGCTCATAGCCATCCCAGTCATGTGGATATTATCTGAGTATACTTTAGATAACATCATAACTGCCATTATGTTTGAACAGTCAACTACATTTTCCAAGGTTTTCTAGATTCAAACCAGTTAGAGGGAATAACCAACGACTGATATCGCTATTCCAAGAAGAGAAGAAGATCCACGTATTTTTTTTTGCTATGCAAGTACAGCGAATATTGATCTAGAGTGATAGAACCATAACATATTAGTTAGTCTCATGTGATAGATAGTGTTAACTAAGTATATCTGGATTGTAAATATTGATTGTGTTATATTTGAGATGCCCCTAGAACATATACTATCTGGTTTTTATTCATTATAATATTATTATTTTATTACACTGAGTTATTCAAATTCTTGTCGACTCGTGGGTTACTTTGTTGTTGTGTGTAATAGTGAATAATACTATAGCCTTTACAATATGTTAGGGGAGCAGAGTGGGGTAGGAAGACTACACGCTTTCAGTTTATCCAGAGTGAGCTTTCTCCTCTCTGAGGGTGGTGACTTTCCTGGCTCTCCTGGCCTTCTAAAAGAGAACCTGACTTTACACCTAGTGGAATCTTACCTTATCTATCTGTTTCAGCACTATTGAGTCTTACGAGCCATTTCTGGTTTTCTTTAGTAGTTGGCAAGTAAGATTTGGGGATATCTGTTCCCCATTTCAATTCAACATACCACAATAGGTTTAACCAGATAGCGTTTACATTTCCTGTCCACCGAGGGCGGGCTATTGGGTTCATTACACTTATCGATCAGTTGGAAGTAAACTTTTACTTAACGTTCAGAAACCGCTGAACGTGAAATTGCCCAGAACATTACAAACAGCCAGCAATGGTTACACATGGCGGTAACATCCGAGAAGTGACATACCACTTTATATGCTATAAATGAATCACTAAAACACCAGAAGTAGACGGTAAGCTTTACTAGAACCCGATCCTAAGTAACACAATGGACGTGGCGGCCAAAGCCATTTCAGCACACAAACAACAAACATATACCGTTAGAACTACACGAAAAACAGTTACTCGTACCTTGCAGTCTTGACAGACGATAGTGTGTTACACTGTGCTTCAACAAAAAGGCATAACAACTATAACCATGGTGGTAGCGAGTGTGCTGTTTAGACTAGTTGTGATGCACGTGAACACATGGTCATTTCCACCATCACGCACCATCCGACGTCTCACACGCTCAGTGTGTGACTTAACTTTTTAATTATTTTCTCCGTTGTCTTTATTCAGTTTCTGATATTTTTCTTCCATGCAACGCTATCAAGGTGCAATATCAATGCATGTATCAATCATGTCCCGCTTACACACATCTTTGTACCGTTGTGGAGGCCGATCCCGAAAAACACAAAACCAAACGTAAAACGTATAATCCCCATTGTACATCACAATGGACAATACAGCAACGAGTTGTAAAATTCGACAACCACTGGACAGACTACGAAGATGAAACTGGAAACAATTAGCCAGCAGTTCAGGGGAAGACGCGATAATTAATAATGGAATTAGTGGAACTAATACTGGCACGTTGTCAAAGAAAAGGGCATAATAACCTCTCCATAGCACAAAGCCTGGGCTGAATTGTAGAGACCATGTGTTGCCCATGCAGCATAATCCCTCTCTCGGCCTGCCTAGTTCACTCCAGAGGAAAGGTAACACCAATACGTCTGGACCAAGACAAGCTGTAGAAGCAGCCAGATCAGCCAAGCAATGTTCTAACTGTCCATCTGTCATAGCTTCTATTCCAGACCAGTTTCCGACCAAGGCTTAGGACATGATCTGCCCTGACAAGAAATTTTGTCTGTAGTTGCATGTCCTCTCACTAGGATAAGCTTGTACCATCCCAGTTGAGCTCTTCCGCCCGAAACTGTTGGCACAATGTGTGGTGTAGGGTTTGGTGAGCACAGCTCAACTTTGGCGCTAACAGAAAGCTATTAGCCTAATGAGCCATATAACTAAGATACTATTCAGAGTCATACAAGAAAGAATTCGCAATAAAATAGATGAGGAAGTAGCTGAAGAACAATTTGGGTTCCTCAAAAACAGCGGCACAGGAGAAGCAATAATCTGTTTGAGGATGTTAATTGAAAAATACATAGCCACACAGAAATATATATATATATATATATATATATATATATATATATATATATATATATATATATATATATATATATATATATATATATATATATATATATATATATAAGTACAAGAAAGCTTTTTATAGAGTACAAAATGGACAACTATTTACATGCCTTCAAGACATAGGAGTAGACGAAAAGGACATCAGACTTATTAGTAACTTGTACTGGGAACAAATGACGTCAATTAGATGCGGAAATAATTATTCCTCGCCCATAGAGATACAAAGAGGAGTACGGCAAGGATGAGTGTTGTTCCCAAGACTCTTTAACCTTTACACAGAAAGAATGTTTAAACAAGTCGAAATGATTGGACTTAAAATCAATGGAAGAATCAAAAACAATCTTAGATATGCTAACGATACCGTGTTACTAGCAGACAGCGAGCAAGATTTACAAAACCTAGTGGAGCAAGTAAACAGTCAGAGTGCAAAATGTTGCTTAGATATTATCATCCTAGAAACAAAAACTATGATAATTAGCAATGGAAAGGAAAGGTCATCAATGAACATCACAGTAAACGGGCAGATACTAGAACAAGTAACTAGTTTCTCTTATCTTGGACATGTAATATCAGATGATGGCAGACGTGACAGTTTTTCTTAAAGATGCAAATCCTTTACAGAGCGTTGCAGTCAATACCAGCAGTTTACTGCGTTGTTGATGTCTTGGCAAATTTTACGTTCAGTAGTTTAGAAGTTTAATAGAAATAAAAATGAGAATAGAAATGGCCAAAAATGCTTTCAACAGCATGAAATCAGTATTAACATCTAGAGAGATTAACAACGCATTAAAAAATGAGAATTGTAAAATGTTATGTATACTCAACTCTATCGTATGGCTCGGAAGCCTGGACATTGAACAAGCAGCTAGAAAGTCGCATAGAGGCCCTGGAGATGTGAATATATAGACGAATATGTCGTGTTTCATGGAAACAGAAACAATCAAATACAGAAGGTTCTAGAAAAAACTGGAAATGAAGAGAGTTGATGAAAGAAATAAAGAGGAGGCAAGTGAAATAGTTCGGCCACGTTAAAAGACATAACACTCTTATAAAAACCATTCTGAAAAGCAAGGTTGAGGGCAAGTGAGCAAGAGGCAGACAATGATACAAGTGGAGAGATAACATCAAACTATGGATGAACATCAGTCTGACAGAATGTACAGTGTGAAGGCGAGAGACAGTGTTGGAGATCCAATGCAGCCAACATTCATTGTGGAGACGGCACCTGATTGGTTGACTGATTGATTGATTGATTGATTGATTGATTGATCGATTGATGGATTGTTTGAACAATTGGACAATGGGAATGCAGTTGAAGATTTAACAGACTCACTTCCAAAGATAATATGTTGCCATGTGTAACATGCCATGTGGACAAGACGATGTATAGCCGTAATAAGGTCATCGTCTTATTTGTTTTGTTTCGCGGTATCTTCCGCATTTACATGACAATACTTGTTCAATCTTCCGCATTTACATGACAATACTTGTTCAATCTTCCGCATTTACATGACAATACTTGTTCAATCTTCCGCATTTACATGTCAATACTTGTTCAATCTTCCGCATTTACATGACAATACTTGCTCTAAAAAGTACTGGAGAGTTTTGGTCATAGACCATAACTTTAGGAAAGGAAAATCCCAACTGCACCTCCCCGTGGTAGAGGATGGAAACACACCACGGTGTGGCTAACACAGCTCTGGGGACCGAGTATCCACCGGAATAAGTGGACAACTCAGCAGAGCAGGGCACTCACTTGTCCTTACAGTCGGAAATGGCTGCTAAAGGTAGAGGTAAAAGACCACCATGTGAATGTGGAAGGCAAGGGGAAACCACCACATTATCTTCCCAAGACTTCATGGCAAAACACATATCAGAGTTAGTGAACGACGTTAATGGCTGTCTTAGGACATCCTCGTCCGGTAGGGACAGTCATGAGCCACAGGTGACACCAGACCGTCATCCAGCTACTGATGGCAAAATCATTAATAAAATAAATAAATTTAGAGTAGGAACATGGAATGTTAGGACATTAAATGAGCTAGGAAAGATGAACAATGTTCTAAGAGAAATGGATAGCATGAATATGAATATACTAGGCGTTAGTGAGATGAGATGGAAGGGATCTGGCAAAATTATAGCTGATAACCACACAATAATTTATTCTGGAGGGGATACACATGAAAAGGGGGTAGGAATAATACTTGACAAAGAAACAGCTAAGTCACTTAATGGATACTGGTGTATTTCAGATAGAGTTATTTTGGTCAAAATCAAAGGCAAACCAATAGATATAAATATTATACAAGTATATGCACCAACATCAAGCAGTAGTGAGGAAGAAATACAACACTTTTACAACGAAATAGAAATGGCGATGGCTCAAATTGGATCACAGGAAATAAAAATAATACTTGGAGATTTTAATGCAAAAGTAGGAAAAGGGAAAATGGAGGATGTAGTGGGGAATTATGGTTTAGGTACAAGAAATGAAAGAGGGGAAAAGCTAATAGAATGGGCAAATATCAATGATATGATAATTGGAAACACATGGTTTAAACACCATAAAAGACGACTATACACATGGAAAAGCCCTGATCAGAAAATACGCAACCAAATTGACTACATACTAATTAATAAAAGATTTAGAAATGCTCTAATTAATGTAAAAACAATGCCTGGCGCCGACTGTAATAGTGATCATGTACCACTATGTGGACAAATAAAAGTAAGATTAAAGAGAGGGAAACAAATGGTTAGGAACATGAGACTTAATAAAGAGGTTCTGAAAGTAGATAAAGAAATTCAAGAACAATACATAGTGACTGTGAAAAATAGGTACAATGCAATAGCTAAAATACAGAGTATAGATGAACAATGGGAAATGTTAAGGGACTCCATTCATCAAACTAGCAAAGAAATATTACCGGAGAGAAGTCAAATAGCTAAGAAAAAATGGATGAATGAAGAAATCTTAATGCTGATGGACAAAAGAAAACAGAGTAAAAATGACAAACAAGAATACGCTAAGATAAATAAAGAAATAAAAGATAAATGTTGGAAGGCAAAAGAAAGTTGGTTAAATGAGCAGTGCAAAAAAAATTGAATTAAATGCCATTAAAGATGCAAAAAATATGCACAGACAAATCAGTGAGCTCACGGGAAGAAAAATAAGAATAAATACAGGGTGTTTGAAATCAAAAACAGGAAAGACATTATTGGAGGAAGATGATATAATGAAGAGGTGGAATGAGTATATAAAAGAATTATATGATGGGGAAAGGGAAGAATTAACAGAAGAAAGTAACTTAGAAGGTCCACCTATTCTAAAAGAAGAAGTCGCTGACGCTATGAAATATATGAAGCAAGGAAAAACAGCTGGACCAGATGAAATCACAATAGAAGAATTAGAAGTATTGGGAGAATTTGGAGTAGATATATTAACCAAAATGTTAAATGATATCTACAGCAGTGGATATCTACCCAGTGATATGCTGAAATCTGTATTTATAGCTATACCAAAAAGACCAGGAGCAATTGAATGTGAAGATTTTCGCACAATTAACCTCATAAACCATATCACTAAGCTTCTGCTCAGAATCATAATGAGAAGAACCAGAAAGAAAATAAAAATGGAAATTAGTGAAGAACAGTATGGATTTGTGGAGGGAAAGGGCACAAACAATGCAATATATACATTACGGACACTAATAGAAAGGTCAATAGAGAAACAGAAAGACATATATTTATGCTTCATAGATTATACTAAGGCATTTGATAAAGTAAAACATGATGAGCTGATTAAAATGTTGGAAGATATCAACATTGATGGGAAAGATTTAAGAATAATAAAGAATATTTACTGGAACCAAGTAGCAGCAATTAAAATAGGAAATAAAGAGGGTAGTTACGAACACATAAAGCTAGGAGTTCGACAGGGATGTGTCTTGTCACCAGATCTCTTCTCCCTATATAGCGAAGTAATAATGAGAGAGATAAAAGAGATACCAGGAATACTAGTTGGGGGTTATAATATAAATAATATACGCTATGCAGATGACACAGTATTGGTGGCAGATAACGCAACAGACCTACAACAATTGTTGGACACTAGTAACAGAGAGTGCAAGGAAAGGACTCTCCTTAAATATCAAGAAAACAGTAACAATGGTGATATCAAAGAAAATGGTGACACAAAAATGTGACATAGAAATAGAAGGAAAAATTCTTAACCAAGTGGATAATTTTAGATACCTAGGGACATTTATAACATCAGATGGAAGATGTACAACAGAGATTAAGAGCAGAATAGGGCAGGCAAAGGCCGCATTTCAGAAAATGAAGAGTATCTTGTGCAATAGGTCACTATCACTGAGTGTAAGAAAGAGAGTGCTGAAATGCTATGTAGAACCAGTTTTGCTGTATGGCAGTGAATCTTGGAATATAAATGAACAAATTAAGAAGAAATTAGAAGCAACAGAGATGTGGTTCCTGAGACGAATGTTGAGAATTCCTTGGACTGCTAGAGTAACTAACGATGACTGCCTGAAACAGGCTAATGAAACTAGAACACTGTATACAACAGTAAGAAAGAGACAAACAGCTTTCTTTGGTCATGTAATGAGAAGAGAGGCATTGGAGAACATCGTGACAACTGGAAAGATCGAGGGGAAGAGAGGCAGAGGCAGACCAAGAGAAATGATGCTGGACGGATTGAGACGGTGGCACGGAGGAATATCAGCAGCAGAGTTGATCCAGAAAACCAAAGACCGAGATCTGTGGAGAGCCATGAACGCCTTCGCCAGCTGGCAGGGCACTTGATGATGATGATGACTTGTTCATTTGATTTCTTACCCTATTTTGGTCCAAATCTACTTGTTGTTTGGCCCTGAATCAGTTAAAATACCATGAATAAATCACAACTACAACAACAGCTAAAGAAATAGAAAAATACCTGCGCAGAATTGAAGGACTTAGAAGTCATGACAGAATCACTAATGCAGATCTTAGGGAGGGAAATACACAGATTTCTGCTCATCATGAAGTCAGGAACCAGGTGGGCCCTGGATAAGATATACGTTGGTGGGAAAACCCGAAAGCACTATAATTAGTCTTACCGGCCAGATTGCCGGTTTCCGAGGACAAAGGCTTGCGAACGCGGTTCGTGAGCCGCTTACCAGGCGTTCGAAACTCAGTTGCGACAGATTTGTGCAGCAGACTATGTCGCGTTGTGTTATAACGTGTTGGTATGGGAGCCGGTCGTTCAGAAACAATAGCAAACTACTGAACGTAAAAACTTTCTTAGTACACTTCAACCTATCAACACCAACCTGTAAGGGATATGCAATAAAACAAAAAAACAAAAAAAAAACTGTAATTATAAAAGCCTTTAATTGGAACTCTCACGACAATCGAGACCAAAGGAGACGTAACTAATTAAGTGACATGCGATGATTAATCGGCTTAAGCGACGTCTCTTATCTGCCATGGGCTTTATATCGCAGATATGTCATTGCGTTGTTTATTTTCCCATATCTTCCATAATTTTAATGCCCAATAAACGGAAATTTACAATTTACCGGAAGCAAAGAGTTATGTCTACTCAAAATTTAATAGAAATCTCTTTTACATTATGGTTAATTTTCTGATTTAAAAAAGGCAACGCCAAGCAGTTCTCGTCCAGTAGGCGATAATGGGCAGAATAATAAAAACAAGAAGAACAACGAGGGGACTTCAAATCAAAACCTTAAAAGTGTGATAGAGGTTACAATAGCCATGCCATTGTCTTGTAACCCGTCAATATTGTTGTTAAGGATGTCAAGAGTGTTGAGCACGTGACACCACGGTGCAGACGAACACAGTGACGTCATAAGGGCAGTTTAAAGATGGCCTCCTCACGTTTGACATGCACCAAAGATGAGCTGCGTACTGGTATTCGTTTTTTTAAAAATCCGTGAAGGGGTGAAACCTATAGAAATTAATCGACGAATGAAGGTCAAATATGGTGACGCAAGCCTGTCAGTCCAGCAAGTGCATGAATGGAGTAAGAAGTTTCAAAACCTTTCGGTCCGATGAAGAGGTACAGCAGGTGGTGCATGAGTGGATACACACGCGACCAAGATAATTTTTTTCTACAGGAATCCAAGCAGTGGAGGACTTACATTGAACGCAGTGGTGACTACATTGAAACCTTATACATTTGTTCTTTACTTTGTAAAAATAACATGTTAAGGTTTTCACTTGAAGGTTTTGCTTTCTGCATTAATATGTGTGCAACTGCTGGTTTTCTAGCGACTGCCACTTCCATCGACGATGAACTGTATTTCTAGTGCGGACAGTTGTGTCGGCATTCTGGCAGCAGCCTTATGCATGAATGCCTATGCGAACTGTTGGTTTGTCGGGACTGCAGCCTGTTACACTTTTAACATGAGACGGTGGTGAGCATATTGTATGATATTCACTGGCACAAGAACGGAGCATAATGGAGTGACACTCGGCTGCGAATTTTGAACCGCGATTAACGACTAACGAAAGGAGCTGCTGGCCGAGTGGCTAGAACGCCGGACTCTCATTAGGGAGACCCGGGTTCGATCCATCCGTAAGGTGTGGGAATTTTTTCTGTCGGGGGTAAAAAGAAAATCCTAACCTGCACGGTTCGCGGCGACTGCACTAGCCAGGCGGCCTTAATTCCTCAGGCTCAAAGACCCCTCTTCCATACACCGCAAGGTACTATATTGGCAGTAAAACGACAGACTAACAAAGTTATAAGTGCGGTCTTTCAGATAGCAGTGGCAAACTACTGAACGTAATGAACTTGCCAATAATTCAAAAACGTCCAAAAATGCTAGGGATGACTGCAACGTTCTGTAAAGGATATGCAAATAACTTGTAATTAAAACAGTAGTTTTCTAACCCTGTCGGCAATGTTCGTACCGGCAACTCGAGCATCACCCTCACCATTACACCGATTTCTTGTCTCCTAAAAAAGTTCTTTAGTACAGAATACAGAAATAGAGCTCCCCCGCTGAGATTACTTTCTAGTCAACTTCTCCCTTCCACACGGCACACTCACCACCTGTTCTCCCACACTTGCTAGCAAACCAGCTAACGGCCATGTGTGTTGTACTATTTCCTATTATTCCTTCAGATGTCCTAGGCGCTCCGAGTTACGTGCTCAGTCGCCTAGATATCGATCAATGATTTATTACCGAATGGATTAGTCCCGTTGTTTGTTGAGCACGGTACTGTCTGTCTTGGTAGAAGTCTGGTCTGTCAGAGGCGGCACTAGACTTTCACTTAGGTTGTATTGTAGGGGTACTGTCATATCGACATTGTGGTTATGGAAGCGATGTGTAGGGCATGTCTCAGAACAGGTTTCAAAGACTAATTGATCCACTGACTAATGGATTAATTCTTTAATTAAGTGATTGACTTTTTTATGAATACATTTATTGATGAAATTATTCATTCATTATTTAAGTAATTTAATAACGTATTAACCAGTGGATAGATCGATTGATTGATTTGCTTGTAAAGGATCAGTTTAAGTGCATACGGATATCTCCATAAGTGATCGATTGATTGATTCACTGATTTATTGATTGAAGTATTATTGCATTGATTTACTGATTAATAGTTAGGTGAGCTTTATTATTGAATTGATTGGTTGGATAATTGAGTGATTAATTACTTGATTAAATATTGGCGGAGTTGATGCGGTGACTGATTATAGGACGGATCGATCGATTGGTGAGCTAATTAATGTGATAGCTGATGGTGGTATTAATGAATGAGTGAATGGATTAATTTAATGATAGATGGTTGGATGTATGCATGGATTCATGCATGTATGGCTAACTGATAGCTATATTAATTAACTAATTACAAGCACCGCATTCATTAAACAAATGGTGTATGTATTTCGCAGGTTGTTGCAATAAACCCTGAGTTGATCTTGTAGGCAATTTTACGGTTAGTAGTTTGCCATTATTTCCGAACGAGAAGTTATCGTTTAAATCCAACTAACCGGTGTAAGGATTGAACCTTCTACCCCGCCACCAGCGCAGCGGAGGTTTGAGAGTAAGCGCTCTTACCCTGTCGGCCTGGTCGACGTTACACTACTAGCAATTATTTATGACTTCTGACAAATACCCCGCGTGTTAGGATAGGCGGGAGGTATCTCAGCTGTCTACGCGAACTGGATCAAACAGACAAGGCTCTTGTTCTGTATGAAAATCACATGGGTCAGTCATGTGATAGGGACATCGCATTGTGTAGGCCTGTGATGTGATAGGGACATCACATTGTGTTGGTCTGCGATGTGATAGGGACATCACATTGTGTAGGTCTGTGATGTGATAGGGACATCACATTGTGTAGGTCTTGATGTGATAGAGACATCACATGATGTAGGTCTGTGATGTGATAGGGACATCATATATTGTAGGTCTGTGATATGATAGGGACATCATATTGCATAGGTCTGTAATGTGATAGGGGCATCACATGTTGTCGGTCTGTGATATGATAGGGACATCTCATTGTGTAGGTCTGTGATGTGTTAGGGACATCATATGTTGTAGGTCTGTGATGTGATGGAGACATCACATTGTGAAGGTCTGTGATATGATAGGGACATCATATTGCATAGGTCTGTAATGTGATAGGGGCATCACATGTTGTCGGTCTGTGATATGATAGGGACATCTCATTGTGTAGGTCTGTGATGTGCTAGGGACATCATATGTTGTAGGTCTGTGATGTGATGGAGACATCACATTGTGAAGGTCTGTGATGTGATATGACTATCACATTGTGTAGGTCTGATGTGACATGGCTATCACATTGTGTAGCTCTGTGATGTGATATGGCTATCACATTGTGTAGGCCTGTGTGCATGGAGGAATAGGTGGCCAGTGTTGTCGTCTATTAGCGGACGATGAACGTTGGCTCTGAATCCCCGTCTGAGATCATCATCATGTGTCATGCCGATAAGCATGGGCGGTCATGGAGAGTCGTGGATCAGCTCTGTGTTCTTATCTCGACCATGCCATGTGTTCAAGCCATCCAGGTATTTACTTCTCTGTCTTTCCCTTGTTCTCTTCCCCTGAATCTTGCCAGTTATCACCAAATTCTCTAGTTTATTTCTTCTCATAACGTGCCCAAAATATCTTGACTGTCTACGTCTGATTTCTCTAATCAGTTTACGGCTATAATTTGCTCCTTGTAGGACTTGCTCATTAATTTTTCTGTCTGTACATGGTATTCTTTGCATTTTCGTCAGAAACCACATTTCCAGGGCCATAGATGTTTTTCAGCTTGTCTGCTCATTGTCCACGCTTTACATCCATACAAAAGTACAGGTTCTGTGTAGAACCTCAACACTTTTTTTCTCGTTGCAATTGACATCTGTTTATTAGTCCGTATGTTTTCTTTCTTGCAAAAGGCTACATTCGCCAAGGCGATTCTTGTTCTAATCTCGTCAAAGCACCTCCCATCAGATGCTATGACTGTTCTGAGATAGTTGTACCGATTCACTTGGTTAGGAATTGTCCAATTTACCCTGATACTAGACTATCGTATTTATTTCTTGTAATATGTCTTCTACAATTTAATTCTAACCCTAGGCGTTCACTGTGTACAATTATCGTTTCTACTAAATGTTACAGGTCCTGTTCCTTGTCTGCAATCAATACTCTATGATCCGCATATCTAATGTTATTGATGATAGCCAATTCCCCCACCCCCCACCCCCAACCCCCAAATGGTGATTCCTCTAATATCTTCTAAATTTCTAAACATATTATATCTGGGGGCTGAGTGGTCTCGAGGTATGGTGTCCGCCTCGAGTGCTGGAGGTCCCTGGTTCAGGCCCCGGTGAGGACCGGGATTCATTTAAAAAATCCTCCTGGACTTTCAGTAATAAAATTTCCCCTGGTCTCTGGGTAGTGAGATCGGAAGCCTGTGTGTATTGTTGCGCACGTAAAAAAATCCCTTGGCAGTTGGAAATAGAAAAAGAGTAGCGCTGCCCGTACAAAATTTTGAGTTAAAAATCTACCCAAAGTATTTCAGGATCCTCGCCGATGCAACGGAGTTCGTGCATTTAGCTGAGTTTCTCCAGACTCAGGTTTGAGTTAGGAGGAAAACGGAGCACTTATGGGTTAAACCGTGTGCGGTGAAATTGATCCAACTACTAAACTAAACATATTTTCACTGTATAGGGGACAAATCTGGAGATATTACACATCACTGTCGAGCACCTCTCCTAATTGGCTGATATTGACCTACTTCATTATCAATCTTTATTTCAGCATGTCTTTTCATTGTGTGTACGCTTGCTTTGAACTCGAGAGTAGTCCATCCACGTTCTACTGCTTCTAGTGGACTCATTTTTGCGTGTGGACTAGCTTTCCCTATTACCAGTGTCTCTCGCCTTCAGAGGTACTTGTAATTTTGTTTTCCGACATCACATACGCTAGACATATTCTCTTGTCAATTAGGCTTTCTGATTTTGCAATTTGACAAAAGCACAATCCTATGACGTATACTGTCGGATTCCAAACTAGAGAGGAATTTTAACGTGTTTAATGTGAGCATCGAAATAATAGTAAGATTCTTACCAGACATGCATGTAATAGCGGTCGGTGGACATAATGTAATAGACAAGACAGCATAGGCTGCGCAGCATATCCATCCATCCATCCATCCATCATGTGCCATGCCGATAAGCGTGGGCGGTCATGTTATGCCATCTCACTCGATCACCAGAGTCGTGGATCAGCTCCGTGTTCCTGTCTCGACGATGCAACGTGGCCAAGCCATCCAGGTATTTACTTCTCGGTCTTCCTCTTGGTTTCTTACCTTCGATCTTGCCAGTTGTCACCAAGTTCTCCAATTCATTTCTTCTCATAACATGCCCAAAATATGTTGACTGTCTACGTCTAATGACTCTAATCAGTTTACGATCTTCATTTGTTTCTTGAAGGACTTGTTCATTGGTATTTCTGTCAGTCCATGGTATTCTTTGCATTTTCCTCAGAAACCACATTTCCACAGTCATCAGCTATTTTTTTTGTTTTTAGCTTGACTGCTTATTGTCCACGCTTCACATCCATACAAAAGTATAGGTTCTATGTAGCACTTCGACACTCTTTTTCTCTTTTCAATTGATATCTTTTTATTGGTCAGTATGTTTTTCATCTTGCAAAAGGCTACCTTCGCAATGGCAATTCTTGTTCTAATCTCTTCAAGGTATCTCCCATCAGATGTTATGACTGTGCCGAGATAACTGTATCGATTCACTTGCTTAAGAATATGCCCATTTACTCGTATATCACATTGTGGTATTTCCTTCTTCCCAGTGACGACCATAATCGTGTCTTCTTAATATTCAGTTCTAACCCTAGTTGTTCACTGTGTGCAACAACCGCATCTACTAAATTTTGCAGGTCCTGTTCATTGTCTGCAATCAAGACTGTATCATCTGCATATCTAATGTTATTGATGTATCGTCCCCCAATGTTGATTCCTTCCATATCTTCTATATTTCTGAAAATATTTTCACTGTACAGGGAAAAAAGATCTGGAGACATTACACATCCCTGTCTCACACCTCTTTTCATAGGCTGATATTGACCTACATCGTTATCAATTCTGATGGCAGCTTGTTGTTTCCATTATATGTTGTTTACAAGTCTAAGGTCTTTTCCATCAATTTGTAGATCTTCAAGCATCCTTATCATTCCGACATGTCTCACTTTATCGAAAGCCTTTGTGTAGTCAATAAAGCAAAGATATAAATCTTTGTTTACTTCTATAGAACGTTAAATCACTGTTTTCAGTATGTACACAACATTTACTGTGCCCTTGCCTTCTACAAACCCACATTGTTCTTAAGCAAAGATATAGATCTTTGTTTACTTCTATAGAACGTTAAATCACTGTTTTCGGTTTATACACAGCATTTACTGTGCCCTTGGCTTCTACAAACCCACATTGTTCTTCTCCTATTTCGGGTTGTATTTTCTTCCTAACTCTTTGCGTGATAATTCTCAGCAGAATCTTCGTGATGTGGCTCATTATACTGATTGTTCGATGTTGATCGCATTCCAAGGCTCCTGATTTCTTCCGGATTGCAATAAATATAGAATAACATAATTCAGGAGGTATATCTCCAGTATCGTATATTGCGTTCAGCAGTCTGGTGACTTGGTCTATTCCATATTCTTCTAAGGCATTGATCATTTCTATTGTGATGTTATCTGTACCCGGGGCCTTGCCAGTTTTCATATGGTTAAGAGCAATCTGAACGTCCATCTTCAAAATTGATGGTCCTTCATTATTATTCCGAAGATCATATTGTTCTTCTCTTGTATCATCATAAAGGTCGTTCACATAACCTGACCACGCATGTAAAATCTGATCTTTTTCTGTTATGATTTTGTCATCTTTGGTTTTTAGGCAACCAGTTGATGTGTGTGTTCTTTTGTTAGTGGTGTCATTAATTCTTGTGTGCATTAATTTGGTATTCCGGGTGTTGTGTTGGTTTTCAATTTTCTTGCGATTTTCGTCAAGCCATGTTTCTTTTGCCTCTTTGGATAGCTTCCTAATTTTCCTGTGAATCTCTTCATATTTTCTCTTATTATTTTTGTTATTTCTTCTTACTTCTATGAGTTTTAAGATGTCTTCCGTCATCTATTTCTTGCGTCCTATTATCTTTATTTTTGGGATCGTTGTTTTTGCAGCTTGGTTGACTGATTTCTTTAATATTTCCCATTGGTCACTGACGTCTTGAAATAATATTTAAACTTCGGACAATGCATCGAATCTGTTTTTGCCTCTACGTTGAATTTATCTTTTATTTCCTCACTCTTCAGTGCCTGTAGATCAAATTTTGTGTTGACAAATGGAGGTTGATGTGTTGTGAATAAACAGGATAAAATGGGTGCAGTGAACATCTGGTGTTGTCTCGTCTCTTGGATAACTGAACATTCTTCATACACATGACATAGTATTATTAATTGCATATAATGCAATAATTGCAGCATATACTAATTAGTTTAGTTTAGTTTAGTCGTCGGATCAACATCAAGGCACACGGGTTTAACCCATAAGTGCTCCGTTTTTCCTCTTAACTCAAACCTGAGTCTGGAGAAACTCAGCTCAATGCACGAACTGCGTTGCATTGGCGAGGATCCTGAAATACTTTGGGTAGATTTTTAACTCGAAATTTTGCCCGGGCAGCGCCGTTAGGCTACTCTTTTTCGATTTCCAACTGCCAAGGGATGTTTCTGTTACGTGCGCAACAACACACACGGGCGTCCGATCTCACTACCCAGAGACCAGGGGCAATTTTATTACTGGAAGTTCACGTGGATTTTTTAAATAAGTCACGGTCTTCATCGGGACTTGAACCCGGGACCTCCAGCACTCGAGGCGGACACCATACCTCGAGACCACTCAGCCCCCTCAACAGTATTTTTTTTTTTTTTTTAGCATATCCTTTTTTGAGGACTTAGCTGTCAACACCAGCATCTTTCAGCTGTATGTAGTTTGCCATTGCTTTCTGAGCGGCCGGCTCAGTAGGCCTATCCCGCAAGTCACGAGTGGGGGTCGAACCGCCTCAGCTCTCGCTCCGCTACGAGATTCTGCGTGATAAACGGGATTACAGAGAGAAAGTGTTGTAACCCCACAGCCAGAGAGACCGGCCAGCAGTATATACCAATATGAAATATTAACATGTATGTGTAACTCGTGAGAAAAAGTGAGAGATACTAAACACAGTCTACACACCTTACAACGAACTCCACTATGGTAAACATAAATCACAGTGGACAAATAATTTAAAAAAAAAATAAAAAAATAAAAGTATACTACGACGCAACGAACGACGTGTCGATTATACTAATCTCCACCAGGATCAGCACAAACAGATCTAAAGAAAAACATGAAATTATACAATTTAATAATAATAAAACACATATCCTTCGTTGTCATGGAGGTGGAGCAGAAGTTAATTCGTGAAAGGTGCAAAAATAAGACATTATGCAGCCGTAGGTGAGCAAATAGTTGGATATGTATATATATAGAGGACAAAATGAGAACAACCAGCGTTATGTTGATGACGTGGGTTTGGTAGCTGGAAATGAATTGTAACAGAAAGTCAAAATAAAGGACTTAGTTTGAATAACAGTAAAACAGAAGTAATATTTTGTGAGTAATATGTTAATACAAAGAAAAAGTGTACACTCATTTACAACCTCATTGTAAATGGAATCAGTCTAAAACAAGTCAATGTATGTATGTATTTGTTTTAAATAACGGCAGATGGAAGATGTATTATGAAAGCTATAAGTAGAATAACCCAAGCGACAGCAGTATTTCACAAAATGTCCAATAACAAGAAAGTTTCATCGTCGCTCTAGGGTAGCAAAACAAAAACAGAACTCGCGACATAATCACACAATTTGGGATGTATTAAACACAATGTATTAGCTTACTGAAGTTAAGCACAGAAGTCACAAGCTATAGACAGCACGATTTATTGCCTGGCATATCTCGCTGCATCTCGTCAGGTGCTTACTGCATATTTATATCCATGAGCAATAAACGATTGCCTAAATATGCCGAGGCGTTAGCAATTAGGCGATTCCAACCTATTCTGTGCATTTTTGTGCGTTTTAATGTTGCAATTACTGTGGGGATAACACATGCTCCACATTGGAACAATACATGTAACTATTTATTTTAAGGGTTCCAGTCAATGTATAATTTGTTTATTCACTTCCTATGATATATAACTCTGCAGTATGCATCTGATGAGATGCAGCGAAATATGCCAGGCAATAAATCGTGAAATCTATTGTTTATGGCTTCTGTGTTTAAATTAGGATATACATTATTGTCGACTTGTACCACTCTGATCTGAGCCCCCTAACTGCCCTACATAATGCCAAGAGCCGCCCTGTGTGGTCCCGTGAAGGATTCGTGTATACCACAGTCTTGTAAATTCCTATCAGGAACTATTTGGCCAGGGTCGGGCAGGATTTAGTCAATCACGGCTGTTAACTTCACACTGCACTTAATCTAGTTTAGCTAATCTGTCCTGAGCTGGGAGGTTTATCCACTAATTCCGGTGATAATGACTGAGAATTAATGCCTTTTGAACGTGTGTTAGCCAAATTATCCTTCTTTTTACCAGTTCTTTGTAATAAAATGTATTCTTCCCTTGGTTCCACTGTGTATGGATTTGTAAACACAATTAATTGATAGGGGCACTTCTCTAAGTGATGACTGACTCCCACGCAGAGTCTCCGTGGCGAACGTGGTTATGCTGCCTATCTCGCTTTCCGAACGTAAAGGGTTCGATACTGGGCTACGTAGTTCGGTTCACGAGTGCAATTTTCTCGGAGACTCCTGGGGGTCGTCACTGGAGATACAGAGGTCGTGCTTTGTGTGAAGCTTTTGACAAGCCATCCTGAGGAAAGAGTCTGAGCTATATGGGATAAAACCTGGTGCAATGAAGTCGATCTTCTTACCTATGAAACTATTATTTTCTAAACTTCAATGCAAATATGGCTGTGTACAAGTATTTTGTGATGTATTTAAGCTTGCACAATTGTTGCGACCAACCTCCACACTCAGCCACTGTAGGAGTAAGGAGCAACGCAGCGCCATATACGTTCGTTACCACTTTCGATAAACGGGGACATTCGTCATGCATTAACGGTTTTGCAAGATCATTCGGGAGTTAAACAAACTGTTTAAGCCTTGATCAGACACTCTTACATTTTACAGATCAATGAGTCGTTTTTTAACCCTTTATGTGTTGCATTGGTGATCATGTCTGTCCACAGCTTTCTGTCTCTTGTACTACCAATCATCTTATAGTCCATGCCGTGTGGCGTTGGTGATCATATCTGTTTACAGCTTTCTGTCTCGTGTACCACCAATCTTCTTATAATCCATGCCTTGTGGCGTTGGTGATCATATCTGTTTACAGCTTTCTGTCTCGTGTACCACCAATCTTCCTATAGTCCATGCCGTGTGGTGTTGGTGATCATGTCTGTCTACAGCCTTCTGTCTCGTGTACTGCCAATCTGCATGTAGTCCATGCCATGTGGTGTTGGTGATCGTGTCTGGATCAGGTCAAGTGAAAACAAAATCTCACCTTGACGTCGATTCGAACCCAAGACCATAAAGCCAACAGGTAAGCGTGCTAGCTATACGCTACGGCGATCTCTGCCTCTCTTCTCTCTCTCTCTCTCTGTCTCTCTCTGCCTGTCCCTTTGTCTGTCTCTCTGTCTCTCTCTGCCTGTCCCTTTGTCTGTCTCTCTGTCTCTCTCTCTGTCTCCCTGTGTCTCTCTCTCTATCTCTCTATGTCTGTCTGTCTCTGTCTCTCTGTCTTTCTCTATTGCTCTCAGTCTGTCTCTGTCTCTCCTTCCTTCCCTCTCTCTGTGTCTCTCCCTATCTATCTGTCTCTCTCCTTTCTTCTCCCTCTCTCTGTCTCTCTCTCCTTCTCTCTGTTTCTCTCTGTCTCTTCCCCCCTCTCTCCCTCCTCTGTCCCAGTGTTACACAAACAATGAATAGAAACACTGCCGTTTATAAGCTTGCGGCCGGCGATAACTGAACCGGAAATGCCGGCAGTTTGGCTGTCTGAGTGTAATGTGTGAGGTCGGTCAGGCACACACAGTCCTGGCTGCAGGGGGCACTGGAAATTAGATTAAAACGACGTGACATTCATTCATTCTTTCTTTCTCCCTCTCCTCTTTCATCATCGTCAGTCATCGACTTCTTCCTCTTCTTCTTTAGCTTGATACGAATTGGAACATGTGATCACGGCGACGGCAGACAATCGTGCTGGCAGCTCAACCACCGCGCCTCCCTGCTCAAGCTGCACACGTCATCTCTGTGTGAGAGATCAGTGCGCCCGACTTCAGTGTGGACACATACACGCTTTCAATGCGCGCTCTCAGTTCTAACAGATGTTATCGTCCTAACACGACACATATCTAAGCGGATCTGAGCAGATTCTACCGTATGTATCAAAACGCCATCTACCCAATGTACCCTTTCTAAATACTCAATGAGTAGATTCTATACTATGTAACAAACACCATCTACCCAAGGTACCTAACTCCAGATATCTACGGTTAAATTCTACCCTATGACCCAAACATCATCTATCCAAGGTATGCAACTCAAGATACCCATGAACAGATTCTACCCTATGTACCAAACGCTATCTACCCAGGGTACCTAACTCCAGATGGTTAGTTAGTAGCATATTCTTTACGGACGTCGCAGTCAAGCCCAGAATTTTTTGGCTGTTCGTGATTCCTGGACAAGTTTACGTTCAGTAGTTTGCCATTGCCTTCTGAACGACACTTATTACCATTTCATAAAAAACCAACACATCTGTATTTCGAACGCAGGTATGCGGAATTACGAACTGCGTCCGTAAACCAGATACCTACGGGTAAATTCTTCCCCTATGAATTTTTCTAGGGTCCTGGGTTAGTTCAGACCGCCTTGCAGTTGTTTTAAAAAATTTTTTTAATTACGAAATGGTATTGGTGCTAGTCGTTCAGAAAACAATGGCAAATTACTGAACGTAAACTTGCCAAGAGATCACAATAGCAGAAAATATGCTGCTGTAAAGGATATGCAACTAACTGAACCTGGGTTAGTTATCGTGTTATTCATACGTATCTGAGAAAACTAGGTATTTAGTGTACCCCAACCCTACATAACAGACGTCAACCACAAAGCAAGATGTCACATTAAATAAAAAGAATAATAAATGCAAAAGATGTCTGGAGACACCATCCACCCATCCATCATGTGCCATCAGATGTTATGACTGTGCCGAGATAACTGTACCGATTCACTTGCTTAAGAATATGCCCATTAGCTCGTCACATCTGGAGACACAACAAACAGATAATAAATAACAGGCTGACGTTAACAATCGTGAAATATGTCACTGAACATTTAAAAATGACGATGGTGATGATGATAATAATTATAATAATAAGTGCAAGGTATCTAGACAACCATCAAACAGCTAGCAACTAACAGACGAACGTCAACCATCGAGAGAGATATCCCAATAAATAACGAATAATAAATCAAAAATGTTTTCAGAGAAACAGCAAACAACCAAGCGACACTACGATACCACAGTAAATACAGTAACAGTAAACTCAAAGTGTACCGACAGACACAGCAAACAGATAATGTTAACAACCGCAATAAAAGAAAATATTAACAAAAGACAGCACACATTATCTAAAATGTAGGCACTGCTGAATAGTCGTTCGAAAGTCCTTGATACTGTGTGTTATTGCCTTTATCACAACCCCATTCACCTGTATCCAGAGATCGCGGAGATAAGCAAAGTTGACATTTACATTCAGAACTTCCGAATGTTCCATGTAGAACAATAAATATGGAAAAGAGGTCAGTTTTGCCGAGTGGGTAATAGCGCTCGTTCTTAAACATCCGGTGTGTTGATGTTCGAGGTTGCGAATTGAACCCCTACAAGGTCACTTGGGCTAAAATGTTGACTTCTCGTCTTTGAATTACAAGCACCTCAGAAGTCTGAGTGGGTTCGCCTGATGGCGAGGGACACTGGCAATAGAGAAAACTAATCCACACGTAGCAATACGTAAAGTGCACTAGAAGTAGTAGCACGTGTATTGGTCTACTCTTAAGTTTAAAGTAAATGAATACAAGAAAAATGTGGAAAATAGTTCAACAGATAGAGTACGTTGTGCTCCTGTAAGTGTGTGGTGGTGTACTTTGAGTGGGGAGATAAATATTCAAACTAGTGCTTGCCGACTAGTAAAAGAAAACCAGAAATGATTCGCAAGACTCCTTAGTGAACTGGATCAGACAAAACTGACAGGATTACACCAAGGGATCAAGTAAGGTTTTCAGGTAGAAGGCCAAAAGAGAACAGGAATGGCACTGACGTCAGAGAGAAGATGCTCACCCATCACAGAAGTATAAATTGAAGACTAGTAGTCTTCCTGCCACACAATTCTCCTGATCTGAAGCCCCCGGATAGCGTTGTAGAACTATATCTCACTCACTCACTCACTCACTCACTCACTCACTCACTCACTCACCTCACTCACTCACTCACTCACCCACCCACTCACTCACTCACTCACTCACTCACTCACTCACTCACTCACTCACTCACTCACTCACTCACTCACACACACACACACACCCCCCCCCCCCCTACACACACACACACACACACAAAAGTAAATATGATAAAGTAACTCTTCGTTATCAACTTAAAAGAAGAATTATAATGGATAATTTGGTTGATATTAACAATGGCTGTATACAGAAACAACACAATTGATAATCGCACAAAGGATGATGAATGTCAGTCACTGTGTATCATTCCGCTTCAACATACAGGTTCTGGCCTAACACAATGGATGGAATATTTATGTCTTGGTTTCATTGATATTGATAATTCTTCTTGCTAGGCTATTCCTTGGCAAAAATTTGGCAATGGTTGGTTATATGATTGTTGTTTGGTGCTCAGCTTTTGGGGTAGGCTATTCTGGGTGGTACAGTTGAGCCCTGAGTAGTCAGTGGCTAATACAAGGTGTTCACTCTTTACTGTTGTAGAAAGGTGAGATCCTTCAGCATTCACTGGTGACTTCTAGGTATGCCAAATGTTGGTATACATATAGGCACAAACAACCACCTTGTTGAAAGAATAGAACAGCAAACATGTACCTCGTCCTCATCAGGAAGTTGGGTACCGTATTGTAGCAATTCGCTGGATCTCCATCTTAGGGTTGTCCTTGTGGATTTTCCTATATGCTGCTGGCGGTCGGTCAAGGGCGCAGTAGTCGCACAATAAGTCCATACCTCATCAGCCCTTTAACCTTTTTCTGTCCCTAAGATCAGGTCTTTACATCATCTGTTTCGGTCCAATGAGATGATGCGATGACTATTTCACACATATAGATACGGATAGATGTAGCCAACATTTTCATTTGCAACTGCGAGCGCTAACAAGATAAGTCACACTGAACAAGTCAAGAAGCCTGATACGGGGAAGGAAAATGACAGTGGCAAGGCCAATACCAAGAAACAAAAGACACAGAATATGTGCAAGCGGGAGCCGACAAGAAGAAGAACGTGGAGAGCCTGCCTGTGAGCTGTAACAAAGAACCTGAAACTACAGCTACTACTGAAGCCACCACAAGGGAGACTGTCGACAATCCACCACAGACAAGAGCCAAACCTACTGAGAAGCAGAGAGAGGAGAAATACACCAGAGTCGGAACACCGACTTAACGACAAGCTAGTGGGTTGTCAAGCGTATCAAAGTGGAGCTATCAGACGAAGAAATCCTGAAGCAGCTACGAGAAGAGAATCTTCACATCCGATTCTCGAAGGCGGAGCGGCTCCTCACCAACTCCAAGATACCTACAACCTTGGTAGTGGTGACGACGGAGGGCAGCGAAATGCCGACCACAGTAGCAATCAACAAGAAAATACAACAGCCAGAGAGATTCATCCCAAGAGTCAATCAATGTTCCAGATGCCAGAGGGCCGGCCATAGCAGAGCAGCATGTCGCAGTAAGACGGAAATCTGCCGGTACTGCGCCGATCACCACGCCTTCAAGGAGTGTCCGCTGGCCAAGCTGGACACGGACTTTCGAGCACCCAACAACAAAAGAAAGTGCGCCAACTGCCTGGGCAAGCATGGAGCAAGATACTTGGGCTGTCCGTACCTGCAACGACACAGAGACGTATTAAAGCTCGCCATCAACACAAAGACACCATACAACGAAGCAATGCGGAGGTGCGAGACAGCCACGGGTATATCACAAGCTGAAAGAGATCAACTGCAAAAACAGATAGACGAGTTGAAGAAACAAGTCAAGGCACTGCTGACGCCGACTCCGACCAGCGACAACGAAAAACTACTGGCGGAAATGAAAGAGATCCAGCAAAACATCAAGCAAGAAGTGGAACATATGGCACCGATTAAGAAGGAGAACGAAGAAATCCTACATACCATATCAGAGCGAGAACTACAGAAAGCTGAAATGGAACTTTTCCGAAACAAAACAACAGAAGCCGTACAAGAAATTACAGAGAAACAGCAAGATGAAAACCAAGCGACCGAGCCTGAATCGCAAGCGAAAGCCAGCAGCCCAACCACGACGCCTGAAACATTCAAAGGGAAGCCAATATCCCGCCAGACATCCGAAGAAAACCGAGATGTGCGCCCTGATGACGGCATAGAGGACGCCCCGTTGCCGCCAGTATTTACCGATGAAGAAATCGCAGAGATAAAAAGGATACACGAACTCAAGTGCAAGGAATACAGAAGGCGCATGGAAGAAAAAGCAAAGAAGTACAAGAAACACAAGGGGAAACCAATGCCTTGCCGTCACGCTGAAGAACCAGATTTATGGCAGGATGACGAACACCTATGGCAATACTATGTAGATGACGGAGAGATCGTCCCATGGCTGACCACGGAGGAAGCAATCGAAAGACAGCAAGAACTCAAACGTGAAAGTGAAGAAAGGCGCATGGAAGAATATCACATTTAAAAGCTTCTACAGGCAATACACAGAAAAGAAGGCAAAAGTACCAAGCAAAAAGTCCTTATAAGGACTGCACCCAGCCAAGCCAGACGAGCCTGGAAACAGCACCATCAAAGAAAACAACAAGAGGAGACGGGCACAAAAGACAGCCGCCACAAACCCCACAGCCGACGTCACAGACACAAAAGCCGATATAACCAGTCCGGAGCAGGACCAACTCAACAATAACCACAGTTGAAAGAAGCAGGTTGAACGAGGCCGAATTTGGAATTTTTGGTTTTGAACCAAGCAAGCAAGCCAACATCTTATGTCTGTCAAGACATACACCATCATATTCATGCAATAAGTTTCTCAACCATCCATAATATGCAGATGTCCAAATCATCCAGATCAATTGGCGACATCCAGATAATGATGACATTCATACAAAGCCCTGGTGATAGCTTATTACACTGTAGATGGTTGCATATAATTATAATATGTTCACATCTCCCATAAGTAGCAAAATGATATTTAATTAAGCACGTGTAATACACAATTGAGATAATAAAGTAATGAATAATAACATCATAGTAGAGGATTATCTAATTAAGTACGTGTAACAGACAAGTGAGATAATGAAGTAACGAATAATACTTCTTAGAAGAATCGTATCTCATTAAGTGCAGAATAAGCAAAAGAGATAATAAAGTAATGAATAATACAACAGACAGAAAATATAAATGTCAGTAACTATATATAGCACAGAGATATTCTCATAGTAAAATGCATTTGGTAAGACGAAGTCACCAATTAGACACTTAGTATAACATATAGAGAAGTAATGAATAGTTCAAAACACTCCAAGATAGTTATAACAATCAAGGTTGGTGTTAACGAAAAGTAGGCACTTACCTCCTCTTAGTCCTCTAAAAGTACTGGAGAGTTTTGGTCATAGACCATAACTTTATGAAGGGAAAATCCCAACTGCACCTCCCCGTGGTAGAGGATGGAAACACACTACGGTGTGGCTAACACAGCTCTGGGGACCGAGTATCCACCGGAATAAGTGGACAACTCTGCAGCTGAGCAGAGCAGGGCACTCACTTGTCCTGACAGTCAGAAATGGCTGTCAAAGGCAGAGGTAAAAGACCACCATGTGAATGTGGAACTCAAGGGGAAACCACCACATTATCTTCCCAAGACTTCATGGCAAAACATATATCAGAGTTAGTGAACGACGTTAATGGCTGTCTTAGGACATCCTCGTCCGGTAGGGACAGTCATGAGCCACAGGTGACACCAGACCGTCATCCAGCTACTGATGGCAAAATCATAACTAAAATAAATAAATTTAGAGTAGGATCATGGAATGTTAGGACATTAAATGAGCTAGGAAAGTTGACCAATGTTCTAAGAGAGATGGATAGCATGAAAATGAATATACTAGGCGTTAGTGAGATGAGATGGAAGGGATCGGGCAAAATTATAGCTGACAATCACACAATAATTTATTCTGGACGGGATACACATGAAAAAGGTGTAGGAATAATATTAGATGAAAAAACAGCCAAGTCAATTAATGGATACTGGTATATTTCAGATAGAGTTATTAATATAAATAATATACGCCATGCAGATGACACAGTATTGGTGGCGGACAATTCAACAGACCTACAACAATTATTAGATGTTGTAGTAACAAAGAGTGCAAGGAAAGGACTCTCCTTGAATATCAAGAAAACAGTAACAATGGTAATATCAAAGAAAATGGTGACACCAAAATGTGACATAGAAATAGAAGGGAAAATCCTTAACCAAGTGGATAATTTTAGATACCTAGGAGCATTTATAACATCAGATGGAAGATGTACAACAGAGATTAGGAGCAGAATAGGGCAGGCAAAAGCCGCATTTCAGAAAATGAAGAGTATCTTATGCAATAAGTCGCTATCATTGAATGTAAGAAAGAGAGTGCTGAAATGCTATGTAGAACCAGTTTTGCTGTATGGCAGTGAATCTTGGAATGTAAATGAACAAATTAAGAAGAAATTAGAAGCAACAGAGATGTGGTTCCTGAGACGAATGTTGCGAATTCCTTGGACTGCCAGAGTAACTAACGACGACTGCCTGAAACAGGCTAATGAAACTAGAACATTATATACAACAATAAGACAGAGACAAACATCTTTCTTCGGTCACGTGATGAGAAGAGAGGCATTGGAGAACATCGTAACATCTGGAAAGATCGAGGGGAAGAGAGGCAGAGGCAGACCAAGAGAAATGATGCTGGATGGATTGAGACGGTGGCATGGAGGAATATCAGCAGCAGAATTGATCCAGAAAACCAAAGACCGCGATCTATGGAGAGCCATGAACGCTTACGCCAGCCGGCACGGCACTTGATGATGATGAGGCACTTACCATGTCTCCAGGATTGCACTGTAAGTTAATCCGAAAAGAAATCACTCAGTGCATAGTAGGCACTCATAAAAAAATCATCTGACTCGGAGTCGAATTTGCATCCAGTATTTAAGCGAGGTAAATGGTATTCCTCCCCCCCCCCCCCCCCCCCCCCTCTTTGTTCGCATATCCTTTACAGGACATCGCTGTCAACATCAGCATCTTTTAGCTGATTGTTGATTTTTTGGCAAGATTACCCTCAGTAGTTTGCCATTGATTTCTGAGCGACCGGCTCACATAATCCGTAAGTTACCGACACGGAGAGAACCGCCACCGATTCTCACGCACATCACGTTACTCACGAGAGTATAAGGGATTACAGAGAAAGTCGCTAACCCCTAGGCCAGAGAGACCGGCTTCTCTCTCATTTCAGGACATTCTCCTGGCACAATGATCGTCACTTATCATAACATGTCATGATGTTTCCTGCTTATAAACTATTTGAAGGACATGTTATTCCCAAATTCCACCATGTCCCTAAATTATCCAAGTTACTTTTCTAAAAATAAAGGGGTGGGGGGAGGTAAAAAAAAAATTTCGAGTAATTGGATCTTCAACCTGTCTATGTGGGTTAATTTGTCCTGTCTCTGTTTACACTCCCTATTTGTACAAACTTCTTATTTATAAGAATGGGCAAAAGAACAAGACATGGTTGTAGGAAACACCCGGTTTAAACAGCATCCTTGAAGATTATGGACATGGAGGAGTCCAGACAGCAGGATTAAAAACCAGATAGATTACATCCTGATTAGCAGAAGATTTCGAAATGCGTTAACAGTCGCAAAAACAGTCCCCTAATGCAGACTGTTACAGTGATCACATATTAATAACAGGCAGATTGAGGGTAAAGTTAAAGAAAGTCAAATATACAATAGGAAACCCTAAATATGATTGGTGCAAAATGAAAACTGACAAATAAATAAAAGATAATTGTAACATAGAAGTAAAGAACAAATTTGATATATTGTCTGATCTATAGATCCTATTTTCAAGATGTGGATGATCAATGGGAAATGTTGAAGAATGCAATCAATTGTGCTGCAGAAAAAAAAACTGTTCGAAAATTAAAGAAAGTCGGTCGCAAGACATGGATGAGGGGGACGACGACGACGACGACGACGACGACGAGACGACGACGACGACGACGACGACGACAACAACAACAACAACAACAACAACAACAACAACAACAACAACAACAACAACAACAACACAAGTTATCTCTTGTGAAGTTAGTTGTCCCCAAAGGGAGATCAGGCTACCATCTGCTTGATTTATTCTCATTATCTGTGTTTTTCCGCTGCGAATGTTTCGAAACCTAGTTGTGACTTCCCGTCTAGTGTTGTTTATCCTGCATCTGATTTCGCGTGTAAGCCAGGGGGCAGAGTCCTCAACAAAAAGCCAGGATAACTGTGCTGTTTTAACTCTGAATTAATTTGCTTTCAATGTCAGAAAGGTACTACTGATGTGTTATAGAAAACCTGTTTTGCTGTTTGGCGCTGAATCATGGAAGGTAAACAAATTGTGAAAAGCTTGACATCAATCGAAATGTGCTGTCTCAGATCAATGTTGCGAATATCTTGGACGGCCAGAGTAACCAATAACGATTGTCTGGACAGAGGTTAATGCAATTATAACTTTATACATAGAAAGATGGCAGGAATACTGCAGTGGAATGTATGATATGAATGATATACATGAACCAATGACAGCAGAAACAGAACCTGAACCTTCATTAGATGAAATTGCATGGGCAATAAAGAACCTGAGAATGGTAAATCACCTGGATGTGATGAGATACCAGCTGAACTAATTAAAGCGCGAGGAGAAGAATGCAAACAAATCTATCACGCAGTATGTAAAAAGATATGGAAATATGGTATATGGCCAAAAGATTGGAAGAGAACTATCTTCATTCCTAATATCAAAAGATGGCAACCTGAAATTATGCACCAACTATAGAACTGTTGCCCTGATAAGTCATGCAAGTAAAATTCTACTAAACATCATAATGGGAAGACTTGGTAAGAAAATGGAAGAAGAGATTAACATGGTTCAAGTTGAATTTAGACAAGGAAGAGGAACAAGAGATCATATACTCAACATGCGTTTAGTAATAGAGAAGTGCAGATAATTTAATGTAAACCTAATCTTTTGTTTTGTGGATTGGTGAAAGGCATTTGACTGTGTACAACATAAGAAACTTTGGGAGATCATGAGGAATATGGGCTTTCCATCACATGTTGTACAACTCATAAAAATGCTCTATCTAGACCAACAAGCAGCGGTTAGAATTGATGGCGAGACATCAGATTGGTTTGACATCAAGGGCTGTGTGCTGTCACCCTATTTGTTTAACCTGAGCGCGGAAAATATAATGATAAATGTCAGAGATGATATAACCAGGGAGCAATACGATGCCTTAAATATCGGTGGTCATGAAATACCAGAGATTCGATATGCTGATGATACAGTATTACTAATCCAATCAGAGATTTGTATAGAAAACTTAATAACCTCAACCCAAAGAAATAGTGAAAATCACAAATTATATCTTAACATAGCAAAAACAAAGATAATGCATACAGATAAAAGTACTATGGAGAAAGAAATATATGTTAATGAGGAAAGACTGGAGTTGGTAGAAAATTTCGAATATCTTGGGTCATTGATTACCAACAATGGTGACACAATGAAAGAAATTAAACGACGATTATCAATTGCTCTTCAAAGACTGAAACAACTGATTAAATTATGGAGTGGGACAGACAGAACTACAAAAATTAGATATTTGAGAGCATGCATCTTTCCCATTGCAACAAACGCCTGTGAGACCTGGACACTTACTGAACAAACTGAACAGTGCATAAATGCCTTTGAATATAAATGTTATAGACGGGTTCTAAGAATATCTTGTGTAAAGAAAACAAACTAACTAACAAATGTAATTGAAGAGGGTTGGCTATTAAAGACGATAAAACAAAGAAAATTGAAATATTTTAATCATTTAACACGTCACGAAAGTTTGGAGAGAACAATAATGGAGGAGTATATGCCTGCGAAGAGAAGAAGAGAAAGGCCAAAGAGAAGATGGGTGCAAGATGTGGCGGATGATCTCCAGATGGGTGTATCGGACGCGGGACATCTTGCTTATGATCGAGAGGTTTTCCGGAGGGTTGTTATGGGAGCGAGGTTCTGCAAAGGACATGCTACTGTATAAATGAATGAATGAATGAATGAAAACAGCTATAAGAAAGAGACTTCTTCTTCTTTTGTTCGCTTGAAATATGTCTGTAACTGCAATGTTGTCTCTCGTAATAATTTAACTGTCTTTTTTAGTTCACTCAGCGGTCCATAGAGTTTATCTTCCACTGTCGTCTCTCTAGGCCAGAAGGTTTGCCTAGATATGTTGTCAGTCATGGAGTATGTGCTCTGCTGTCTGCGACGGCAATATGTGCACATGGCTGATGCACAAATATTGAAGTTTGTATATCTGTGGTTGCGTAATATATTGTGTCCTGTTCTGAGGCGCAGAAGAATGACTTGTTCTGGTCTGTCCATAAGTCGGTCGTCGTCTTGGGCAGGTTTTGGTGGCTTTCTGACTGATTTGATCATTCTTTTCTTTTGGTGATATGTAACGGGAACATCAGCTGTTCTTCTTTTGTTCCTTCCTTCGCTAATAGATCAGCTCTCTCTTTTCCGGGTACTCCACAGTGGAATGGTATCCACTGTATGGTGACCTTATGTTGACTGCTAAGTTCAGAAAGTAGTGTCCTTAGTACTGGTAATTTCCCAGACAGGAGCGCCTCGAGTACTGATTTTGCATCTGTCAGTAGCACCACAGGTTGTGTACCATGTCTGGTATTTAGTAATTTCTCTGTTGCAATCTTGATGCCCCATTTTCAGCACCATAGTTATGGCGGTACTTTCCTATGGGTACTCTGGTCGTGTCCTAGTATTATTTGGGCATTCTATGCACGCACCCGCTCCTCCATTTCGAAGCGCATTTTGTGCTGATCCATCTGTGTAGTCACGGATTCAGAGGTCATGTGGGTATTCTTCTGAGAGTGGCTGTTCTACCCACTGTTCTGTTCTTCTTTGTCAAATATTCCATTCACTTTTGTCTGGATTTATAGTGATAGTCTATGTTCATCTTTCCATGGAGTTCGCTCTAGAATAGTTGTTAGAGGGATACCAACTGTGGGCAGATCGATGGTTTCTCTGCAGAGTCGTTTGGCCTGATAAATAAAACTGCTAGGTTTTCAAATCTGTTCTTCATAGGGTGGCCTGGCAAGCTGAGGAACTTTTCTGCTTGCATTAGCATTTTCGTATCTCTGTGCTCTCTCAGTGCGTGTGTCCTCCCTACCTTCTTTATCTCCATTATAGGGGTTGATCTCATCCCTCCTGTGGTGACTAAGTGCTTGATTTTGCAATTTGTCCAACTCTTGTAGTGTGGATTTTGATGCTGAACACCACGCAGTTGGCCCGTAGTTCGGGTGTGGTCGTATGCTCTGTTGATAAACTTTGCTAAGTATTTTCCTACTGGCTCCCCATGTGGTTCCACTTAGTTTTCTCAGGATGGCTACTTTCCTTCTGGCTTTTACTACTGCTTTGTTGATGTGTTTTCTCCATGTCAGCCTGTCATTAAATGTTACCCGAAGTTATGTTGGTTCTTTATCTTCTCTTAGGGGTATTCCATTCATCTAGATGATTCCTGCCTTTTGTTTTGAGAGAGGGTAAATAGAGTGGTGCTGCACTTGTCAGTGTTTACGCGTGACACCATCTATTTGCCCATGCAACAAATGCATCTACAGCTCTTTGTAGCGATCTGGTGGCCACTGATGCATGCTCATTTGTGCTCCAGAGAATTAGGTCATTAGCGTACACTACCGCGTTAATTCCATACGGCAGATTAGCAACAAGATCATTAATTCAGATTAGAAAATATGTGGGGGACAAGAAACAGCCGTGGGAAACACCGTGACGCAGTAGTATTTTCTTGTTCTTGAGTCCGTTTACCTGTATTCGGGCTCTTCTGTTGTGGAAATGTGCTTTCGCCCGTTTGTACATTCTTCCATTGACTTTACAGTTTCTCAGTTTCTTCATCAGATCTTCTTTCCAGACATTTTTAAAGGCTTTCTTCAGATCTATCCATGCCGTAAGCACCAGCTTCTCTTCTTGGAATGCATCCTCAATTTATTGAGAGAGGTAGGTTGTCTGAACTTTCGTAGAATAGCACCGCCTAAAGCCAGCATGCTGTGGAACAAGTATGTTTTCACTTTCAATGTACCACCACAGTCTGTGTTTGATGATGCGCTCCATTGTTTTGCAGAGACAGTTGGTGAGGCTAATTGGTCTGTAGCTGGAGGAAATGAAAGTCTTTCCCTGATTTTAGGAGAGGTGTAATGATTGAAAATATTTTCAGAAATGTACAAGATATGAAAGGAATCATCATTGGAGGAAGAAACATAAAAAACATTAGATTTGCAGATGATAAAGTATTGATTGCAGACAATGCGCAGGATCTGCAACATTTAGTATATGCGGTTGTTGCACACAATGAACAAGAAGGGTTAGAATTAAAATGTAAGAAGACACAGATTATGGTCGTCAATAGGAAGAACGAAATACCACAATGTAATTTACAAATAAATGGGAATATTCTTAAACAAGTGAATCGGTACAATTATCTCGGAACAGTCATAATATCTGATGGGCGATGCCTTGAAGAGATTAGAATAAGAATTGCCATGGCGAAGGTAGCCTTTTGCAAGATGATTGATTGATTGATTGATTTAGGAACCGACATCACAGCATTCGGGATATTCCCATAAGCAAGATGAAAAACATACTGACCAATAAAAAGATGTCAATTGCTACGAGAAAAAGAGTGTTGAGTTGCTATATAGAGCCTGTACTTGTGTATGGATGTGAAGCGTGGACAATGAACAGTCAAGCTGAAAAACATCTGATGGCTGTGGAAATGTGATGTCTGAGAAGTATTCAAAGAATACCATGGACAGACATAAATACCAACGATCAAGTTCCACAAGAAACAAATGAAAATCGTAAACTGATTAGAGAAATTAGGCGTAGACAGACAGTAAAATTTTTGGACATGTTATGAGAAGAAACAAATTAGAGAACTTGGTGACAACTGGCAAAATTGAGGGGAAGAGAACAAGGGGAAGACAGAGAAGTAAATACTAGTATGGCGTGACCACGTGGCGTGGTCAAGACAAGAATACTGAGCTGATCCACGACTCTCGTGATCGAGTGAAATAGCGAATCATTACCGCTCACGCTTACTAGCATGGCACATGATGGATGGATGGATCATGATTGCTTTTCTCCAGGTTTGTGGAACACTGCCTAAGGTCCAGCTGTTATTGAAGATCTGCGACAGCTTTGCTTTGGCTTCTGTTCCTAGGTTCCTGAACATTTCATAGGAGATACCATCAGCTCCTGGTAACTTTCTCATTTTCAGTTTTGATATGGCTAGCTCCAGTTAGCTGATTGTGATAGGTGCCTCTAGAACCTCATGTACAATTGTTTTCTGTCCTGTGTGTTGCAATTTCTCTCGAATATCTTTTTGTTTCTCTTGACTAATTTCGATATTATCTTGTGCGAATGAGTCCACACAATGGTCAGCTGCTGGCTTTCCCGTTAAGATATTTATGTCTTTATATAGTGCAATTTGTGAGTTTCTTCCCGTGCCCTCATCGTTAAGTTGTTTTATTAGTTTCCACAATTTACTTGTGTATCTTTCAAAGTTCCGTGCTTTCTTCCTGCCAGCTTTTCCGTCTTGCCTGCAGCTTGACCCTTTGAAATTTTGTTTTTTCGTGCTGGTGTTTATTGTGGTGCTCTTGGCTGGGTTTGGCCTCTGCTTGCTTTCTACACTCTTCCATATCATTATGCAGCTGTTCCAGTTCATTACTCCGGTAGTTGTTCCAGTTCATTACTCCAGTACGGTTTATATTGTTTATAAGTTCCCCTTGGTACTGTTTCTCGTACTGCATGTAGCATGCAATTCCCAATCTCTTCAACTACTGTAATTATGTCTGTCTGTGTTCAGGTTTCTGACCAGTATGCTGATGCGGTGCTTGTACATTGCCCAGTCTGCTTTCTTGTAGTTGAACTTCGAGAGGGTGCTGCGTTCACTTACAAGCTCATTTTCTACAGTTAGCAGGACTGGCCGATGGTCATTGCCACCAAATTGTTTTCCAACAACGCGTGTGATGTTCCACTCCAGGTCTGATGAGTGAAGAGCCAGGTCAGGTGTAATTGTAGTGTGCCATGATCTCGAGTAGAAAATAGGTGGGTCAGACGGCTTATTAATCAAGGTGAATCTATTCTCATCCTGCCAGTCTTTCAGTCTCTCTTCCCTCTGGTCCATGTGATCATAGCCCCATCTCTGCGAGTGGCTGTTGAAATCGCCACACACTATCAGTTTTTCTTTTAATAGTAGTGTGTCCAGTGCCTGTGGGCGGTCCCTTGGACAGTAGTAATCGATCAGATGTAGGTCTGTATTGCCTGTCTTAAGTTTAAGTGTCTGATACTCAGCTCTTTCCATGTTAACTGTAATTTGAGAAGCAGTGATTTCATTTTTTACAAGGGTCAGTATCCCACCTTTCCGCATGTCCTTTCGGTCAGATCGGTAACATTGGTTGCCCGTGACTTTGAAGGTTATATTTTCATTGATATGAGTTGCTTGCAAGCAACATACGCTTCTTTTCTTGGTCCAAGATGTTTTCTAGTTCTACTTTTTTGTTGCTGATCCACTCCGCATTCCAGTGGATTATTTATAGTTTTTGGTACGGTCAGACGCTCTATTCTCAGATCTCTTGGCTCCACATGACATCTGAGAAGGACCTCCAGTTGTTTTGGCTGAGCCCTTTCGAGGCATAGGGCCCGGCATTACACCTGCCCTGGGGCCAAAAGCAGGGCGAGCACCATAACGTTTTGCAGTAATCGACATACTTCATGGCGTAATTGCGTGGCATCCTGATTTCTGTGGTGCGCCTCCTGGCTGGTTGCCTCCGTCTTCAGCACCTTTCCTTTGCTAGAGCAGACTGTGGTCTTACTCGAGTTTTGATGTGTAGGCACACGCACACACGTGTCTGAGCATGCATGTACGTGCATACACATCTAGAGCGTTCTGGTTATTTTTCGGCGCCATTGACTCACCGACGCCCCTTCTCCTGTTAGTTAAAACAGGTCCGCCGAGTGAAGACCAGGAGTTGGACTTTTACTGTAGATGTGCTGAATGCATGAGCCATGGAGTATTTATGCAAGGTTGGGCGCTCACCCCAACTCTGCGCCCCCGGCTACATAAGAGCAACATTTGGAACCCAGGAAAGAGACAAGCAGCATTCTTTGAACATGTGATGAGAATAGCGGCACTGGGAAACATCGTGACAACTGCGAAATTCAGAAGTAATAGAGACAAGGCAGACCGAGAGAAATGATCTATGAGGGACTGAGACGGTTATATGAAGGAATATCATTAACAGAGTTTATCCATTACACCAAGGACAGAGAAATTTGAGGTGGTATGATGGCCTACTCCAGTTCTCAGAGCACAACATGATAATGATGATGGGTAATTTTGTATTACCCTAACAATGTATCTACCATAATTGCTATTTAAATACGTTCCAATGTTCCATAATTATTCCTAAAAGCAAATATCCCCAACAGAGACAACAAAAAGAACCGAAGTTACTAACCATCTCAATGACAGATACATAACACCGCAGCAAACGACACTTCCTACAACAACTGAACAACTGGCGTCGAGTTGCCTGTAGCCGTAGTCAACAGGACACAATGCCTAGATAAGACTGCCATCTACCCGAGACGGCGTCTCGACATTAGTCACACCAGAGACAGGTATATAGGCTACACACGAGCCAGTGGGGGAACTGCAACAGTTAGGTCTGCTGTATGGATCTGTTAAATGGTGAATCAGTTGATACAGTTTAATGGCCTGATGGTGCGGTATAGCCCCTTAAATTATTAAATGCCATGGGATGACAAATCGTCTTATTCGAACTTCCCGTTACTGCCAAGGGCTTAGTAAACCAAACTATAGTTAAAATATCAATACCGTAGTTTTCCGTTTACAACCCCCTGTAATTTGATATGTAATACAACATGACTGCTACCATATTAACCTATTAAATGCCATGGAATGATTAACCGTCTTAAATGACTTTTAGTATCTGCCACGGACTGTACATTAGTTTTGCCTATGCAACCACCTTTAATTTTATATATAATACAACATGTATGCTTACCATATTAACAACTCAAGTCATAATTCTTACTAACCCCTACTTCCCATTTTCCGTGTATATTTGGTCCAAACTAACTTTTTGCGTAGCACTGCACTTCACAGTGCATTGATAAAGCTGTCACTATTACCCACGCAGCTTCAGCGGGCGGTGTAAGCACATTTTGAGCTATCACTTATTATGTCTGTCGCCTGACTAAAGCTAATATAACATGAAGAAAAATCTTCCAGGTATACTTAGGCTTTTATGGAATGCAAGAGACGAAGCTGAATTACACCAGACTGCAGAAAAAACATTGAAAAGATTCCAATTTGTCACCAATACATGCCTTGCGTATAGCCTTCGCTGCAGAAACATTTCTTTTCAGTCTTCCTCTTTTTGTACTCCTGCATCATCTATCCTATACCACATTCTCCTCCTCCTCCTTCGTCTCTTCCCCCGCTCGTTTCTTCTCTTACTTCTCCTCCCTTTCTCTTCCTCCTCCCCCACCGTCTCTACCTCCTTCTCCGTCTCTTCTCCTCCTCAGCATCCTCTTCTCTTCCTCCTCCTACTATTTCTTTCTCTCTCTCTTAAAAAAAAAATTCTCCTTTATCGTCTCCTTTTTGTCTTACTTCTCCCCTTCTCCTCTTTCTTCGCTTCCTCTTCTTACTCCTCCTCTCCACATTCTTGTTCTCCTTCTTCATCTTCCCCTCCACCTTCCCCTTATTCGTCTAATTCTTCCTCCACACAATGTTACTGTCATCAACACAACACGGGAGCCGAGAAACTTGGGTATGCCGACTACACAACGTTGCTGTCATCAACACTACACGGGAGCCGAGAAACTTGGGTATGCCGACCACACAACGTTGCTGTCATCAACACTACACGGGAGCCGAGAAACTTGGGTATGCCGACCACACAACGTTGTTGTCATCAGCACAACACGGGAGCCGAGAAACTTGGGTATGCCGACCACACAACGTTGTTGTCATCAGCACAACACGGGAGCCGAGAAACTTGGGTATGCCGACCACACAACGTTGTTGTCATCAACACAACACGGGAGCCGAGAAACTTGGGTATGCCGACCACACAACGTTGTTGTCATCAACACAACACGGGAGCCGAGAAACTTGGGTATGCCGACTACACAACGTTGCTGTCATCAACACTACACGGGAGCCGAGAAACTTGGGTATGCCGACCACACAACGTTGTTGTCATCAACACAACACGGGAGCCGAGAAACTTGGGTATGCCGACCACACAACGTTGTTGTCATCAGCACAACACGGGAGCCGAGAAACTTGGGTATGCCGACCACACAACGTTGCTGTCATCAACACTACACGGGAGCCGAGAAACTTGGGTATGCCGACTACACAACGTTGTTGTCATCAACACAACACGGGAGCCGAGAAACTTGGGTATGCCGACCACACAACGTTGTTGTCATCAACACAACACGGGAGCCGAGAAACTTGGGTATGCCGACTACACAACGTTGCTGTCATCAACACTACACGGGAGCCGAGAAACTTGGGTATGCCGACCACACAACGTTGTTGTCATCAACACAACACGGGAGCCGAGAAACTTGGGTATGCCGACCACACAACGTTGTTGTCATCAGCACAACACGGGAGCCGAGAAACTTGGGTATGCCGACCACACAACGTTGCTGTCATCAACACTACACGGGAGCCGAGAAACTTGGGTATGCCGACCACACAATGTTGTTGTCATCAACACAACACGGGAGCAGGGAAACTTGGGCAGTCAGTGCAAGAGAACAGGTGATCGCAGGTTTATGTCTCAAAAATGGTAAAACTCCGCCACAGAGCAAGCACGACAGATGGCTTCAGTTCATCAGAAGCTGTTCCTCCCTCGCAGAATGTTTTGGCCCTTTTAAATTCTTGACTCTCTCAGGGAGCGGGTCTGCTAAGGTCATGACGCCCAGGTGTTTTTCGCATTGCCACCTTCGGAACATTCAGTGTATGACACTCTTCCCACGGTTGTCTGTGTTCACTCGCTTTGAACTCAAACGTAGGCCATACGTGTGCTATTACTTCTAGTGCACTGGACTGATATGTTAATTAGCTTTTCCCTATTACCAGTGTCCCTCGCCACGAGGCGCACCATGCCCGACTTCCGAAGTACTTGTAATCTACGTCATCTGGTCAAGGAGGTCAACATTTTAGTCCAACTGTACGGCGTAGGAGATTGACCCGCTACCTCGGCAGTCAGCACACGGGAAGTTTAAGTCCTAGAGCTCTTATCAATTCGGCCACGCTGACCTTCTCTGCCACATTGACATCGCTATGTATGTCTGGGGATTCATGCAGGAAACACAACAGGTAACCACAAGAAATATTCACCAATGGAGGATAATTACAGGAAGTCGGCATCTTTGATTACCTAGCCCCACAGCTGGCGGGCGATAGGCATGCAATGGTAAGAATTAAGAAATAACAAGCACATCTGTGCAAATACTAAAGCAATTAAAACCTGTACAGATTGGAAAAGGAAGACAAACAACAGTCACTGAACAGACAGCAAGCATATAATGTGTGTTAACATACGGCTGTCAAACTTGGGCACTTAACAAGTCAACGGGCAATTACATACACGCCTGTGAAAATAAGTGTTACAGAAAGGTATTAGATAGTGATTGGGCGAAATACAGAACAATAACATGTATCCAACTTCGTCGTCGGTATTTACCATACCGATAAGCGTGGACGGTGATGATTCGCCATCTCACACGATCACCAGAGTCGTGGATCAGCTCTGTTTTATTTGTCTCGATTATCCATTTGGCTAAGCCATCCAGATATTTACTTCTCTGCCTTCCACTTGTTTTTCTCTTCAGTCTTGCCAGTTGTCATCAAGTTCTCTAGTGTATTTCTTCTCATAAAGTGCCCAATAAGTCTTGACTGTGTGCATGAATTGACGACACATTTTCTAGCAATCTGTAAAGAAGGTAGTTTGCCATTGATTTCCTTCTAGGCACTGACGATACTGGTCAATGACCACAACCACCGTTAAACTTGAGACCAGAACCGACAACAACTGTCTGTCCAAACACTGTCTGTCCAACACAGTCTGTCCAACAACTGTCTGTCCAAACACTGCCTGTCCAAACACTGTATGTCCTACAACTGTCTGTCCAAACACTGCCTGTCCAAACACTGCCTGTCCAAACACTGCCTGTCCAAACACTGTCTGTTTAACAATTGTCTGTCTAACAACTGTCTGTCCAAACACTGCCTGTCCAAACACTGTCTGTCCAACAACTGTCTGTCCAAACACTGTCTGTCCAACACAGTCTCTCCAACAACTATCTGTCCAACAACTGTCTGTCCAAACACTGTCTGTCCAAACACTGCCTGTCCAAACACTGTCTGTCCAACAACTGTCTGTCCAAACACTGTCTGTCCAACAACAGTCTCTCCAACAACTATCTGTCCAACAACTGTCTGTCCAAACACTGTCTGTCCAAACACTGCCTGTCCAAACACTGTCTGTCCAACAACTGTCTGTCCAAACACTGTCTGTCCAACACAGTCTCTCCAACAACTATCTGTCCAACAACTGTCTGTCCAAACACTGTCTGTCCAAACACTGCCTGTCCAAACACTGTCTGTCCAACAGCTGTCTATCCAAACACTGCCTGTCAAAACACTGCCTGTCCAACAACTGTCTGTCCAATAAAAGTCTGTCTAAACACTGCCTGTCCAAACACTGCCTGTCCAAACACTGTCTGTCCAACAACTGTCTGTCAAAACACTGCCTGTCCAACAACTGTCTGTCCAAACACTGCCTGTCCAAACACTGTCTGTAGGAACACTGCCTGTCTAAACACTGTCTGTAGAAACACTGCCTGTCCAAACACTGCCTGTCCAAACACTGTCTGTCCAACGGTTGTCTATCCAAACACTGCCTGTCCAAACACTGCCTATCCAAACACTGTCTGTCCAACAACTGTTTGTCCAACAGCTGTCTATCCAAACACTGCCTGTCCAAAAACTCTCTGTCCAAACACTGCCTGTCCAAACACTGTCTGTCCAAACACTGCCTGTCCAAACACTGCCTGTCCAAACACTGTCTGTCCAACAACTGTCTGTCCAACAGCTGTCTATCCAAACACTGCCTGTCCAACCACTGCCTGTCCAACAACTGTCTGTCCAACAAATGTATGTCCAACAGCTGTCTGTCCAACAACTGTCTATCCAAACACTGCCAGTCAAAACACTGCCTGTCCAAACACTGCCTGTCCAAACACTGCCTGTCCAAACACTGCCTGTCCAACAACTGTCTGTCCAACAGCGTTCTATCCAAACACTGTCTGTCCAAACACTGCCTGTCCAACAACTGTCTGTCCAACAGCTTTCTATCCAAACACTGTCTGTCCAAACACTGCCTGTCCAACAACTGTCTGTCCAACAGCTTTCTATCCAAACACTGTCTGTCCAAACACTGCCTGTCCAAAAACTGCCTTTCCAACAGCTGTCGATCCAAACACTGCCTGTCCAAACACTGCCTGTCCAACAATTGCCTGTCCAAACACTGCCAGTCCAAACACTGCCTGTCCAAACACTGCCTGTCCAAACACTGTCTGTCCAACAACTGTCTGTCCAACAGCTGTCTATCCAAACACCGCCTGTCCAACCACTGCCTGTCCAACAACTGTCTGTCCAACAAATGTATGTCCAACAGCTGTCTGTCCAACAGCTGTCTATCCAAACACTGCCTGTCAAAACACTGCCTGTCCAAACACTGCCTGTCCAAAACACTGCCTGTCCAACAACTGTCTGTCCAACAACTGTCTGTCCAAACACTGTCTGTCCAAACACTGTCTGTCCAAACACTGCCTGTCCAACAACTGTCTGTCCAAACACTGCCTGTCCAAACACTGTCTGTCCAACAACTGTCCAAACACTGCCTGTCCAAACACTGCCTGTCCAAACACTGCCTGTCCAAACACTGCCTGTCCAACAACTGCCTGTCCAACACTGTCTGTCCAACAACTGCCTGTCCAAACACTGCCTGTCCAAACACTGTCTGTCCAAACACTCTCCAAACACTGCTGTCCAAACACTGTCTGTCCAAACACTGCCTGTCCAAACACTGCCTGTCCAAACACTGCCTGTCCAACACTGTCCAACTGTCCAAACAACTGCCTGTCCAAACACTGCCTGTCCAAACACTGTCTGTCTAACAACTGTCTGTCCAAACACTGCCTGTCCAAACACTGTCTGTCCAACAACTGTCTGGCCTGTCCACAATGCCTATCCACCCTGTCCACACTTGTCCAACAACTGTCTGTCTAAACACTGCCTGTCCAACAACTGTCTGTCCAAACACTGCATGTCCAAACACTGTCTGTCCAACAATTGTCTTTCCAAACACTGCCTGTCCAAACACTGCCTGTCCAAACACTGTCTGTCCAACAGCTGTCTATCCAAACACTGCCTGTCCAAACACTGCCTGTCCAACAGCTGTCTATCCAAACACTGCCTGTCCAAACACTGCCTGTAGAAAAACTGCCTGTCCAAACACTGTCTGTCCAACAGCTGTCTATCCAAACACTGCCTGTCCAAACACTGCCTGTCCAAACACTGTCCAAACCTGCCTGTCCAATAACTGTCTGTCCAAACACTGCCTGTCCAAACATTGTCTGTCCATTAAATGCCTGTCCAAACACTGCCTGTCCAAACACTGCCTGTCCAAACACTGTCTGTCCAAACACTGTGTGTCCAATAACTGTCTGTCCAAACACTGTCTGTCCAAATATTGTCTGTCCAACAACTGCCTGTCCAAACACTGTCCGTCCAAACACTACCTGTCCAAACACTGTCTGTCCAAACACTGCCTGTCCAAACACTGCCTTTCCAACAGCTGTCTATCCAACATGTCCAACAACTGTCTGTCCAACAACTGTCTGTCCAACAACTGCCTGTCCAACAACTGTCTGTCCAACAACTGCCTGTCCACACACTGTCTGTCCAACAACTGCCTGTCCAAACACCGTCTGTCCAACAACTGCCTGTCCAAACACTGTCTGTCCAACAACTGTCTGTCCAAACACTGTCTGTCCAACAAATGCCTGTCCAAACACTGTCTGTCCAATAACTGCCTGTCCACACACTGTCTGTCCAACAACTGCCTGTCCACACACTGTCTGTCCAACAACTGCCTGTCCACACACTGTCTGTCCAACAACTGCCTGTCCACACACTGTCTGTCCAACAACTGCCTGTCCAAACACTGTCTGTCCAACAACTGCCTGTCCAAACACTGTCTGTCCAACAACTGCCTGTCCACACACTGTCTGTCCAACAACTGCCTGTCCACACACTGTCTGTCCAACAACTGCCTGTCCACACACTCTCTGTCCAACAACTGCCTGTCCACACACTCTCTGTCCAACAACTGCCTGTCCAAACACTGTCTGTCCAACAACTGCCTGTCCAAACACTGTCTGTCCAACAACTGCCTGTCCACACACTGTCTGTCCAACAACTGCCTGTCCAAACACTGCCTGTCCAAACACTGCCTGTCCAACAGCTGTCTATCCAACATGTCCAACAACTGTGTGTCCAACAACTGTCTGTCCAAACACTGCCTGTCAAAACACTGTTTGTCTAACAACTGTCTGTCAAAACACTGTCTGTCTAACAACTGTCTGTCCTACAACTGTCTGTCCAAACAATGTCTGTCCAAACAATGTCTGTCCAAACAATGTCTGTCCAATAACTGTCTGTCCAACAACTGTCTGTCCAACACCTGTCTGTTCAACAACTGTCTGCCCAAAACATCCTTTACATATCGTCGCAGTAAGCCCCAATATTTTATGGTGTTTGTGATTTCTTGGCAAGTTTACGTTCATTAGTTTGCCACTATTTTTTGAACCACCGACAGACATACCATTTTATGAAAACCTACGTAAGGCGGTCTGCTGCCAAATCGCCCGTAGCTGTGTTTTGAGCGCTATTTGTGATTGTAAATTGCTTACGTAACCCCTTCGGCACATCGGCGGCAGGATATTAAAAAGATACATTAAATGCCTGTTGAACCCCAACACCGATCAGTTGACTTCTCGTCCTTGATTTGGGGACGTAAATTATAAGTACCTCTGAAGTTGAAACTCCGAGTGCAGGCCAGATGGACACGTAATCAGACTGCTACTGGTAGCTTTAGTATTGGGACTCTTCGCTGGCCGTTGAAGATGAAGGCTGAGAGGAATGTCCCGAGTGTTGTGATGTTGGCTCTTGCTCGACTCAACTCATCTTAACTCAGCTCAACTCAACTCAGAAGTCGGTGTGCGTTCGCCTGATGGCGAGGGACACTGGTAACAGGGAAAGCTAATCCACAAGCATACATCAGTCCAGTGCACTAGAAGTAACAGCGCGTGCATGGACTATGCTTGAGTTCAAAGCGAGCCAAGTTAAAACAAGAAAAAAAAATCGTTGTACAAACAACAAGAACATAATAAGAACATAATTAGAAATTAGAAGCAACAGAGATGTGGTTCCTGAGACGAATGTTGCGAATTCCTTGGACTGCCAAAGTAACTAACAACGACTGCCTGAGACAGACTAATGAAACTAGAACAATAAGAAAGAGACAAACAGCTTTCTTCAGTCATGTGATGAGAAGAGAGGCATTGGAGAACATCGTGACAACTGGATAGATCGAGGGGAAGAGAGGCAGAGGCAGACCAGGAGAAGTGATGCTGGATGGATTGAGACGGTGGCACGAGGCATATCATCAGCAGAGTTGATCCAGAAAACTAAAGCCCGAGATCTGTGGAGAGCCATGAACACCTACGCCAGCTGGCAGGGCACTTGATGATGATGATGATGATGACAAACAACAACTATACGAACACAACAGTGTATAAGAATGAAAACTTAATTTTATGGTTACAAAAAATCATCGCAATGATACATCTACAGCATTTAAGTTTCAGAAGGGCTACATGATGGCGAAGTTACATCATTTTAGAAATCTGTAGGAAGTGGCATTGTTGTAATCAACCTTACTCTCTGATATTTATATTTATCACACATCACTTGATGTGATGCCAAAATACCAACTGTCAGTTCAGAGGGACAGTGTTTGTATCAGTGTGGCTAAGGGTTGCCTAACAATTGGGTTTTCTGTGCATTACGTACAGCACAATGGGACCAGTCAATGGTGGATTTTTTCCTATGAAATACGTAGAGCCCAATGAAACCGACCAATCGATGACGTTTTTGTTTATTACGTAGGACATTATGGAACCGACCACTCATTAACATTTATGTGTATTACGTAGAACACAATGGAGCCAACCAATTATTGCTATGTCTGTGTATTACGTAGAACACAATGGAACCAACCAATCATTGCTATTTCTGTGTATTACGTAGAACACTATGGAGCCAGTCAATCATTAATTATGCTGTGTATTACATATAATATATATTAGAACCAACCAATCATATCGGTGTAATGTGTAAAACACAATGGAAACAACCAATCATTTGTGTTTCTATATACGACGATGTATACATCATGATTCGCTTAAAGACTGATCATCGCAAGACAAGGACAGAGACGTTAACATTAGCAACATGGAACGTTAGGACGTTAAACGACGACGAAAAATTAGAGAACATAAAACAAGAAATTGAAAGGGAAAAAATTAATATTTTAGGTATGTGCGAAACGAGATGGACAGGAGCAGGCATCAAGATAGATGAAGATTTCAAGATTATTTATTCTGGAGGTGAAGATCGTCATAGGGGAGTGGCAATTATTTTGGACCGGAAAACATCAAAATCTGTTCAAGGATATTGGGCCGTGTCGGACAGAGTTCTACTAGTTAAATTAAATGGCAGACCTTTAGCATAAATATTATTCAAGTATATGCCCCAACAGGAGAATCCAGTGAAGATAGTGTAGAAGAATTTTATAATGACATAGGTCTGCCTTAAAGAAATGTAAACATTCAGAAATAAACATCATAATAGGGGACTTCAATGCAAAAGTAGGAAATCAAGGGGATAAATACACAGTAGGAAACTATGGTTTAGGAGAGAGAAATGAAAGAGGATACAGACTCGTAGAGTGGGCAAAAGAACAGGAAATAGGAAACACCTGGTTTAAGTAACACCCTAGAAGATTATGGACATGGAGGAGTCCTGATAGCAAGATTAGAAACCAGATTGACTACATTCTCATTAGCAGAAGATTTAGAAACGCGCTAACAGTAGCAAAAACAGTTCCCAGTGCTGATTGTTATAGTGACCACAGATTACTCACAGGAACATTGAGGATAAAGTTGAAAGAAAGTCAAGTATATAACAGGAAACACTAAATATGATTTGTGTACATTGAGTAATGACAAGGAAATACAAAACAAATTCAACATAGAAGTACAGAACAGATTTGAAATATTGTCTGATCTAGAGATCCTATTCCAGGATGTGGATGATCAATGGGAAACGTTGAAGAATTCAATCAATGTGGCTGCAGAAACAACTATTCCAAAATTAAAGAAGGTGGGTCGTAAGAAATGGATGACTGAAGAAATTTTACACCTCATGGAAACAAGAAGACTCAACAAAAATAATTCTGTCAAATATGAAGAAATTCACGGACAAGTCAGAATATTATGTAAGGAGGCAAAAGAAGCATGGCTTGAGGAAAAGTGCTTAGAAATTGAAAACCAACACAACAGTCAAAATACCAAATTAGTGCACAAAAGAATTCAGGAACTTACTAATAAAAGAACAAGTACATCAACAGGGTGTCTAAAAACTAAAGATGGCAAAATCATAATAGAAAAAGACCAGATTCTACATGTATGGACAGATTATATGAAACACCTTTATGATGATAACAGAGACGAACAGTATGATATTAGATTTAATAATGAAGGACCGCCAATTTTGGAGATGGAGGTTCGAAATGTTCTTAACCATATGAAAGCTGGCAAGGCCCCCGGTGCAGATAACATCACAACAGAAATGATTAAAGCTTTAGAAGAATTTGGACTAGAGCAAGTCACCAGACTGCTGAACACATTATATGATACTGGAGATATACCTCCTGAATTATGTAACTCTGTATTTATTGCAATCCCAAAGAAATCAGGAACCTTGGAATGTGATCAACATAGAACAATTAGTATAATGAGTCACATCACAAAGATTTTGCTAAGAATTATCATGCAAAGAGTGAGGAAGAAGATACAACCTGAAATAGGGGAAGAACAATGTGGGTTTGTAGAAGGAAAGGGTACAGTAAATGCTGTGTATATGCTGCGAACAGTTATTGAACGTGCTATAGAAGTAAACAAGCATATACATCTTTGCTTTATTGACTATACAAAGGCTTTTGATAGAGTTAGACATGTCAACATGGTGGATATGCTTGCAGATCTACAAATTGATGAGAAAGACATTAGACTTATAAAAAACATATATTGGAAACAACAAGCTGCAATAAGGATTGATAATGAAGTGGGACAGTATCAGCCAATTAAGAGAGGTGTTAGGCAGGGATGTGTGATGTCTCCAGATCTGTTTTCCCTATACAGTGAAAATATTTTAAGAAATGTACAGGATATAAATGGAATCAGCATTTGAGGACGAAACATCAATAACATTAGATATGCAGATGATACAGTATTAATTGCAGACAATGCGCAGGACCTGCAACAATTAGTAGATGCGGTTGTTATACACAGTGAGCAACTGGGGTTAGAATTAAATTGTAAAAAGACACAGGTTATGATCGTCAGTAGGAAGAAAGATGTGCCATAATGTAATATACAAGTAAATGGAAATATTCTTCAACAAGTGAATCGGTCCACCAGAGAGAAGAATGGAGACGGATTGTATCTACAGCAAAGAACCTCAATGGCTCTCAACGCTGAAGAAGAAGAAGAAGAAGAGAAGTGAATCGGTACAATTATCTTGGAACAGTCATAACATCTGATGGGAGATGCCTTGAAGAGATTAGAACAAGAATCGCCATGGCGAAAGTAGCCTTTAGCAAGATGAAAAACATTCTGACCAATAAAAAAGATGTCAATTGAAACGAGAAAAAGAGTGTTGAGGGGATACATAGAGCCTGTTCTTTTGTATCGATGTGAAACTTGGACAATGAGCATTCAAGCTGAAAAACATCTGATGGCTGCAGAAATGTGATTTCTGAGGAAAAAGCAAAGAATACCATGGACAGACAGAAAAACCAATGACCAAGTACTACAGGAAACAAATGAACATCGTAAACTGATTAGAGAAATTAGACGCAGACAGTCAAAATTGTTTGGACATGTTATGAGAAGAAATGGATTGGAGAACTTAGTGACAACTGGCAAGATTGAAGGGAAAAGACCAAGAGGAAGACCGAGAGGAAAATACCTGGATGGCTTGGCCACATGGCATGGACGAGACAGGAACACTGAGCTGATCCACGACTCTGGTGATCGAGTGAAATGGCGAGTCATGACCGCCCACGCTTTCCGGCATGGCACATGATTGATTGATTGATTGATTGATTGATTGATTGATTGATTGATACGATTACGTAGAGCACGCTAGAGCCAATCAGACGTGTCTCGTCTGTAAATATCATTAATATAGCAGATCTAGTGAAACCGTCCAATGGGTTTGTTACTAGATAATCTTGGTTTTGTGGATTTTAATAATCGGCATCATTGCATCGGGGAAAACTCTTCAATGCTCTATCCATTCTAGCAAATGTACCAATTTGTAGATACTGGGCGCTCTATTCTCTTCCATCATTTACCTCAGTCAAGTGATATTTTTATTTTGGAGGGGCGGGGGGGGGGGGGGGGGGGGGAGGGAAAGATGTAAATATCTTTTATGTGCACTTTCATTTGCTCTATGTAAGTTGGTATTCATTTCTCTAAGATTGTTCTGGATACCATCACTCTATCTTGTACATGGTCTGTATTTATTATACACTTATCATACTGGGGGGTACGGGGTGTCAGGCATTGGTAGCACCTTTGGTAAGGATGGCTCTCATGTCCTTTCAGGACCCATCCCCCACTGGTCCAAGTCTGACACCCAGCTCGTGCCTGTGGCTCCTAGTAGCTGTCAGCATGCGACAGCGGCCACCCCCCGGTCAACAGCTGTGAGAGGCTGGCTAAACCAGGCATGGGTATCCGATATGGTGTCAAACCAAGAGGTAAACTAGGGTATGCCTACCCAGCATGTGAAGACAGGATTCGGCAGACTGCGCGGAAGAAATCATTCCTGATTCAACGGGCAAGACGGCGTTTACCTGCAAAGCGTTGTGGAACGTAATGAGCACGGCAAGGCACGTAGAGCGCCCTGGTCATCCACTGCACCTGTATTCGTCTCCAATCGTCTCGACTTGTCTTGCCACTGGACTCAGATGGACTCAGGCGAGAGAGTGAGGTCGACGAATTGCGCAACTCTTCCTCACTTTAATCCAAGTCATCGCGCAAGTCATTCTTCATCCAACGTCACATATCACCTTCAAGCCCTGTGGCGATGGGCGAGCGGCAAAGCGGCAGGCGTGGGTACGCTGGCAGCCGTAGTCGCAGACCTGCACACAGGCGGCTCAGGCCATATGGTCGTCTTCTACTGACCGGAGCAGCAGTGGGATTCGGCAGCCCCCTGAGCGACTGAGCAGCCCTCTATAGGAACACACTGCTCACCTCCATAGCATGAGGAAGGGGCTAGAAAAGGTGCCCTAAACATTGTCTGCTTCATCACTACCTAACCAGCTAGCCGCGGTTGGTGGGTACCCTAAACTGCGGTCGACATACAAAGAAAGATAAAACAAGCAAAGCTAAAAGAATAAACCATATTCCCTTAACAATTGGAACTTGGAATGTACGCACCCTACTTGACAGAGACGGCGCGTCGGGTCCAGAGAGACGAACAGCACTGATTGGGAGAGAGCTGGGCAGGTACAACATCGACATTGCAGCCTTGAGCGAGACATGACTTGCAGAAGAAGGCCAAATCTGTGAAATTGGTGCCGGCTACACATTTTTCTGGAGTGGAAGGAAAAGCGAGGAAAGACTCCAATCCGGTGTGGGATTTGCCATTAAGTCGGCCCTGGTCGGCAAATTAGCTGGATTTCCAAAGGCTATAAACGACAGGCTCATGACCATGAAGTTGCCTCTGCTGAATGGAAGGAAGCACGCAACCATTGTGAGTGTCTACGCACCAACTATGACCAACGAAGATGATGTCAAGAACAAGTTCTATGAGGACCTGCACAATGTATTAACATCTGTTTCCAAAGGAGACAAACTTATACTCCTTGGGGATTTCAATGCCAGAGTAGGCACGGACACCACCTCTTGGAGTGGCATTATTGGAAAGCATGGAGTCGGAAATTGTAACAGCAATGGACTCCGCCTCCTTCAGACATGTGCCGAACATGATCTCCTGATTACGAACACAATTTTCCGTCTCCCCATGAGAAATAGGACATCGTGGATGCACCCTCGCTCGAAACACTGGCACCTCATTGACTATGTCATCGTCAGGAGGAGTGACAGACAAGACGTTCGAGTGACAAAATCCATGTGTGGTGCCGAATGTTGGACAGACCATCGTCTCATTGTCTCGAAAATGAACATCCACATCAGGCCACCACGGCGTCCTCAAGGGGCGAAAATGCAAACAAAGCTAAATGTCACCCGCCTAAACAGCAAGAAAATGCAGCAGTCGTTTGAAAATATGCTGGAAGACCGCCTCAAGCCCAATGCTGAAGCTAAACAGGATACAGAAACAGAATGGAGAGCCCTAAAGGACACAATTTACAACACTGCTATGGAAATCCTGGGTCCAGCCCCCCGAAAGCATAAAGACTGGTTTGATGAAAATTCCGAAGACATCAACCAATTGCTGGCCGAGAAACATCTTCTCCTCAAGGCACATTTGAATGACCCGAAGTCAACATAAAAAAAAGATGCTTTCAAGAACATTCAGAGAGTAGTGCAGCAGAAACTTCGGCACATGCGGGACTCCTGGCTGAGCAGCAAAGCTGATGAAATTCAGGGCTTTGCTGACAGACATGATATGAAAAACTTCTACGACTCACTGAAAGCTGTCTATGGTCCTTCATCACCAGGCATAGTTCCCCTCCTCAGACTGGGGAACATTGGTCACCGATAAGAAAGACATCCTCCAAAGCTGGGCAGAGCATTTCAGCAAAATCTTAAATGCAACTTCCTTCTTCGATGATGAAACCATCAACTGCCTTCCTCAAGTTCCCACCAATGAGACACTTGATGACCTGCCAACCATAGTGGAAATAAACAAAGCCATCCAGCAACTCTCCAGCGGCAAGGCACCTGGTCCTGACTCCATCCCAGCAGAGATATACAAGGCAGGTGGGCCGGTCCTAACAGAGCAGCTTCACCAAGTCTTCACAAACATATGGATGAACGAGACCATGCCACACGATTTTAAGGACGCGTCAATAGTCCACCTTTACAAACGTAAAGGAAATCGCCAATCCTGTGACAACCACCGAGGCATCTCCTTGCTTTCAATTGCAGGGAAGATACTCGCCAGAATTCTTCTCAATCGCCTCACAGCCCATCTCGATCAAGGTCTTCTTCCTGAGAGTCAATGTGGCTTCAGAAAAGAACGTGGAACTGTTGACATGATTTTCGCTGCAAGGCAGCTGCAAGAGAAATGTCAGGAACAGAACTGCGAAATGTTCTCCACTTTCATTGACCTTACCAAGGCTTTTGATACAGTCAGCAGAGAAGGACCGTGGAAGATTATGGCAAAATATGGCTGTCCACGAAAGTTTGTCCAAATAGTGCGGCTATTTCATGACGGCATGCAGGCAAGAGTACAGGAAAATGGTGAACTGTCTGAACCCTTTCCTGTCACCAATGGAGTGAAGCAAGGATGTGTCCTGGCACCAACACTGTTCAGCCTCATGTTTTCAGCCATGTTGATGAATGCCTTCGAGAACGACGACATTGGAATAGACATCAACTACCGTATGGATGGAAAGTTATTCAATCTCAGAAGGCTGAAAGCTAAAACCAAAATTAACAGCGGCACCGTCAGAGAGCTCCTGTTTGCTGATGATTGCGCTCTATACGCCAACTCAGAGGCGGACATGCAACATAATGTTTCAGCTTTCTCACATGCCTGTGCCAACTTTGGGCTCAATATCAACTTGGAGAAGACTGTAGTTATGTACCAGCCAGCTCCAGGGAATAATCACACTGTGCCGAATATCAAAGTGAATGATCATAGACTAAGTGTTGTGGACAAATTCACCTATCTTGGCAGCACCGTGTCACAAGCTGCCACAATCGATGACGAAGTGAATGCAAGAATCTCCAAGGCCAGTGCAGCCTTTGGCAGACTGTACAAGAATGTATGGGACAGAACTGGAATAAGCCTGCAAACAAAGCTAAAAGTCTACAAAGCAGTTGTATTATCCACACTGCTATATGCTTGTGAAACCTGGACTGTTTATCAGCGACACGCTAGGAAATTAAACCACTTCCACACAGTCTGCCTAAGGAAGCTACTGAAGATTAAATGGCAAGACAAGATTCCAGACACTGAAGTCCTAGAAAGAGCATCCATGCCCAGTATCCACACTCTACTGATGAAGAATCAGATTCGCTGGGCTGGTCACTTGACTCGCATGCCAGATCACAGGCTCCCTAAACGAATTTTCTACAGTGAACTGCGTTGTGGTAAACGCTCCCAAGGTGGCCAGAGGAAACGTTTTAAAGACACTCTGAAAATTTCACTGAATGCTTTTGGAATTCATCATGACACCTGGGAGGCTGCAGCCAGAGACCGAAATTCGTGGCGTGCATCATTGCGCAAAGGTGCAGTCATATGTGAGGCAACCAGGACTGCAAGAGCTGTGAAGAAAAGGCAGGACAGAAAAACCACTGCAGGAAATCCTCCTCCAGAGACGTCAAGCATTCTTTGCCCACATTGTCAAAGAACATTTCGAGCCAAAATAGGCCTTATCAGCCATCTTAGAACCCACGGCTCCACACCTTCAACCCCACTGGATGAAATGAATGGTCATCATCATTCTTGATGGACAAACAACATACACTACTTCTTCATCGTGGCTCTTTGTGGCGGATGGTAAAAGGGAATTCTTGTGAGATGGTCAAACCATTTAATCTGTTGTTCTTTAATGAAGTGTATGACTGGTTTCAGACCTACTAGTCTTCTAATTTCCTCATTCCTAATTCTATCTCTCACGGTTATCCCCACAGCTCCTCTAAGGCATCCTATTTCTGCTGTTATTATATTGCACTCATTAGTTGCAGTAAGCGTCCATGTTTGACATTGGTAGCGTAATATCGGTCAAAAGATAGTTCTGATGAGATTTGCGTTTGTATTTAAAGGTATATATTTATCTATGCGACAAAAGTGGTGACAGTTGTCCCAGTACCAGATTTGCCTTTGCACAACATGTGTTGATTTTTCTATCCATTCCCCCATCTGAAGTGACAATTGAAGTGATAATTAAATTCGTTGGTTCTCCCATTACAACCATGTATAAAACATGCCGGAACCCATCCTCTCGTATGGTCCTCCTTGCTGGAATCCCTGTTCATTTGCTGGAATCACAAGTGCTGGAATCATACTTACATCCAATCTCAAATGGAGCAGTATCAAAAGAAACAGCCACATGGGGTCGTCAAGCCCCCCCCCCCCCCCTCGCTACCTCCCCTCCAATGAGTGTAAGGATCACCATTGTAGCCACAGTTCTTAAAGTATGGCGCAAGATAGCCGCTGTTTTTACAGTATGGAGCAAGGTAACCACTGTTTTTACGGTATGGCACATGGTAGCCACTGGTTTTACAGTATGGCACATGGTAGCCACACTTTTATAGTACGGCGCAAGGTAGTCACTGTTTTTACAGTATGCGTAAGGTAGCAAATGTTTTTACTGTATGGCGCAAGGTAGCCACTGGTGTTTACAGTATGGCACAAGGTAGGCACAGTTTTACAGTATAGTACAAGGTTTTCACTGTTTTTACAGGCGTAAGGCAGCCAATATATTTACAGTATAGCTCAATGTAGCCACAATTTTTACAGTATGGCACAAGGGAGTCACTTTTTTACAGTATTGCACAAGGTAGCCACTGTTGTTACAGTATGGCGCAAGGTAGCCACTGTTTTTTCATTATGGCGCAAGGCAGCCACAGCTTCCCTATATTACCTCCATGTAGGCAATGATTTCTACTACGCTTCAAGGTAGCCATAATTCTCATCGTGTGCATTAACGAAGCCAAAGTTCTTCAAATATATATCAACATAGGCTCAGTTCTTTTAGTATTCTTCAAGGTAGCAAAAGTTCTTCATGGATGACTCAAGGTAAGTTTTTCATGCTCGACTCAAAGTAAGTTCTTCATGCATGACTCACGGTAGCTAAACCTCTTCATGAATGACTCAAGGTAAGCAGAGTTCTTTAGGCATTATTCAAGGTGATCAACATTCTTCATGCATGACTCAACGTAGCCACAGCTCTTCACGTATGACTCAAGGTAACCAAAGTTCTTCACGCCTGAATCAAGGTAGTCAAAGATCTTCATGCATGACTCAAGGTACCCACAGTTCTCCATGGAAGTCTCGAAACAAGCTAGAGCCATACAATAATAGTGGCCCCGGAAATCATGTTGTTCGGGTATTTCCTCGCGGGCACATATGTTAGTCCGCACCAGACTGGAAGCAACATTCCGGGTCACAAGCTGCCCACATGGGTCAAAGAATCATTTGCTTGTTAGCTATCAGCATGCAACGTAGGCATGTCCATCTGGTCTCTGTGGACAAAAGAAAAGAGGTTAATCATTCAACATAACTTTTTGATCAGTCACCATCGCTACCACCATGGGCTGAAGTTATTATGCCTTTTTAAAAATGCACTCATTGAAACCTTGCCATCTTTACAGGCGATGGTTTGTTACATTGTGCTACAGAAAAAGGCATAATAACTACAACCCATGGTGGTAAGGCCAAGAATGGAGTTATGCCTCTCCATAACACAAAGCCTGGGCTGAATTTAGAGACCTTGTTTTGCCCATGCAGCATGGTCCCTTCTCTCGGCCTGCCTAGTTTACTCGGGAAGAAAGGTAACACTAAAACATTTGAAAAAAGGCCAACTGCAGAAGCTGCCGGATCAACAAAGAATGGCTCAAACTCTCCGTGTGTCGGAGCTTCGATCCCAGACCAGTTGCCTATCAAGTGAAACATAATGTAACAAACGCTCGTCTGTCAAGACAGCAAGGTGCAAGTCAACTAGGTACCATATATTTATTACATCTATTCATTAGTGCCACACAAACACCCACACCATCTCCCACATACCGTAGGGCTATAATTCATTGTGCCACACAAACACCCACACCAGCCCTCACATACAGAAGGGATATAATTCATTGTGCCACACAAACACTCACACCATTCCCCATACACGGAATGTGCCATACTGTTATATCTAAAGCATAAAAGCTGATGCTTGTTGTGATGATGCAATCCCTTCGGTTGTGAGCAGGAGGCCCCTGACAGCTTATTGTCTCTCTGGCAAAATTCTAGGTTCATCTCAAATGTGGCAGTGAAGTGCGGAATGAATTGTTGATAGCAGAATGTTGTGGTAGCGGTTTGTGTCCCATGTCAGCGTTTATCGGATACTGTAACAGCTGGTACTCAACTGATTCCGCCTGCCTAAAATTCGGTTTATACAATTGAGCTGTTCTGTGTCAACGGTTGTTGGTGGCGGTATGATCTGTTCTTAGCGGCAAGATTACAATCTGGTTTCTTCTTGTTAGTAGTTTCATTTATTGGGGTTTAGTTTCGTTTGCTGTTTGAAACCTAGAAGTATCCTGAAAGAGAGAAAAGCCACTGGTTTGGTTGTTCTTGCTGTATTTGTCTCTCATGATCTGTTGGTAAGTTTGAAGCCTAGAGCTTGAAGCAACTGGAGGAAAGGTGGCAGTTCTTTTTGAAAGTTATTCGACTTTTCATTTCGCGATACGTGGACATGCCCACGTGTTCCATTGGAGGATGATTTCGATTCTTTAAGGAGTCCATAACTGATCAAACCAACGGTTATCATGAGCTTTAAGGAACTTCTTTTCTCATGAGATTGATGTACATATTTTAGTCTGGGACTATAAAAAAAGTCCACGAATGGAATTGTGTGACTGTTGAGATCTAACGTATTCTGTTGCTGCTGTCACTGTTGAGATCTAACGTATTCGTCCCGAGGGCTACTCTGTTGCTGTTATTACTGCTGAGATCTAAAGTAATCGTCCCGAGGGTTATTCTGTTGCTGCTGTCACTGTTGAGATCTAACGTATTCGTCCTGAGGGCTACTCTGTTGCCCCTGTCATTGCTTTACCTGTTGGAGCTGATTTCTCTTCAGGATATAGAGCTACGGAGGTGGTTTTCTGGGTACAAGATGGGCTGTTTGATCACTACACTACGTCCAGCATTGGTGATGATGCTACGTTCAGACTCTTCTGTCGGTCTGTTTCTCTATGCCCTCTCTACTTCCCCCTCTCTCTCTCTGTCTCTCTCTGTCTGTATGTCTGTCTGTCTGTCTGTGCCTCTTTCTGTCTTTTTCTATTTGTATCTCTGTGTGTGTCTGTAAGTCCATTTCTTTCTGGTGTTGCGCCTGTCTGGAACTTGTCTATTTCTCTCTTTCTTCTGTCTCTCTGTCTGTTGTCTTTCTGTCTGTATGTCACCCCCTCTTTCGTTGCCATGGGCAAATATGCTATATGTGCCATGGCGCTCTTATAGCTATTATTTGATGAAGATGTCATTGATGTTAAGTGACATAGACAAATGGCGTAAGTGCCATGGGACAATATGTTATAAGAGCCATGGACGAATATGTTCTATGTGCCATAAACAATGGGCTCTCTGTTTTCATGGACCATGCGCTCTCTTTGTGCCAGCGTACATTATGGCTATTTTAGTTGTCATGCCTTTTGTGGAGCTTCAGATTCTTTACCACATTGAGCCTCGTGCAGCTTCATTCTACTTGTTCGTTACATTTAAAATAAGTATCGGTCTACAAAGGTTAGACCACAGGATTGTACAGTTAGTTAACACCACGACACGTCTACAAACTCCAACAGAATCATTTCACGAGACGAGTTCCTTTTTTTTATATTTCATTTCTTCCTTTCCACGAATGTCAGGTATACATTGTGCAAGTAATAAACGAACACATTAACGTTCACTCGCACAATATCAAATGCACTTCTAAAATATCTACAAATACTTCTAAACAAGAATCATTCTAGATTCGGCACTATTCTTGGAAAATAGCCATCTTCATAATGTGGTGTGTTCCACGCTCGACCACAACCACGGCTTGAATGATCACTCAATCACCTTCGTGAATCTTGCTTATTCGCTTCGGTGAATACTCGGTGTGCGCCTCGTGGCTCAAGATCCACGTCTCTCACATACTTAGGTGTGACTATACTTTAATATGCCATGAGACACAAATTGGCCATGACATCCGTCTCTCTCTCTGTGTTTGTCTCTCTATCTCACTCACCCTCTCTCTCTCTCTCTCTCTCTCTCTCTCTCTCTCTCTCTCTCTCTCTCTCGCGCGCGCGCTCTCTCTCTCTCTCTCTCTCTCTCTCTCTCTCTCTCTTTCACTCACTTTCTCTATCTCTCAATCACTCTCTCCCTCCTTTTTAGCTTACTATCCTCATCTCATTCTCTCTACATCCTCATTCTTTGGTTGCTTGCGTTCTTTCCCTATTACTGTTAAAATCCCACTCCATGTGGAATGTATGTTTGACCATGTGACACGGCCCGCAGAAGTCGCAAGGCAGGGACTAGCATTATCACTAGCTATAACTACTCCATCGCGACACATGTCCAGACACTGTGTTCCTGATTGGTTGGTTGCGTTATACACGGAAGTCCCAATGAATGGTTGAGTCAGTTGTGTTATACGTAATACACAATATATCAATGATTGGTTGGTTGCATCAAATATCAATGATTGGTTGGTTGAGTTGAGTTGAGTCATGAACCGACACCACAACACTCGGAACATTACCATACGTGTTCCGCCCTCCTCTGCAACAGCCAGCGAAGAGTCCCACTACTTACGGTACCAATAGCAGCGTGACTGTTTGGATAAGATGTGTTATATAAAATACACAGTATATGAATTACTGGTCGGTTCCACCGTGTCCTACGTACAGCCAGCGAAGAGTCCCACTACTTACGGTACCAATAGCAGCGTAACTGTTTGGATAAGATGTGTTATATAAAATACACAGTATATGAATTACTGGCCGGTTCCACCGTGTCCTACGTACTACACTACACAGAAATATCAATGAGTAGTTGGTTGCGTAGTATCCTACATACTACACAGAAATATCAATGAATAGTTGGTTGCGTCGTATCCTACATACTACACAGAAATATCAATGAGTAGTTGGTTGCGTAGTATCCTACATACTACACAGAAATATCAATGAGTAGTTGGTTGCGTCGTATCCTACATACTACACAGAGACATCAATGAGTAGTTGGTTGCGTCGTATCCTACATACTACACAGAGACATCAATGAGTAGTTGGTTGCGTCGTATCCTACATACTACACAGAAATATCAATGAGTAGTTGGTTGCGTCGTATCCTACATACTACACAGAAATATCAATGAGTAGTTGGTTGCGTAGTATCCTACATACTACACAGAGACATCAATGAGTAGTTGGTTGCGTCGTATCCTACATACTACACAGAAATATCAATGACTAGTTGGTTGCGTAGTATCCTACATACTACACAGAAATATCAATGACTAGTTGGTTGCGTCGTATCCTACATACTACACAGAAATATCAATGAGTAGTTGGTTGCGTCGTATCCTACATACTACACAGAAATATCAATGAGTAGTTGGTTGCGTCGTATCCTACATACTACACAGAGACATCAATGAGTAGTTGGTTGCGTCGTATCCTACATACTACACAGAGACATCAATGAGTAGTTGGTTGCGTCGTATCCTACATACTACACAGAAATATCAATGAGTAGTTGGTTGCGTCGTGTCCTACATGCTACACAGAAATATCAATGAGTAGTTGGTTGCGTCGTATCCTACATGCTACACAGAAATATCAATGAGTAGTTGGTTGCGTCGTATCCTACATACTACACAGAGACATCAATGAGTAGTTGGTTGCGTCGTATCCTACATACTACACAGAGACATCAATGAGTAGTTGGTTGCGTCGTATCCTACATACTACACAGAGACATCAATGAGTAGTTGGTTGCGTCGTATCCTACATACTATACAGAGACATCAATGAGTAGTTGGTTGCGTCGTATCCTACATACTACACAGAAATATCAATGACTAGTTGGTTGCGTCGTATCCTACATACTACACAGAGACATCAATGAGTAGTTGGTTGCGTCGTATCCTACATACTACACAGAAATATCAATGAGTAGTTGGTTGCGTAGTATCCTACATACTACACAGAAATATCAATGACTAGTTGGTTGCGTCGTATCCTACATACTACACAGAGACATCAATGAGTAGTTGGTTGCGTCGTATCTTACATACTACACAGAAACATCAATGAATGCTTGGTTCTATCGTATTCTACATAGAAAACAGTACATCAATGATTTTCCTGTGAGGCAAATTTCCAAGGATGCCCATTTCTCTCCACTACGTGTATTTCCAAAACCAGGCATCCATACCCCGCCTGTATTTCAGCTTGAAGAGGATAAGGACAGACATACAACACATTCCCCGGGGAGACGGCACTACACAGAATGGAGTGTTCTTCTCATCCCTACTGACGCAAGCCGTGTTCAGCGACCTGAATGAAGTAACGCACCCATTTTCTCGCCTTAAGACACATTGGACATATAGTGCTAAACCATAATTTTATAGACCAGTGGGCACTCGGTGTGTGGTGTGGTCAGTAGCACACTGGGCTTCCCAAGGCATGTCCTGGTATTTCAGGATGGATTAGGCTGGGAGTTCTTCCAGGTTACATAGAACCAGTTCTAACACACAACTGTCAATAATGAACAATTAGCAAACAGGTGAAATAATCCCTGGAAGCCTTGGAGATGTGGTTTTATAGAAGAATGCTGAAAATTAATTGGTTAGTCAAAATGAGCAATCGTGACGTTTTAAGGGAAGCTGTCTCAAAGACAACTTATCACAAACATCAGAAAGAAGCAATCATCATATTTTTGGCTTCGTTATGAGAAGACAAAGACTGGAACGTGTTGTGCCAACCAGAAAGAATTGCGAAAAAAGAGAGAGAGGAAGACAGCGTGAGGAGATTCTTGACAATCGTGTGTCATGGCAGGGAAGGGAGATACATACGAACTGATCAATGACGTCGGAGATCGTAAGTTGTGGAGAGGCAAGATCGTCCACGCCAGCCGGAAAGGCACTGGATGATGATAAGGCTGGGAGCCCATGTCAATTTAACACATTAAATTCCGCGGATTGAACCTAAGATCATCGGACCGGCAGGCGAGCATTCAGCTACTGCATGACCAATGTCTTGCATGATGCTGGCCTTGCATGTATATCCCCCACTGGGCACTGACCTGAAGTCTTGTGATCACTGTCTTGCATGATGCTGGCCTTACATGTATATCTCCCATTGGGCACTGGTCTGAAGTCTCTTGACCACTGTCTTGCATGATGCTGTCCTTTGCATGTATCCCGTCCCACTGGGCACTAGTTTGAAGTCTCTTGTCATAGAAATATCCTAGAACCCATCAAAGGCATATTACAGCCGTGGCCCCGTTACAACCTAATATCTCTCTCATTAGATGTGAAGTTTCACTACCAATCTTACTGACCACACTGCTTTCTGAGCTTGGAGATAGGAAGAAGATCTCTGCAACAGTCCTAGCAATTATGGTACTGTGGTGCCAGGTCTGGAGACAACCGTAACTCAACCTGACTCCGACCGATACAGGCCCGCAGAGATGGTACTGTGGTGCCAGGTCTGGAAACAACACAGTCATCACGGAGATGGTACTGTGGTACTAGATCTGGAGATAACACAATAATCCCGGAGATGGTACTGTGGTACTAGATCTGGAGATAACACAATCACGGAGATGGTAGTGTGGTACTAGATCTGGAGATAACACAGTCATCACGGAGATGGTGCTGTGGTACCAGGTCTGGAGACAACACAGTCATCACGGAGATGGTACTGTGGTACTAGAGCTGGAGGTAAAGCAGTCATCACGGAGATGGTACTGTAGTACTAGAGCTGGAGGTATCACAGTCATCACGGAGATGGTAATGTAGTACTAGAGCTGGAGGTAACACAGTCATCACGGAGATGGTGCTGTGCTACCAGGTCTGGAGACAACACATTCATCACGGAGAAGGTACTGTGGTACTAGGTCTGGGGGAATCCTGTACATAAACCTGACTCTGATAGTTGCAAGTCCGTGTCATGGCGACCACCTTTACGTCTAAGAGAGAATTCACAACCAACCAACAACAATTCATCAACCACCAAGTAAATCAATAAATAAATCAGATAGACAGTCAATTACGGAACAGTCAAACCAACCAACCAACCAACCAACCATCCAACCAACCAGCCAACCAACCAACCAACCAACCATCCATCCAACGTGTCACAGAACTCAGTCGGTCCTCCTCGGGATTTTTCTCCCTGGCGAAATGTCCCGGGTGACATCGGGTAACCAGGAAAAAAATTACTGGTCAAAGGGAAAGAACCAGTAATTTGACACGACCGACCAGAACCGTTGCTCGCCCTTGAAGAAGATTCCCGAACTTTGGTAGCGGAACCGGGGTTCCGACACTATGGACTGCGCATGACTGACGCAGCCGCAGTCGATCGTCCAGGGACAAAGGTTCAGTTGGGAACCAAGGTTGCTGACCGGCAGGCGACATTTTGGCAGAGTGCTACTTGATAGAGAGCGGGACAACGTGTCTTGATGAGGGTTGAAGACCTTTGACATTATGTCCAGTTGTAGTGACAATGCTTCTCATATCCACTGTCGTGCTGTGTGTGTGAAGGTATGTGTACAACCTTTTTTCTTAACTAGTGCGGTGTCGGTGATTTGAATTATGAGATTTCGCTGATGCGTGTACTGACCGTCGCGAGGAAGGAGGTCACGTGTGAAAATTTGTAGGCTGGTGCTTTTCGACTGTAATTTCAGCATGTGGCAAACACGTGTTTACTAGCATTGCACGGCTAAGATATTTCATAGGGTAGCAGAGCATGGTTTATTTACAGCCCCTGTAGATTGGGGAAATCAGGTTCAGGGAAGCGAGACCTGTAATTTGAGTTCACACATGGCCAACTTCATAACCTCGAGCGTCGGCATGGCCAGCGTGGCCGAACCGTTACCCGCAGTGCTACCGGAAGTAGATTAAGTAGTCGCTTCGGATATATCGAGTGATATATCGATGAACTCGGGCGAGTGCGACGAAGCGAATGCACCGGTCGGCCGAAACCTCCGAGGTCGTTTCAAGGTCGTATCGGGAGTCGAACTTCGTGTCACGTGGTGGGGCGACCACTGGCTTTCTTCTTGGCTTTCCTCACATCTGTCTTGTAATTTATCTCGACGGAAGACCAGCTTAATATATAGTGGCTTCCTGAGAGGGGGACAATGGGGAAAGTGACCGCTGCGACAGAATTGTTCATATTGAACATGACACCGTTCTAAATGCCCCAACCTGGGACCAGGGAGGGGGAACGGGGTGTGGATTTCTGCTACAGGGGGATTACCCTGTATATTTGATTGGATTTAGGGGATTGTACCTACGGCACGGTACGACATCAGATCTGGCGTATAACAGGAAGGGGGTGAGAGTACTGCCATAGGCCCTCCTCTAAGGCCCTTCTGTCTATGAGTACCACTAACTCACTAACCATATATGTTATATAGCAGTTTTTCAGCATAGGATCAGCTCTCAGACACCTACCTTGGCCCAGCCCTCCGTTCATCTGGGAAAGAGGCTACTGGGGAACAGCTGCCGCTTTGGTCATAGGCCTATTTGTCCTCAACTTCTGCGAGCAGCCAATGATGGAGTGAGGCCCTTATGGGAAGGGTCCACCTGTCTGAGTACACGGGAGCTAATTGTATCCGCTGTTGGTAAGTCTGATTCATGTTGCTCTCACTGAGTGTTATCCTCCACAGGTTCTACCTTGATGAGAGCAGGGCGAAGATCTGGGGGACGAGTCCAGTGCTACGGACTAGAGCGAGTACCGGTGTTAGCAGCCTGTGAGCCCACTACCACAGCAAGAGGTATCTACAACCGAGAGTTTCATCTCAGTATGGGGCCCAGCTAACTCACCGCCCACTCCACGTCAGATATACCAGATTGTTTGCCTGACAGCAACTTATTGACTTGTTCTTGATATCACCTGGGCAAGTATCTCGATGTTGTTATTGTCCCAGCTGTGACCTTGACTGAATACCATCCTGCCAGCTAGCTATGATGTCTTCGCTACCAAGTGCCTGGTTCCCTGTGGCTATTGATATTAGAAAAGAACTGTTATCTGCTTTTGACTTTTCTACAGTGCCACTCTTCAGCGAGAGATGTACCTGCGCCGTGATACCCGCGCTACTGGTCTACTGACCGATGCTGGTCGCATGGACATTTGTGACTGCCAATACCATTGAGTGAGAGATCCACCTCTCGCTAGACTAGCAGTGCTCTAGATACTTTCGGACTTTGCCCAGAGAAGTGTCTTAGTTTCATCGCCACACGAGAGACAGTAAGTGTGCCTACCCTAGTGTGGTCCAGACTGCAGTGACGTCATCAACCAGAGGTCTCAAGTCCTAGTGGTTCGACACGCCAGCTATCCTGTCCAAGGGGAGAAGCCGATACCTGGCCGGAGGCATGATATATTCAGGTGAGCGTGTCTGACTTACCACATAGTGTGATACTAGAGCTCCTGACTGTGATGACACCACATTTGTGAGGCTGCTCGAATCTTGCCACGACTTATCTCTCATAGATACTGCGAAGCGTATCTTGGAGTTATCATCATCATTCTCATTCATCTTGTATAATACACCATATTGTTATCATAGTTAGATACCAGAGTTGTGTCATGAGTTCAGGACGAGGTTTGAAAGGGGTAACGTCCCTTGGTTGTGAGTGAGGGAGATAGTGGTCCAAGGGCTGAAGGGGTTTTGTGGACTGAGGTCACCTATGTCCCAGGGCTAAAGACATCCCGTTGTTAAAGTGTGATAGCAGGTTCCCCTCACCCCAGGGAGTGTTGTTACATTATTTGGGGGCTCGTCTGGGATGGAGATATGATTCAGCTCTGGTGATACTTAGGTGTTAGGACATATCATTCCTATTCTCATATAGAAGTCTACTGAGGTGTTTGGTCCTATTTCTTTCTTGACACAGACAGATTGACCGGTGGTGGGCTGTGTATTGTTCTACATAGAGTAGATCTGTGTATTGCTTATCTATGTATTGCATTATTAATATATCACTCACACTACTAACACACACTCTCTAACTGTGGCATCTGCCAAATTAAACATGGCAGAGGCGCGGGCAACAGGCGAAGTAATGGGCCTGACAGGTAATGCACTATTGGAGTATATACAGGAGGTGGAAAGAGACTTCCGGCAGGAAGAGAGAGAGAGAAGAAAACCTGAAGCGGAACTGGAGGATCGAAGGTTAGCCTTGGAGGAAAAGACGTTAGAAGCTGAGCAAGCAGCTATGAAATTAGAAGCTAAGCAAGCAGCTAAGAAGTTAGAAGCTGAACAAGAGGCTCAGAAGATAGACCATGCGTACCGAATGCGGGAACTCGAGCTCAAGGCGCACAAGCTGGTAGGGATGCTGAGGGAGTAGTAGGAGGTTCTTCACTCCCTGGTTCACCTACATTAGGTAGACATGGTTATCATGCCATGACGTTTCCTCTACTTGTTTTTGAGGAAGACAAAGAAAAGATAGATCAGTTCTTACAGAAATTCGAGGCTACGTCTGTCGCAATGAGTCTCGATAAAGACAAATGGTGTCTGAAATTATCCCAAGGTTTGCGCGGAACCGCGTACGAGGTCTATGCTCGTTTACCGGCGGGAAATGAGAACGATTACGACGCGTTGAAAGAGGCGCTATTGAAACCTTTCGAAATGACGTCCCACACGTACCGGAAGAAGTTTTGGTCAGCGAAACAAGAGCCGGGAGAATTAATTGCCGCGTATAGCCTGCGACTCAAATCCTATGTGCATAAATGGATGGAGTTAGCAGGGTTTGCGAAAGACTACGAAAGTCTCGAAGAGCTCACAATCGTCGACCAAATGCGGAAGCATATGTCTAAGCCGCTCAAGACGTTCTTGGGAGATCAGGGGGCGGAACGGTTAGACGTCGTGACAAAATTAGCGGAACGATTTGTCGTAGTGCATGGGGAGGCTAGTGAAACCCATCTACCAAGTACGAAAGGTCAGGACAAGTCGGATAAGAAGACTTAAAAGCTCTTATCAGAGAAAGGTAAAGACTTCAGAGAGGTACTCAGAAAAGAGTCCTGAGAAGTCGAAGGATGGGAGAAAGAGCCCATCAAAAACTTCCCTGAAGAAGAATTGTAAGGGATCATGGTGTAAGGGCTGCAAATCGAAGGCGAAAGACTCTCACTTCGCGGCCTGCCTAGTGGAACCGAAACAAGTGTCCACCGAAACGGTCGATGTCGCTGAAGAGACTCTGGACCCAGAGCGACCACTGGTGGTCGAGTTGATCGAGGTTGACGGTCAACAAGTTGAATGCCTATATGATACTGGTCTGCAATTTCAGGCAGTAATCGACGCCAGTCTGGTCAGCCCAGAACAACTCACTGGGGATAACATCGAAATACAGCCGGTTACGAAGAGTGCTGTGGCTATGACTTTGCCGATCGCCAAGGTGGAGATCAGGTCAAGGTATGTCACGGGCACGATTCAAGCGGCAGTATTGATAGACCCCATTTACCCGTTATACTGGGGTGCAGATACGTATTCATAGGGTTGCCGAAAGAGCCGATCCACATAGGTGTGATACAGACCCGCTCCCAGACGGGACGAGAAGAGGCAGGCGCAATAGTCTCTCACCCTCTGCCAGGGGAATTGCGTACTGCCCAGAGCGAAGACGCGACTCTGCGTCCTTGCTACCAGAAGCTGCAGAGAAGTGCTGACTCACCAAAACGGGGAAAGTAATACACGAAGAATCGGCTGCTCTACCGGAGGGCCGGAAAGGGAGACAACCTACACGGTCAGTTGGTAGTGCCGAAGGCCTACCGACCCCAAATTCTTCATATGGGACATACCATATCGTTCAGCGGACATATGGGTGTCGGAGCTACGCTACAGCGGATTTATTGCCATTACTATTAGCCAGGAATGACCGGCTAAGTGCGTCGGTATGTTAAATCCTGACCCGAGTGCCAGATGGTGGCACCAAAGCACTGGACAGCCCCGGTGGTCTTGGGCGAATTGCCTGTAATGAACTCTCCTTTTGAAAGAGTGGCCATCGATATCGTAGGTCCTCTTCGCAGGACTAGGGAGATGAACCTGTACATCCTCACGATGGTGGATTGCTGTTCTATGTGGGGAGGGGGGAGCCATACCGCTGGCCACTATCGACTCTAAGAGAGTGGCCGACGCACTCATGGAAGCCTTTACACGATTGGGTTTTCCCAATAAAATCTTGACGGATAATGGGTCACAGTTTTGTGATAAATTAATGGAGGAGGTTTTTCGAATTTTCCACTCCAACCACATTCACACCAGCCCTTACCACCCTCAAGCGAATGGACAGGTGGAGAGTTTCAACGTTTCATTGATGACGATGCTCCGGAAGCTGGCCCATGAAAAACCCGATAGGTGGGATGAATATGTCCCAGCAGCTCTTTATGCCTATCGGCAAGTGCCACATGGTTCGACGGGACTGCCACCAGCCACATTGCTGTTTGGCCGTCAAATCAAGGAACCATTGGAGGCCATGATGAGGAGTTGAACGGAGGAGGGGACATCCGAAGAAGTGATCTCCTCTTACAAATACGTGGAGAAGTTGAAGGAGAACCTTCACACGGGATGGGCACTGGCGACCCAGAACTCAAGAAAGGCCGGGAAACGACATGCGGCGTAATACAACCGCAATTCTAAGGACAGAGCTCTCGAGGTAGGGGATAAAGTCTTACTGTTGTTCCCGACGGGAACCAACAAACAAGAGATAGGATGACAGGGACCATTCCTCGTGGAGCGGGTTGTATCTCGGACCAACCAACATATCCGGATCCGAGGAAAACAGAAAATTGTCCATATCAATCTTCTGCGGAAATACGAGGAGAGGACCGGTGAAGGAGCTCCCCACCTCATGGCGATGGCAGTCTCTGTAGAGACGGAGACAGGACCCGACAAAGGAAGGGAGTATCCACTATTGCACCAAGAAACATATCGGGATGTGCAAGTGAATCCTAATCTGGAACCCCCGGAGAGGGAACAGATTGCCCAAGTCCTAGAGTCCCATCGGCAGATCTTGACCGATACTTCTGGCCGGACGGGGTTTGTCGATTTCGATATGACCTTGATTATCCAAGATCCCGTCCGCCAGAAGGTCTACCCAGTGCCATTCTCTAAAGAGAGGGCCCTGGAGTAGGAGATACAGAAAATGCCGAATGATGACGTGATTGCGCCATCCACCTTCCCGTATAATGCGGGGGTGGTACTTTTACGTAAGCCGAGTGGAGAACACAGCTTATGTATCGACTATAGACTTCTGAACAGTCACACCCAATTTCAGGTGGAGCCCCTACCGAATCCCACCCAGCTATTCGCAAGGCTGCACCACGCCAAGTACTTTTCAAGGGTGGACGTAAGTCGGGGGTATTACCAGATTCTGGTAAAACCGGAAGTCCTACCCCTCTTGGCGTTCAGTGCCCCGAGCGGGCATTACGAGTTCAAAGTGATGCCGTTTGGACTCAGCAATGCGCCCAGCGTGTTTACACACATGATGAGGGCCTTGCTAGATCCCTTAGAGATCCGTCCATTATCTCGTTCATGGACGATATACTGATCGCCAGTGACAACTTGAAGGACCACCTGAAATCGTTAGAGAGAGTCTTCATGAGGCTCCGGGAAGTGGGGCTAACCGCTCTCCCGACGAAATGTATGGTCGGATACCAGACCCTAGAGTCTCTAGGTCACACGATCACTCCTGGACAGACCCTCCCGGAGGAGAAGAACCTAGAAAGGACCGACGTGCTCCAAGGCCAAAAACAAAGAAGGACATCAGATCCTTCCTTTCGTCGTACAGATTTTACCAAAAGTTCATCCCGCATTTCAACGAACTGGGGGTGCCATTAACGGAAATCCAGAAGAAGGGATCCCCAGATCCGATTGTATGGACGCGCGAGTGCGAGGGTGCCTTTAGTCAGTTGAAAGAGGCCTTGGTGAGCAAGCCGGTCGTTCAACTCCCCGACCTATCCAAACCCTTCGTGTTACGGACGGATGCCAGTAGCATCGGAATCGGGGCGACCCTAATACAGGAGGGGAGGGAGGACCCTGCTATTTTGTGACCCGTAGCATACGCGAGTAGAAAACTTCTGCCGGCCGAGCGAATTTATTCGACCGTGGAGAGGGAGTGTTTATCACTCGTCTCGGGGTGGTGCAAATATTTTAGCCTTATTTGTATGGGGTAACGTTTCGTGTCCAGTCAGACCATCAACCCTTGATGTTTCTGGCCACCTCCCAGAAGCTCAACGCGCTTAATGCGTTGGACGTTGCTGCTCCAGCCCTACAACTTTACGGTTGAATACATTCCTGGTAAGGAGAATGTTAGGGCTGATTTTCTGTCTAGGCATCCGGTCCCGGAGAAAGAGGCTGAGATCACTCAGACCGAACCTCCTGAGGAGAAGAGGCGACCCGGTCAACTCTCTTAAGAGATGGCCTATGTCACAGAACTCAGTCGGTCCGCCTCGGGAGTTTTCTCCCTGGCGAAATGTCCCGGGTGACATCGGGTAACCAGGAAAAAAAATACTGGTCAAAAGGAAAAAACCAGTAATTTGACACGACCGACCAGAACCATTGCTCGCCCTTGAAGAAGATTCCCGAACTTGGGTAGTTGAACCTGGGTTCCGACACTACGGACTGCGCATGTCTGACGCAGCCGCAGTCGATCGTCCAGGGACAAAGGTTCAGTTGGGAACCAAGGTTGCTGACCGGCAGGCGACATTTTGGCAGAGGGCTACTTGATAGAGAGCGGGACAACGTGTCTTGATGAGTGTTGAAGACGTTTGACATTATGTCCAGTTGTAGTGACAACGCTTCTCACATCCGCTGTCGTGCTGTGTGTGTGAAGGTATGTGTACAACCTTTTTTCTTAACTAGTGCGGTGTCTGTGATTTGAATTATGAGATTTCGCTGATGCGTGTACTGACAGTCGAGAGGCAGGAGGTCACGTGTGAAAATTTGTAGGCTGGTGCTTTTCGACTGTAATTTAAGCCTGTGGCAAACACGTGTTTACTAGCATTGCACGGCTAAGATATTTCGTGGGGTAGCAGCGCACCGCTTATTTACAGCCCCTGTAGATTGGGAAAATCAGGTTCAGGGAAGCGAGACCTGTAATTTGAGTTCACACATGGCCAACTTCATAACCTCGAGCGTCGGCATGGTCAACGTGGCCGAACCGTTACCCGCAATGCTACCGGAAGTAGATTAAATAGTCGCTTCGGATATATCGAGTGATATATCGATGAACTCGGGCGAGTGCGCCGACGACAATGCACCGGTCGGCCGAAACCTCCGAGGTCGTTTGAAGGTCGTATCGGGAGTTGAACTTCGTGTCACGTGGTTGTGCGACCACTCGCTTTCTTCTTGGCTTTTCTCACATCTGTCTAGTAATTTATCTCGACGGAAGACCAGCTTAATATATAGTGTCTGAGTACAAGGGAGCTAATTGTATCCGCTGTTGGTAAGTCTGATTCGTGTTGCTCTCACTGAGTGTAATCCTCCACAGGTTCTACCTTGATGAGAAAAGAGCGAACATATGGGGGACGAGTCCAATGCCACGGACTAGAGCGAGTACCGGTGTTAGCAGCCTGTGAGCCCATTACCACAGCAAGAGGTATCTACAACCGAGAGTTTCATCTCAGTATTTTCCTGACAGCAAAATATTGACTTGTTCTTGATATCACTTGGGCAAGTATCTCGATGTTGTTATTGTCCCAGCTGTGACCTTGACTGAATACCATCCTGTCAGCTAGCTATGATGTCTTCGCTACCAAGTGCCTGGTTTCCTGTGGCTATTGATATTAGAAAAGAACTGTTATCTGCTTTTGACTTTTATACAGTGCCACTCTTGAGCGAGAGATGTACCAGCGCCGTGATACCCGCGCTACTGGTCTACTGACCGATGCTGGTCGCATGGACATATGTGAATGCCAATACCATTGAGTGAGAGATCCACCTCTCTATAGACTAGCAGTGCTCTAGATACTTTCGGACTTTGCCCAGTGAAGTGTCTTAGTTTCAATGCCACACGAGAGACAGTAAGTGTGCCTACCCTAGTGTGGTCCAGACTGCAGTGACGTCATCAACCAGACGTCTCAAGTCCTAGTGGTTCGACACGCCAGCTATCCTGTCCAAGGGGAGAAGCCAATACCTGGCCGGAGGCATGATATATTCAGTGAGCGTGTCTGACTTACCACATAGTGTGATACTAGAGCTTCTGACTGTGATGACACCACATTTGTGAGGCTGCTCGAATCTTGCCACGACTTATCTCTCATAGATACTGCGAAGCGTATCTTGGAGTTATCATCAGCATCTTCATTCATCTTGTATAATACACCATATTGTTATCATAGTTAGATACCAGAGTTGTGTCATGAGTTCAGGACGAGGTTGTGAGTGAGGGAGATAGTGGTCCAAGGGCTGAAGGGGTTTTGTGGACTGAGGTCACCTATGTCCCAGGGCTAAAGACATCCCGTTGTTAAAGTGTGATAGCAGGTTCCCCTCACCCCAGGGAGTGTTGTTACATTATTTGGGGGCTCGTCTGGGATGGAGATATGATTCAGCTCTGGTGATACTTAGGTGTTAGGACATATCATTCCTATTCTCATATAGAAGTCTACTGAGGTGTTTGGTCCTATTTCTTTTCTTGACACAGACAGATTGACCGGTGGTGGGCTGTGTATTGTTCTATATAGAGTAGATCTGTGTATTGCTTATCTATATATTGCATTATTAATATATCACTCAAACTACTAACACACACTCTCTAACTGTGGCATCTGCCAAATTAAACATGGCAGAGGCGCGGGCAACAGGCGAAGTAATGGGCCTGACAGGTAATGCACTATTGGAGTATATACAGGAGGTGGAAAGAGACTTCCGGCAGGAAGAGAGAGAGAGAGAAGAAAACCTGAAGCGGAACTGGAGGATCGAAGGTTAGCCTTGGAGGAAAAGACGTTAGAAGCTGAGCAAGCAGCTATGAAATTAGAAGCTAAGCAAGCAGCTAAGAAGTTAGAAGCTGAACAAGAGGCTCAGAAGATAGACCATGCGTACCGAATGCGGGAACTCGAGCTTAAGGCACAAGTTGGTAGGGATGCTGAGGGAGTAGTAGGAGGTTCTTCACTCCCTGGTTCACCTACATTAGGTAGACATGGTTATCATGCCATGACGTTTCCTCTACTTGTTTTTGAGGAAGACAAAGAAAAGATAGATCAGTTCTTACAGAAATTCGAGGCTACGTCTGTCGCAATGAGTCTCGATAAAGACAAATGGTGTCTGAAATTATCCCAAGGTTTGCGCGGAACCGCGTACGAGGTCTATGCTCGTTTACCGGCGGGAAATGAGAACGATTACGACGCGTTGAAAGAGGCGCTATTGAAACCTTTCGAAATGACGTCCCACACGTACCGGAAGAAGTTTTGGTCAGCGAAACAAGAGCCGGGAGAGTTAATTGCCGTGCATAGCCTGCGACTCAAATCCTATGTGCATAAATGGATGGAGTTAGCAGGGTTTGCGAAAGACTACGAAAGTCTCGAAGAGCTCACAATCGTCGACCAAATGCGGAAGCATATGTCTAAGCCGCTCAAGACGTTCTTGGGAGATCAGGGGGCGGAACGGTTAGACGTCGTGACAAAATTAGCGGATCGATTTGTCGTAGTGCATGGGGAGGCTAGTGAAACCCATCTACCAAGTACGAAAGGTCAGGACAAGTCGGATAAGAAGACTTAAAAGCTCTTATCAGAGAAAGGTAAAGACTTCAGAGAGGTACTAAGAAAAGAATCCTGAGAAGTCGAAGGATGGGAGAAAGAGCCCATCAAAAACTTCCATGAAGAAGAATTGTAAGGGATCATGGTGTAAGGACTGCAAATCGAAGGCGAAAGACTCTCACTTCGCGGCCTGCCTAGTGGAACCGAAACAAGTGTCCACCGAAACGGTCGATGTCGCTGAAGAGACTCTGGACCCAGAGCGACCACTGGTGGTCGAGTTGATCGAGGTTGACGGTCAACAAGTTGAATGCCTATACGATACTGGTCTGCAATTTCAGGCAGTAATCGACGCCAGTCTGGTCAGCCCAGAACAACTCACTGGGGATAACATCGAAATACAGCCGGTTACGAAGAGTGCTGTGGCTATGACTTTGCCGATCGCCAAGGTGGAGATCAGGTCAAGGTATGTCACGGGCACGATTCAAGCGGCAGTATTGATAGACCCCATTTACCCGTTATACTGGGGTGCAGATACGTAATCATAGGGTTGCCGAAAGAGCCGATCCACATAGGTGTGATACAGACCCGCTCCCAGACGGGACGAGAAGAGGCAGGTGCAATAGTCTTTCACCCTCTGCCAGGGGAATTGCGTACTGCCCAGAGCGAAGACGCGACTCTGCGTCCTTGCTACCAGAAGCTGCAGAGAAGTGCTGACTCACCAAAACGGGGAAAGTAATACACGAAGAATCGGCTGCTCTACCGGAGGGCCGGAAGGGGAGACAACCTACACGGTCAGTTGGTAGTGCCGAAGGCCTACCGACCCCAAATTCTTCATATGGGACATACCATATCGTTCAGCGGACATATGGGTGTCGGAGCTACGCTACAGCGGATTTATTGTCATTACTATTAGCCAGGAATGACCGGCTAAGTGCGTCGGTATGTTAAATCCTGACCCGAGTGCCAGAGGGTGGCACCAAAGCACTGGACAGCCCCGGTGGTCTTGGGCGAAATGCCTGTAATGAACTCTCCTTTTGAAAGAGTGGCCATTGATATCGTAGGTCCTCTTCGCAGGACTAGGGAGATGAACCTGTACATCCTCACGATGGTGGATTGCTGTTCTATGTGGGGAGGGGGGAGCCATACCGCTGGCCACTATCGACTCTAAGAGAGTGGCCGACGCACTCATGGAAGCCTTTACACGATTGGGTTTTCCCAATAAAATCTTGACGGATAATGGGTCACAGTTTTGTGATAAATTAATGGAGGAGGTTTTTCGAATTTTCCACTCCAACCACATTCACACCAGCCCTTACCACCCTCAAGCGAATGGACAGGTGGAGAGTTTCAACGTTTCATTGATGACGATGCTCCGGAAGCTGGCCCATGAAAAACCCGATAGGTGGGATGAATATGTCCCAGCAGCCCTTTATGCCTATCGGCAAGTGCCACATGGTTCGACGGGACTGCCACCAGCCACATTGCTGTTTGGCCGTCAAATCAAGGGACCATTGGAGGCCATGATGAGGAGTTGGACGGAGGAGGGGACATCCGAAGAAGTGATCTCCTCTTACAAATACGTGGAGAAGTTGAAGGAGAACCTTCACACGGGATGGGCACTGGCGACCCAGAACTCAAGAAAGGCCGGGAAACGACATGCGGCGTAATACAACCGCAATTCTAAGGACAGAGCTCTCGAGGTAGGGGATAAAGTCTTACTGTTGTTCCCGACGGGAACCAACAAACAAGAGATAGGATGGCAGGGACCATTCCTCGTGGAGCGGGTTGTATCTCGGACCAACCAACATATCCGGATCCGAGGAAAACAGAAAATTGTCCAGATCAATCTTCTGCGGAAATACGAGGAGAGGACCTGTGAAGGAGCTCCCCACCTCATGGCGATGGCAGTCTCTGTAGAGACGGAGACAGGACCCGACAAAGGAAGGGAGTATCCACTATTGCACCAAGAAACATATCGGGATGTGCAAGTGAATCCTAATCTGGAACCCCGGGAGAGGGAACAGATTGCCCAAGTCCTAGAGTCCCATCGGCAGATCTTGACCGATACTTCTGGCCGGACGGTGTTTGTCGATTTCGATATGACCTTGATTATCCAAGATCCCGTCCGCCAGAAGGTCTACCCAGTGCCATTCTCTAAAGAGAGGGCCCTGGAGTAGGAGATACAGAAAATGCCGAATGATGACGTGATTGCGCCATCCACCTTCCCGTATAATGCGGGGGTGGTACTTTTACGTAAGCCGAGTGGAGAACACAGCTTATGTATCGACTATAGACTTCTGAACAGTCACACCCACTTTCAGGTGGAGCCCCTACCGAATCCCACCCAGCTATTCGCAAGGCTGCACCACGCCAAGTACTTTTCAAGGGTGGACGTAAGTCGGGGGTATTACCAGATTCTGGTAAAACCGGAAGTCCTACCCCTCTTGGCGTTCAGTGCCCCGAGCGGGCATTACGAGTTCAAAGTGATGCCGTTTGGACTCAGCAATGCGCCCAGCGTGTTTACACACATGATGAGGGCCTTGCTAGATCCCTTAGAGATCCGTCCATTATCTCGTTCATGGACGATATACTGATCGCCAGTGACAACTTGAAGGACCACCTGAAATCGTTAGAGAGAGTCTTCATGAGGCTCCGGGAAGTGGGGCTAACCGCTCTCCCGACGAAATGTATGGTCGGATACCAGACCCTAGAGTCTCTAGGTCACACGATCACTCCTGGACAGACCCTCCCGGAGGAGAAGAACCTAGAAAGGACCGACGTGCTCCAAGGCCAAAAAACAAAGAAGGACATCAGATCCTTCCTTTCGTCATGCAGATTTTACCAAAAGTTCATCCCGCATTTCAACGAACTGGGGGTGCCATTAACGGAAATCCAGAAGAAGGGATCCCCAGATCCGATTGTATGGACGCGCGAGTGCGAGGGTGCCTTTAGTCAGTTGAAAGAGGCCTTGGTGAGCAAGCCGGTCGTTCAACTTCCCGACCTATCCAAACCCTTCGTGTTACGGACGGATGCCAGTAGCATCGGAATCGGGGCGACCCTAATACAGGAGGGGAGGGAGGACCCTGCTATTTTGTGACCCGTAGCATACGCGAGTAGAAAACTTCTGCCGGCCGAGCGAAATTATTCGACCGTGGAGAGGGAGTGTTTATCACTCGTCTCGGGGTGTGCAAATATTTCAGCCTTATTTGTATGGGGTAACGTTTCGTGTCCAGTCAGACCATCAACCCTTGATGTTTCTGGCCACCTCCCAGAAGCTCAACGCGCTTAATGCGTTGGACGTTGCTGCTCCAGCCCTACAACTTTACGGTTGAATACATTCCTGGTAAGGGGAATGTTAGGGCTGATTTTCTGTCTAGGCATCCGGTCCCGGAGAAAGAGGCTGAGATCACTCAGACCGAACCTCCTGAGGAGAAGAGGCGACCCGGTCAACTGTCTTAAGAGATGGCCTATGTCACAGAACTCAGTCGGTCCGCCTCGGGAGTTTTCTCCCTGGCGAAATGTCCCGGGTGACATCGGGTAACCAGGAAAAAAAATTACTGGTCAAAAGGAAAAAAACAGTAATTTGACACGACCGACCAGAACCATTGCTCGCCCTTGAAGAAGATTCCCGAACTTGGGTAGTTGAACCTGGGTTCCGACACTACGGACTGCGCATGTCTGACGCAGCCGCAGTCGATCGTCCAGGGACAAAGGTTCAGTTGGGAACCAAGGTTGCTGACCGGCAGGCGACATTTTGGCAGAGGGCTACTTGATAGAGAGCGGGACAACGTGTCTTGATGAGTGTTGAAGACGTTGACATTATGTCCAGTTGTAGTGACAAACGCTTCTCACATCCGCTGTCGTGCTGTGTGTGTGAAGGTATGTGTACAACCTTTTTTCTTAACTAGTGCGATGTCTGTGATTTGAATTATGAGATTTCGCTGATGCGTGTACTGACAGTCGAGAGGCAGGAGGTCACGTGTGAAAATTTGTAGGCTGGTGCTTTTCGACTGTAATTTAAGCCTGTGGCAAACACGTGATTACTAGCATTGCACGGCTAAGATATTTCGTGGGGTAGCAGCGCACCGCTTATTTACAGCCCCTGTAGATTGGGAAAATCAGGTTCAGGGAAGCGAGACCTGTAATTTGAGTTCACACATGGCCAACTTCATAACCTCGAGCGTCGGCATGGTCAACGTGGCCGAACCGTTACCCGCAATGCTACCGGAAGTAGATTAAATAGTCGCTTCGGATATATCGAGTGATATATCGATGAACTCGGGCGAGTGCGCCGACGACAATGCACCGGTCGGCCGAAACCTCCGAGGTCGTTTGAAGGTCGTATCGGGAGTTGAACTTCGTGTCACGTGGTTGTGCGACCACTCGCTTTCTTCTTGGCTTTTCTCACATCTGTCTAGTAATTTATCTCGACGGAAGACCAGCTTAATATATAGTGTCTGAGTACAAGGGAGCTAATTGTATCCGCTGTTGGTAAGTCTGATTCGTGTTGCTCTCACTGAGTGTATTCCTCCACAGGTTCTACCTTGATGAGAAAAGAGCGAACATCTGGGGGACGAGTCCAATGCTACGGACTAGAGCGAGTACCGGTGTTAGCAGCCTGTAAGCCCATTACCACAGCAAGAGGTATCTACAACCGAGAGTTTCATCTCAGTATTTTCCTGACAGCAAAATATTGACTTGTTCTTGATATCACTTGGGCAAGTATCTCGATGTTGTTATTGTCCCAGCTGTAACCTTGACTGAATACCATCCTGTCAGCTAGCTATGATGTCTTCGCTACCAAGTGCCTGGTTTCCTGTGGCTATTGATATTAGAAAAGAACTGTTATCTGCTTTTGACTTTTATACAGTGCCACTCTTGAGCGAGAGATGTACCAGCGCCGTGATACCCGCGCTACTGGTCTACTGACCGATGCTGGTCGCATGGACATATGTGAATGCCAATACCATTGAGTGAGAGATCCGCCTCTCTCTAGACTAGCAGTGCTCTAGATACTTTCGGACTTTGCCCAGTGAAGTTTCTTAGTTTCAATGCCACACGAGAGACAGTAAGTGTGCCTACCCTAGTGTGGTCCAGACTGCAGTGACGTCATCAACCAGACGTCTCAAGTCCTAGTGGTTCGACACGCCAGCTATCCTGTCCAAGGGGAGAAGCCGATACCTGGCCGGAGGCATGATATATTCGGTGAGCGTGCCTGACTTACCACATAGTGTGATACTAGAGCTTCTGACTGTGATGACACCACATTTGTGAGGCTGCTCGAATCTTGCCACAACTTATCTCTCATAGATACTGAGAGGCCTATCTTGGAGTTATCATCAGCATCTTCATTCATCTTGTATAATACACCATATTGTTATCATATTTAGATACCAGAGTTGTGTCATGAGTTCAGGACGAGGTTTGAAAGGGGTAATATCCCTTGTTTGAGAGTCAGGGAGAAAGTGATCCAAGGGCTGAAGGGGTTGTGGACTGAGGTCACTTATGTCCCAGGGCTAAAGACATCCCGTTGTTAAAGTGACATAGCAGGTTCCCCTCACCCCAGGGAGTGTTGTTACACAACGAACCAACCAACCAACAACCAACCAACCAGCAAACCAGCCAACCAACCAAACAACCAAACAACCAACCAACCAACCAACCACCTAACCAACCATCCAGTCATCCAACCTATCAGCCAACCAATCAATCAGCCAACAAAGCAATCAGCCAACCAATCAATCAGCCAACCAATCAATCAACCAACATAATCAATCAGTCAACCAAGCAATCAGCCAATCAATTAATCATCCAACCAATCAATCATCCAGCCAATCAATCAGCCAACCAGTCATTCATGCAACCAATAAATCAACCAACCAACCAACCCACTACTCAACCAATCAAACAGCCAAACAATCGATCAACCAACCAGTCTTTAGCCAACCAATCAAAAGGCCAACCAATCAATCAGCGAACCAATCAATCAACCAACCAATCAATCAGCCAACCGATCAATCAACCAACCAATCAATCAGCCAACCAATCAATCAGATACAAAATCAATCAGCCAACCAATCAATTAGCCAACCAATCAATCAGCCAACGAATCAATCATTCAAGCACTATCCACCAATTAACCAAACAACCTGCAACCAACCAACCAACCAACCAACCAAACAACCAATCAAGAAACAGGCAAATAACTAACCAACCAACCAACGAACCACCAACCCAAAACCAACCAACTACCAGCCAATAATTTAACCAATATACCAACCAATAACCAACTACCAACCAACTACCAACAAACCAACCAACCTGCCAAACATACCAACCAACAACCAACCAAAATCCAACCAACCAACAACTATAATAGTTTTGCAAATCCTTTACAGGACATCGCTGTCAACATCAGCATCTTTCAGCTGATTGTTGATTTCTTGGCAGTAGTTTGCCATTTCTTTCTGAGCGACAAGCTCCATACTCTCATAAGTCCCTTGCGCGACGCGAACCGCTTCCAGTTCTCGTGCGCTCACGTCAACCACGAGAGTATTCGGGGTTACGGAGAAAGCTGCTAACCTCTCGACCAGGGAGGCCGGCAACCAATAACTAACCAACAACAAACAACCAACTAAAAACCACCAAACACCAAACAACCAATCAGCCACACCTACCTCTACTAAACTACACTGGTGGCGTCATCATTGGTCCGCTTGTCATCATTGGTCCGCTTGTCATCATTGGCCCGCTTGTCATCATTGGCCCCCTTGTCATCATTGGTCTGCTTGTCATCATAGATCTGTGCAGTGTACTGGTTATCATCAACTTCTGTCCCAGCCGAGGTGTGGTCACCACTAACCTTCTGGCTGCCGTCATCCGTACCCAACCTTGTAGTGACCAGGCTCGTCTGTCCGGCCTCTGTATCGCTGTAATCTACCGCCGAGCCTATTGTATTACCAGTGATCATCGTCGTGAGGGCTTCGTGTTGTTTAACGATGCTCTGCCAGAGGCTGAAGCCGGGCATAACAGGCCTAAGAGGACATCATATATGGTGTATATAATATCTACATGTTGGTTTAATAATCTTCAAAACAGTGTATTCGTTTAGTGAATTAAAACTTGCGGGCTCTGCATCCCCTGCAGCTGGCCAGCTCATGTATCACGCCGATGTTATTAATGATCTTAGAGAGATGTCGAGAGCGGAGGACTTTGATGTCAGTGAATCCACATCGTTGTTCAGAACGAGAGACTCGGGAATAAGAATTGACATGTCCAGGCGGAAAGGGGGGGGGGATGGTGGTGTATGGGTGTGGGGGCACATCGGGAGTACGAGGGGAATCGTCAACCAACATAGAACTGACACTATTTGCGGCCATACGCTGATGCATATGTTGAGAGGGTGGGAGGAAAGGGGGGGGGGGGTGCTTGTGGAAGATCCGTGCTCCTATGGACTTGTCAGGAGTGCAAGGATGATACCCCAACAGATAACAGACTTAAACACAGATGCCACAAACAATATATTGAACAAATTATTGCCTGGCTATTTCGCTGCATCTCCTCTTGTGCATACTGCAGATTTACTAGGGTAAGTTAATAAGTAAGTCACAAGTGGCTGTAGAAAAATAACTACCTATGATCTCATCTAATCTCATCTCATCATGTTCCTCTTGTACCTTGCGGTGTCGAGGTTTAGTATGAACATCGTGAGAGTGCTCGATTATGGGCTTCATATATCGATATTCCCACGGACTCTGCTATTCCCTCCGTCCAACATTTACGTGGTCAGCCTCTTACTCTGTTTCCATCTGGTCTGTGCATCATTGCTTGTTGTGGTATGCTGTTGACTGGTAACCTACTTGCATGGCCAAACCATTTGACTTGCTGCTTTCTTATAAAATCTAGTGCTGCTTTAACCCCCACTTTAGTCCTGATTTCTTCACTTCTGGTCTTATCTATTCTTGATACGTTGAGTATTATTCTCAGGAACCTCATTTCTGTTGTTGTGATTTTTCTGTTCTCTTTTTCTGTAATTGTCTCGGTTTGGCATTGGCATCACTACCAATGATAACAACTTGAAACCAGTTTATTTTTAAGCATACATTGTCCCTTTATTTCTTAGCATAATTTCCACCAACATTGATGCACTTATCCCATCGTTTTATCAGTCCTCCCAAGCCGGCTGCATAGAACTGCGTGAATTTTTTTTCATTTACCTGCCAACCCACATAACTGTGTGACTTACTTATTGACTCGCCCGCCTACGGTTTTTTTTTCTACCCAGCTATGCACCGCTTTATCGAAAATCGCTAGGGGCTAAGTCCACTGAAAACCTATCTTGGCGAGAGACATTTCGCGAGTGACGCCGAAGTTGAATGTGAAGTGAAAACGTGGTTTAGAAAACAGAGCACGCAGTTCTATACAGCCGATTTGGGAGGACGGATAAAACGATGGGATAAGTGCATCAATGTTGGTGGAAATTATATTGAGAAACAAAAGGGACAATGTATGTATAAAAATAAACTGGTTTTAAGTTGTTATCATAGTTATTTATTTTTCTACAGCCATTTGTGACTTATTTATTAACTTACCCTCGTATATATCATAGTGAAGTGAGTGAATGAAGTATACTTTGGATGAGCAACCAGTGGAAATAACTAATGCTTCTGGGACGCAGAGGTGTTTCCAAGGCACCAGGGCCTGGTTATATACTGGCCAAGACCAATTGACGCGTCCTCGTCGAGCATCCTGGGCAACAGGTCCCTTCGGGGTCCTGGCTAAAGTCAATAGGATCGCCGATTCCTCCGAAGTCGGGGAGTGTCTGCCTGTACGGCGAGGAACCACCAGTCTGCACACCAATAAGCCAGACATGGGATACTCACGCAAACCTCAGGTCCTGTATGACATCACACTGATGTTGGACAACAGGATGCCTTCATCCGACATACAGGACTTCTCGTTGGAGCTCAAGCAAGCTAGCAAACACTAATGAACGAATTTCAATTTTCAGATTCGAACAATTTCAGTGATTATGTGTTTTGATTATTTCAGCCAAAGTATAATTCATTTATTCACAGAACTTTAACTTCTAGGACTGCATTTACCAAAGCTAACACCCTCACACTGATTTAAGGGTTTCGGACGGAGGAGCGCAAATGGGAAGATACACGTCTTATCGTGGTGCGAAGAAATACAACCTAATGACTGCATGCCATGGCAGGGCAGACCAGGCCCTAAGCCTTAGTAGGCAACTGGTCTAGGACCGAAGCTCTGTCAAGCGGACTGTTAGAGCTTTGCTTTGCTGAACCGGCAGTTTCTGCAGCTTGTCTTGTTCCACTGGAGTAAACTAGACAGGCCGAGAGAGGGAATCATGCTGCATGGGCAACACATGGTCTCTACAATTCAGTCCAGGATTTGTGCTATGGAGAGATATAACTCCATCCCTGGTCCCCGCTAATGATTGTAGATGTTATGACTTTTTTGAAGAACAATATAACAAATTATCGTCTGTCAAGACGGCAAGGTGCCAGTTGTATAAAACTATAATTAATAGGAGTGAATCACTACTATTATATAAAAACTATAATTTCTATTAGACAATCACTACCGTTCTATAAATCTATAATTTTCTAGGAGAAAATCCCTTCGACACACAATTGGTGTTATCGACCGCCATAAGTTGAGGGAGGGTCTGACGAGGGATCCGGGCACTTATGGACTGAAGGATTTGATGTGCGGTGCGGATAAAATATCGACTAACTAACCAATTAACCAACCAACTGTCAAATCAACCAAATAACTAATTTGCTAACCAACCAACGAACTGAACCGCTTCATTAATTATGTCAATGACTTCCATCCATCGATCAAATTCACCACATAAATTTGCACCACCTCTGTCAATTTCCTTGACACCACTATTAATATAAACCCTACAGGCCTCACTACCCCCGTGTACTACAAACCTACTAATGCTCACGGTTTCCTCCTGTACAGCTCATCCCATCCCAAAAGCTGCAAAGATTCCATCCCATATTCCCAGCTACTCCGCCTTCGTCGTATCTGTCAGGTGATAATGACTTCCTCTAGAGAGCCCATGAAATGCTTGACTTTTTCCGCAGACGGTCCCACCCAGAGGACGTCTTGTCTCTGTTGCATAACCCAAGTCTCGCGGGAAATGTCCCTCGTCAAACAAACGCGACCTCCTAACAATGAACCCAAGCTCATCCTCACCTTCCATCCACATGCCTATGCCATCAAGCACATTTTCCTGCGACACTGGTCTATCTTGGAATCCGATCCAACCACTCGTGAGGTATTCTCCAATGGCCCTAGGGTAATTTTCCGCCGTAACCATAGCCTCAGAGACCACCTTGTGCATAGTCGCCTCCCCACGGTTACTTCATCTGTGGACACATTCGAATGCCATCGTAAGAACTGTCTGACATGCCCATACGTTGTTCAGACACCGGAGATTGCATTTCCCCTAGGCACCTTCACCTTGAAAGACTCTTTCACCTGTACAATCTGATTTATGTCATCACCTGCAAACGATGTGACATGAAATACATTGGTCAAACGGGCAGAAGTCTTGCTGACCGTTTTAGAGAACACCTCAGAGACATCAATCAGGGCGCTGACAATCCTGTCCCCAACCATTTCAATTCCTCCAACCATAATGGAGTCGACGATGTATGTGTCACCGCATTGAAACCCTGCTACTCTAACAGCTCCGTTAGGCTCAAAATTGAATGCCAGCTAATCAACAATCTGGGATGTCTTAATCCAGCAGGTATCAATACTGTTGTGGACGCTACTGTATAACTGTGCCATCTTCTCCAACTGTTTACACTGCCTATTACTATGCTGTCCTCCAGCCCCCCCCCCCCCCCCCCAATATTTATACCTAACTGTCCCCACACCCCTATATTTTCATATCAGACTGTTCGCATATTTTTGGCGACGTAAATAATATTAGGTTATGGTTAATTCTATTTGGGTGGTATTCCTGTATGAAGGTGGCCAGACTAGGTGTGCAAGGATATATATAATATAATGCCATTATTATAGTAGCATGGTGAGGTTGAAGATTAACAGTAGATTGAATGGCCTGGGGTAACCAAGGTTGTTCCAGGTGGACTGTACAGTCAGTAAGAGGGAGGCAAGGTACATAACTGGGTGGTTATACCAGTCTGGTCTACAATAAGGAACATGAAGTTGAACTGGAAACGTGGTAAGGATGTGTTTATGATTTAACTTCCCACAACAAAGGGGAAGACCGGTGTATTTATATTATAATGTATTGAGGTATTGAAATGCCTCACATGTAATGAAAAGTAAAGGGTGCCAGGGGATGAGAGACACCTCCATTATGTTATATTGTGTTGAAGTCAGATGACTTATTATGACTCAATAATGCTAAATCTATACTGATTGTTGGCGTACGGAGGTGTAGAGTGGCACGGTGAAGCAATAGATATGTGGTGCTTGATAACAATGACTGTTATGTTCTCCTAGATAAATGTAGCTATAGTAATAATTATTCATGACTGTGTGCGGTGATGAAGGTGCCACGTTGAACACTACACATATGATAGGGTAGTTTATGATTATAATAGTGTTTGTGGGGATAATGATCTGTGTTGCTCAGGTTGGACACATGTGAACTAGGCAAAAATAGTCTCCTGACCAGCCAGAGCGAGAGGCGCTGAATAGGGCACCCATAATGAATCTGGGGTATTATTGTGTGAGCTTGATCATAGTGGGGAGTAATATTGTGATGGTTTTATTTGGCAATGTATGGCATATGTATGAGTTGTTGTCGGTGACTTATGTTATAGCCTGTGTCCTGATTGTTGCTGGTGTCATGTGTAGAACTGTACTTATTGTATATTGATGGTGTCTAGCTGTCATCAGTACAAAGGTGTGTGTCCTGATGATGTCATATTGAATTGCATATCCTATATGTCTGCTTGATTGCTGTTGGTGCATTGAACCGTATTTATGTCCTGTGTACATGTTCAAATGGTGTTGTCCTGGTGGAGGCGCTGTACACCGGGTGTAGTTCAGTTGTGCTCTGTGTTGATTATGATGGTGATGACTATGTTGAGGCTGATCATGTAGTGGTGTCAGCTAAGATGATTTGGGATTATGATTGTGGTGATGGCTATGGTGAGGCTGATCATGTAGTGATGTTAGCTAAGATGATTGGGATGATGATGGCTATGATGAGAGTGATCATTTGATGATTGTGATGGTGATTTTGGTGATATGGTTGTGAGAGTGATCATATGGTGATTATGATTGTGATGATGACTATGGTGATTGTGATGATGGATATGGTGTGAGACTAAGGATATGTGGTGAGCTGGTGGCAAACATAGGATGCTGTAGAATATGTGTGCTTTGTCATTTATATTTTATGTGGAGCATATCCTATAACCTATTCATATCATTGTTGTCCAGTTGAAGCATCGTGTGGTTGGTGTGAATTTACACAGTCCATGTTTACATACACCAGTGCTGTAGTGGTTGTCCCGTGAAGTCCATGTGGTGATGCAAATAATGATTCTTTGATGATTATTAATTAGATGTTGTATTTTGTCATGCATTGCAGGTAGTGACCCTTGGCCATAATTGTTGTTTGTAGAGCAAACTTGAGCCCCAGCTCTGGTTAATGTCGTTTTAGGCCACTCACATCCCCATTCATATACCTGTTTATGCCACTATATCTCTTCTGTTAGGGTTATAGTTCTGTTATTTGTTATGTTATGGCTCTTTGCTGTATCTGGTCCCAGTCGACCTATGTGATGCGGGTGTCTTGTGTGGGTATCGAGGGTGCCCTTCGACTCAACTGAACATGGTTGAGGTCTCACTGTCATTTAGAGACCGCCCCTGTAGTCAGTGCTAGGCAGCAGTTATCGCTAACTGAGGGATTTCAGATTCCCATTTCTGTATGTACCGACTGTCCGTGAGTCCTGAGTTGATAAAAATAGAGTCCATACCTGCTGTTATGTTGTTGTTTACATTGAGGCTCCGTTGTTGCTATGTCATTGCTTGTTTGTGGGGATGGGTACCTGGTCGTGTTCATAGCGATGTTAGGCAGCAGTGAGTGATATCCACTGTGGGACCGTAGGTTCCCATTTCTGTATATGTCAGTTGTATGACATGTCAGAATGTCTGTTTGTCCCTGAATCATGCAGTTCTGTCAATAAAGGTCTAATTTTGTTGTTCTTAATTTGTTTTGTTTAGTTTATAGTTTGTTGTGTAAACCCATTGTTCCTGTTACAGTCTAACAGTGTAATTTTTTGTCTGAGGTATACAACAGTATATTCTCCGCAAAAGAACTCCTGGAATCTTCTGTCTAACTCTATCCCTTTTCTTGTTAACTGAGGAGAATATATACAGTGCTCTTTCTCCATCTCTTCTCATTGTCCTTTTCTTCTCTGGCACACTAAAAGTCAGTGTTGCGCTTCTTTATCTTTGAGCATCTAAGTATAGGAAACTATGTCTTCCTGTCCTTGATATTCTACCTCATGTTACATAACTAACTAACTAACTAACTAACTAACTAACTAACTAACTAACTAACTAACTAACTAACTAACTAACTAACTAACTAACTAACCAACCAACCAACCAACCAACAAACCAACCAACCAACCAGCCAACGAACTAACTAACTAACTAACTAACTAACTAACTAACTAACTAACTAACTAACTAACAACTAACTAACTAACTAACTAACTAACTAACTAACTAACTAACTAACTAACGTGTTAGCTAGCCAACTAGCTAATTAATTAAGTAAATCACTAACTAACTAATAAACCAACCAACCAACCAACCAACCAACCAACCAACCAACCAACCAACCAACCAACTAACTAACTAACTAACTAACTAACTAACTAACTAACTAACTAACTAAATCACAAACATAATACGGCTGAAGGAAGCACATCAATTACATACGCGAATTTGTCGACAACCGTAGTGGCGGATGTGGTGATCTTGGTTTCAGTAATGTTGGTCTCTGTCGACTCTGACTCAGCTTCGCCGTCACGATAACGCTTGTATCTCCGCCACACACACACCATTAAACACATGCAGACGATACCACTGATGCTGACCACAGCAACGACAGACAGCAACATCCACCACCAGTCCAGCCAGTGAATGTAATCTGTTGAAGAACATGTTGGACGTTGATTATATATAGGACGCAAAGACTCTCATGTATAAAGATATACATTCATTTATTCTTCTTTGTTGACGCTAAGGTCATATTTTAGAAGATTTTAAGAAATCAACGAGGACGGCTTTTTATAGCCTGTCAGCCGTTTTCTGTTTTTACGCTATTCATTTACAATGGGCAATTATTCTATCTCATTGAGTATCAAAGCTGCATGTCAGAACATGAAAAGTGTTTTTATGCAATAAGTCGCTAACAATGATCGTTAGAAAGAAGGTGTTAAACTATTACATGGAACGGGTTCTGCTGTATGGCAGTGAATTATGGAACGCGAATGGACAAATTAGGAAAAGCTTAGAAGCAATGAAGATGTAGTTCCAGGGACGAATGTTACGGATATCTTGGACTGACAGAGTAACTGACAAGGATTGCCCGGAAGAGTATAATGAACGTAAATAACAGTCACACATAAGGAGGAAGGGGGCACACTGTTCTAATTCCCAAAATAACGACAGAAAGAGGAGGCAGCATGGCCTTGCAGATGTGATTTTATAGAACCACGCTGAAAATTAATTAGACAGCCAAAATGAGCAATATGGAATTTTGAGGGAAGCTGAGTCGCAAAGACAACTTATTACAAACACCAGAAAGAGGCAGTTATCGTCTTCTGGTCACGTTATGAGAAGACATAAATTGGAACATGTTGTGACAACCAGAAAGATGTGTAGAAAGCGAGATAGAGGAAGACAAGGTGATAAGATTCTTGGCAGTCTAGTGTCATGGCATGGAAGGCAGTCAACACACAAATTGATCCACGCCGTCAGTAGATGTATACTAGCGGTTTGGGGCCAAAAGGTCGGTGGCACCACAGGAGCGCCAAAACAACAGCCCCCTAGGGATCCAACCCCCCGGGGCCCCGCACCCCTAGGCCCCGGGGCGCACACCAAGCGGTGAACCGTCCCGGAGCGCATAAGACGGTCGCCTGTAGGCGACCGAGGCCGCCTGTGAGAAAACCGAGCCGTCGATTTAGAGTGTATCATCTGTAGACATACCAGGATGCGCACCGCGAAGAACAAGTGTAAGTGGCTACGGCTATATTCAACTGCTCTCTGTGAGCGTAGTTGCATGCGGGAGTACTGTAAAGTACATGTAGTTCTGGTGCGGAAAGGGACATGTACCAAACCGTGCAGAAGCTGTGGGAGGGGGGTCACAAACTATCTATCAATTTGTAAGGAGTGTGGTTATAACGCAGCCAATCGCCGAACATGGTACCATGAAAAGGTAAAGCCTTTTAACGCCGAGTTTCAGCGATTGGCTATGATCACAGAAATATAAAAGTCAATTAGAGACATGGAACTATCCGCTGTACGTACACGCTCACCTGTTAGAGACTGACGGATCTGAGTATTTAACCATGCCTACGCTGAATCAATTGAAACAGCAAGCCCGCGAGTATGGCATGCCATACAGTGGGAGGAGGAAGGCTGTTCGTGAGGGGGAAATATCCAGAGCGCGCTGAGATGGCTAGGGCCTCCCTGCTCGAGAAGAACCCCAATCTACATGGGGCACGACTTGAAGCAGGGATTACCACCGCTCTGAGATTTGTACACGGTACCGCCGCGGACCGAGCCGCGATCGTCGCCGAGCGACGACACCGCGCCCGGCAGCGTGCTCAACGCCACGCCGACCTCGAAGCAGAGTTCCTTGCCCGAGTTGATAGTGTGCGAGATGAAGTGGATGAGATGTTGGCCGCATTCATTCACAACGCACCTGAATTGAAACTCGCCCGGGAGATTGAGGGGAGCATGAGAAAATATGAAGCAATCGTCCCAGAAGGTAGCGGCTATGAAGAGCCTGAAGCATTTATGTATTCGATGGAGCCCGCCATCAAAGCCCTGGTGGTAAAAGGGTTGGGGGATTATGGCAGTGTTAAAATGCAGCTGTATCTCCATCTAAAATACTATCGCACCACCCCAGAAGGCGAACAGATTGGCGAACGCCGCCCATGGAAGCAGGAACTATGAAGTACTGCATGAGGGGGAAATTGATGAGGGGCTGAAGCTCGCCAGAGCCAAGATATTCGCTGACAGTGAATGCTTCACCGAACAGGGCTCGGATTGGCACTATGATGAGTGTGTGCAGCTCGACCTCTACATAGTAAAATACCAACCATTCCGAGGCTCTAGCTACTTCGCGACACCCAGCTTCATTCCACCACGTAGTGTTGTGAATGTAAAGAATGAGGACAACCGCTGCTTTGAATGGGCCATACTCTCAGCGCTCTACCCAGTAGCACATGGAGAGCATCCTGATAGGCTCAACAATTATAGCGCCCACCTGGGAGAGCTAAACTTTGAAGGAATCGAGTTCCCAGTGCAGCTGACCAGCATTGCTAAGTTTGAAAACCAGAATCCCACCATAGCCATCAGAGTCTTTGGGTGGAACAAAGGACCAACCATACTCCGAACCAACACACTCCAGCGCAACCAAATCAACCTCTTGCTCCTATGTAAGGATGAGAATAGGCACTATGTCTGGGTCAAGGATGTGGGGCGGCTTCTATATGGAAACAGTAAATACGAGGGTAAGAAGTATCCATGTCTCAACTGTCTCCATGTACACTCCTCTCAGGAAACCCTGGACCAGCATGAGCCACTCTGCCAAGGCATCAACAAAGCCTGCCAGGTGAATGTCATGCCTAAAGAGGGAAAGATGAATTTCAAGTCCCTCCAGAAACAGATGAGGGCGCCATACATCATATACGCAGACTTTGAGACGTTGAACGTTCCCGTACATGGCGCGGCAATGGATCCAAGCCAGAGCAACACGCGACAACTTGCCCAGCAGCCCCCCTGCGGCTTCGGCTACACCATTGTACGCTGCGACGGCCTCACCACAAACCCTGTCGTATATCGGGGGGAGGATGCTGCCGATGAATTCCTCAAACGCTTGGGACAAGAGCAGGCCACCATACACCACAAGTTACAGCGGCCGGCTCTGATGGTGCTGGGGCAAAAAGACCGTGAAGACTTTGCCTCCGCCACCACCTGCCACATCTGTAAAGAGCCGCTGGAGGAGGACAAGGTGAGAGACCACTGCCATATTACAGGCAAATACCGGGGTGCAGCCCACAATGTCTGTAATCTAGCATGGCGCATCAATAGAGACAAGCTGAGGATACCTGTAGTCTTTCACAACCTCAGAGGATACGACTCCCACATCATCATGCAAGCGGCCGGCCGTCTGGACTGGGGAAAAAGAACAGTCTACAAGAAGAAGAAAAACGGCCAATGGCAAACCAAACAAGTAGACAACACAACAATCACCTGCATACCAAACACCCTAGAGAAGTACGCCTCCTTCACCATCGGACAGCTGCAATTCATTGACAGCCTACAGTTCATGAATAGCTCTCTAGACACCCTGGTAGGGAACCTCAGCGAGCTGACACACTGTGGCAAATCAATGGCTCTGACACGTAGAGGCAACGACATAATCTCAAGATGTGAGACGTGCAACACTGAGAAGCACACCCCCTGGGCTGTCTTAATGAGCAAGTTCAGGACCACGCTAAGCCAGAGCCAGTCACATCTCCTTCTCCGTAAGGGTGTATACCCCTACGAATATATGGACAGCTTCGAGCGCTTTGCAGAGGACCGCCTACCACCCAAAGAGGCATTCTACAGCAAGCTCACCCGAGAAGGAATCAGTGACTCTGACTATGCCCACGCCCAGAAAGTGTGGCAGGAGCTCGATTGCAAAACACTCGGAGGCTACCATGACCTATACCTGAAAACAGACGTCGGTCTGTTGGCTGATATGTTCGAGGCATTCCGAGACACCTGCATGGAGGTATATCAGCTCGACCCAGCCCACTACATCAGTGCACCCGGTCTGGCATGGGACGCACTCCTAAAAAAGACGAAGGTGCAACTCGAGCTCCTAACCGACTTGGATATGCACCTCCTCTTTGAGAAGGGTCTCCGAGGGGGTGTGGCCATGGTCTCCAAGAGGTATGCTAAGGCCAACAACCCCAAGACTTCAGACTATGACCCCACAACACCCAATTCATGGATCATGTACCTCGATGCAAATAACCTGTATGGGTGGGCCATGATGGAATACCTCCCCACCGGTGGGTTCCAATGGACCAATCCAACTCTCGAGGAGGTACTCAACACCCCCGACAACGCCCCAGAGGGATGGCTTGTTGAGGTTGACATGAAGTACCCAGCACATCTACATGAAGCCCACAGCGACTATCCGCTAGCTCCAGAAACCATGACCGTCCCAGAGGTCTGGTTGAGCAGCTATCAGCGCGAGCTCCAGAACAAACTGGGGGGGTAAGTTCACGGAGCAAACAAAGCTGGTACCTCACCTCCACAACAAGGAGCGATACGTCGTCCACTACCGCAATCTCAAACTCTATCACAGCCTCGGTCTAGAGGTCACCCAGATCCACCGAGCCATCAAGTTCAGTCAGTCCCAATGGATGAAGCCCTACATAGAGATGAACACCTCTCTACGAGCCCAAGCCAAGTCGGAATTTGAGAAGGACTTCTTCAAGCTGATGAACAATGCCGTCTTTGGGAAGAGTATGGAGAACGTTCGCAAGCGTATCAGAGTCAACCTTGTCAGAGGCACCGAGACTGATCGACTCCGAAAATTAATCGCCAGCCCCAACTACGAATCGTGTAGAATCTTCAACGGTGGACTGGTGGCGGTGCACAGCATCAAGAACAAGGTCCAGCTGAATAAACCCGTCTATTGTGGGCAGGCCATCCTGGACCTATCCAAGCACCTCATGTACGACTTCTGGTACAACCGGCTTAAACCCCAATACGGTAATAGACTCCAGCTCTGCTACACCGATACTGACTCCCTTCTACTTCAGGTGGAGACTGAGGATGTGTACGCGGACATGAAGGCTCACCCCGACTGGTACGACTTCTCAGATTATCCGCGTGACCACCCCAACCATTCGTCTGTGAATAAAAAGGTGGTCGGCAAATTCAAAGACGAGTGCAATGGTCGTTCGATAGCCGAGTTCGTCGGTCTCAGACCAAAGATGTACTCAATCCTAGAGGAGGCCACCAACATCAAGAAAGCCAAAGGAGTGGCTCGGACAGTTGTGAAGAAGGACCTCAGACACGAACACAAGGACAGTCTGTTCAGCCAGCGTGAATACAAACACACACAGGTTGCCATCCGAAGCAAGGGCCACCAGATAGGAGTTTATGAGATGAACAAAACATCTCTGAGCCCCATGGACACGAAAAAGTGGATTTGTGCTGATGGTATCAACACTAGGGCCTACGGTTTCCTAGAATCCTGCTAGGGGGTAGCTGTGTGTCTGGAGGAGCAATGAGCAGCTCCTCGCGCACAAAACCACGAGCCGGCCCATCCACCAGGTAGTAAAGAGTGGGCTGCTCCTCTTGCTGGGTGATATGACTAATCCTGTGCAAAGTCAGTGACCATGTAGGATCAGTGGCCCGTCGCAGGCCCCCTTCAAGCTCGCCAGCTGAATAGAGATACCTGACCTGCGAGTCGGCTGGAATCACCGGTTCCTTACGCCCGATAGCGCGGCGGGCTGGCGCAGCTGGAGCGTGGGAGACGGACGAATCCTTAATTGCCTCAGCCGGCTTCCTACCAGTCAAACGAGTCACCTCATTATTGATCGCAGCGACTACCTGGGGCAGAGCTCTCACCCATTCGACCGACCGTTCATCTGAGCCTCGGGCAGCGAGCAACAACTCCTGGGCATATTGGGCCCCGAACAGTCTCTCTGCCAGAGTGCGGTTGAACCGCTCGACAATGGCCTGCTGGCGATGGTTCCCAGCCTGCCCACGACGTACCTGTGTCTTATGCTTAGCCACCAACTGACTGACGGCACCCATAAACTCCCGCCCGGGGTCAATCTGCAAAAGATTAGGCCACCTGAGCGGCCCTCGTTTATAGATCCGTCCAAGCGCTGATGCGACCGCGTCGCTACTCTTGTCTGTTAGCGGCTCAGCCTCCTTATAGCGCGAGGCAACATCGACCACCGTCAAGGCATACCTATAGGTCCTGGCCGCGCGGCCAGAACCAACGCGATCATGTGGGAGAAACAAAAGATCTGCTTGATGGACAGCATTCGGTGTGAACTCGGCGATGTGGGGTCGTGGAATATAGCGAGGCCGCGGTAGGTAGATTTGCCAGATAGCCTGCTTCTGAAGCCACTCCCTAGCCTCAGTCTCACTGACCTTAGCCGCAGCAGCCAACTTCTTCACAGCTGAATGTCCTTTCCAATAACCTTGCGGGCTGTAGTAAACACGCTCCATTATTGTAAGGCCATATCACATATCTCTATAACAACCATCCCAAGAGGGAGCCCAAGACGGGGATGTCCTTGATTGGTGACTTGGGCCCAAAGATGATTCCTTTCCCACTAACAATCTGACTCTTCCTTCCACCACACACAATGCAGGTGCCACGCTTAACCGACCGTCCATTCTTCATCTTGCTAATCGTCCCACCCTTAGTGGGGGTCTGTCTCTTACACCGAAAACAATACATATTGATATACTACAGATTGTCTATATATTCAAAACGAGGGCGCACCCATACCAAAGCGGCTCTTGGCAGACATCAGGGCCGAGACTATGCGGGCATCGCGCCTCTCCCAGTCGGGGGCAGACGCTGCAATATTTTCAGCCGCCGCGGCTAGGACATCATCAGCAACGTTGCGGTTAGCTGTATCGCTATGAGCCGCATAAGCAATGTCGTGAGCCTTGCAGGCGCGGTCGAGTGTGTTGACCCCCTCATAGCCTTGGGCCATCCGCTTATCTAGTTTAGTGAAAGGGCCGCAGTAGCTATATTTCCCTGTATTCTGGAACGAGCCTCCAGGAACATCCTCAGAGCTGACGCCCTCAGGCAGCCTCATATGCAGCTCAGGCAAAGGCAACATATTCAGTGCTTTGTTGAGGAGCCCCATACCAACAATCTGGCTCTTCTTAGCACCGCAAACTTCACAGAGGCCGCGCCTGGTTATTCGACGATTTTTCAGCACGACCTCCGACTCCTCCAGCGTAGGAGTCTGCTTCTTACAGCGCAGGCAATACATATTGAAGATATTGCAAATATGTATATATTTAAAATGGAGATAACCAACTTCGACCTTGAGGACAAAGCCCGCCACCACCACCACTGGCTGCTGCCGGACACCATTCGTTGTGTTGTGTGCGGGCCATCGGGGTGCGGAAAAACAAACATGATGCTCAACCTACTACTGAAGCCGGGCTACCTAAACTACGACCGACTGCACCTGTACTCGAAGTCTTTGGGACAGGACAAGTACCAGTTCCTCCAGGATTGGGCCGAGTCTGTTGGACAGGCTGCGGGGCAAAATATTGCCTCCTGTCATAGCTCAGCCGAAGACATCATCCCCGTCGAGGACCTGAACCCTGAAGAGAGAGCTGTCATGGTCTTTGATGATGTCATGCTGGAGAAGCAGGGGCCGATCGAGAAGTACTTCTGCCAGGGCCGGCACGGTGGTGCCGACACATTCTACCTAACCCAGAGCTTCTTCAGAATTCCCAAGCAGGCCATCCGTGACAATGCCAATCTATTGGTGATCTTCAACCAAGATACGAAGAACCTGCGCGCCATCCACGACTCCTATGTTGGTGGTGATATGCCTTTTGACGAATTCAGGGAGTTCTTCACAGAGTGCACTAGCAAACCTTACGGTTTCGCTGTAATCGACCTGGCCAGCAAGGCCCACGATGGCAAATACCGATGTGGGTTCGATCGGTTCTATATCCCGAGGTCTTCTATTTAGATATATATGTTATTGTGATAGCAACAACATGTGGGCTGATGTGAATAACCAAACAAAGCGTAACGCCTTTGTGAAGGATTATCTAGCACGTCGGGACCGCCTGAAGCAGCGGTTTCTGGCAGAGAAGATGGGGGAAGCAGATTTACAACAGGAAGCGGCTAAACTCTTCACACCAATTACTAAAACTGTAGCAGAGAGGTCAGCGCAACAAACGGGGGCAATAAGCCAAATCATCAAAGCTCAGACCGGTGAGTTGGTTAAAATAGCAGACAAACAGACCGGTGAATTGGCTAGACGAGCAGACAAACAAGCTAACGAGCTAGCTCGGGCTATTGAGGCGTTGGGTAGGGTTCTACCCATTGAGGGTAGAGCACAGGCCAGAGCTCTTGAGGAGGAGGCCAGAGCAGATGAGGCCACCCCTCCAGGGCCTATTATAATTGATGTAGATCAGGGCCTGGATATGGAAATCATTAGTGAGAAATATAAATACCCAAAACCTAGCACCCTCCTCAATGAGTCGGATGATGTGCTTCGAGGCATCCTTGATAGCTCCAGAAGACTAAATTCAAACGAACTCGCTTCGAGGAAGAGGAGGGGCGACACCACTGCGGAGGAAATTATCGAAATAGATCATGATATTGCTGCTATGGCCGCATATAGGGAGCGTGTTAAAACTATATTGGATAATCGGCAAGAGGTTATTGTTCGTGGGCAAGGGCTGAAACTCCGAGGAGGCAAATTCGGTACCCTAACTATTGATCCAGCAGCTCTGGCCGCGGGCCGGCTGCAAGCTTTTGATGGGGACACCCTAGTATTGTCAGCTCCAGCAGATGAGACGCTGTACGATCTCCTAACCAAGCGCTTCGTCAAAGCAAAGCAATACACTCCACAAGCTATTGAGACATTTAGCCGGCTGGCCCAACTAGCTAAAATACCAGTCTATAACAAAAAAGGTAGAAAATACGGGCTAATCCGTGGTAGTGGTGTGTTATACTACAACGACCCCAACACTCTGGTGGAGCGCCTAGCCCTGTTAGTAGCTTCGAAGGAGGCGGGGAATACGGGAGTTGACACAGAAATATCTGCGATACTGGATGAGCTTATGCGCAGTGGAGTGGTCTCTACGGAGCAGGCCATCAAGTTGAACAGAAGAATCTTCATTCGTTAAACATGGAGCTTCAAGTGTTGAAGGACATCCGCGACCGCCTCGCAGCGCTGGAGGTGCGACTCGCACCGAAGGAGAATATATCCCTGGTGGTAACGTCGGATAAAAGCGACTGGACGACCTACTACTCCCCAGCGCTGTACCTTGACCCCCAGAAGTCATAAGAGCTGGCCTTGCTGAATCTAGAGACCTACAACTCTACTGGTCAATTTTAAAAATTCTCCTCGTTGCGAACACCTTTTATAAAAAGGACTACAACTTTAGAGGTATCGTCTACACCAGGGGTCACCAAACTTTTTTCACGGCGGGCCGGATAACTGTCAAAATGACGAGCGCGAGCCGGATATTCATTCTGTACAAAACTTGCGCCGGTCTCCGGGCGAAAAGTCTTACGGACGCGGTTCTTAATCCCGTATACCCACGTTCGAAAAACAGCTGCGGGCGATTTGGCAGCAGACCGGGATGAGCTGGTTTTTTACGCAATGGTATTGGTGTCGGTCTTTCAGAAAGCAATGGGAAACTACTGAACGTAAACTTGCCAAGACCAGCAAGAGTAAAATATGCCCTGACTAAGACCTGACTACGACCTAAGACCGACTAAGACCCGACTAAGAACTGACTAAGACTCTACTAAGACCTGACTAAGACCCGACTAAGACCTGACTAAAACCCTACTAAGAGACCTGACTAAAACCTGACTACGACCTGACCAAGACCCGACTAAGACCTGACTAAAACCCTACTAAGAGACCTGACTAAGACCTGACTACGACCTAAGACCGACTAAGACCCGACTAAGAACTGACTAACACTCTACTAAGACCTGACTACGACCCGACTAAGACCTGACTAAAACCCTACTAAGAGACCTGACTAAGACCTGACTACGACCTGACCAAGACCCGACTAAGACCACGATACGCTGACTCGCCTACTGTTGCTTCATAAATAAACACACATGTGTTATTCGGACCTCATAGAAGTTGAAGAGGAGACTAGAGGGCACACTATACAACATAACAGGGATTTGGACCTGTCTCCTCCAAATGACGACAGTTTCTCGCTGCAGGAACAAGTGTACTTTGACTCATGACCAACTTTTTTTTAAAGGTTGCATATCCCTTTCAGGACGTTGCAGTCAACATCAGCATTTTTCAGCTGTTCTTGATGTTCTTGGCAATATTACGCTCAGTAGTTTGCCATAGCTTTCTGAGCGACCGGCTCAATACCCCTAAGTAACCAATGCGACGCAATCCGCTGCCGAATCTCGCGCAGCTGTGTTCCTCGCATGGACATACGGGATTACGAAGAAAGTCATTAACGCCTTCGTCAGGGAGACCGGCCACGACCAACTAGACACTCTTCATTAGTCGAGTCTATCATCCACCTGAATCCACAACTATGGAATATGGACAGAATTCGTATCTAACCAAAGAGATAGCACCGTGGTGGAATGTCAGGTCTTTGTCGGAACCCAACATAGGTCAAATAACAAACACACAAACACATCGGACCGAGTTACCGTGTCCAATATATTCACAAACATTTAAAGAAAAGAAATGATTGGTCTCAAACACAGTCAGATTGTCCAGGGGAAACAACGCTAAACTTTATGGACTGCCATTTTCAGGAGTTCATCTTATTCCCCCTTGCCAATGATATTAGATCAAATGACGGATTTAGCTTTGAACTCAAAGTGTAGTCTATACCCGTGCTTCTAGTTCCAGTGCACCGGACTGATTTTTGCGCGTGGATTAGCTTTTCCTATTACCAGTATCCCTCGCCATCAGGCGAACCCACTCCGACTTCGGAGGTACATGTAATTTATGTCCCCAGGTAAAGGACGACTCCAAATGTGAGCCAAACTGGCCGGTGTAGGGGTTGAATGCGTCATCAGCACACTGGAAGTTTAAAAACGAGCGCTCTGATCAGTTCTGCCACGCTGAGCTGCTAATGACGGACGTTGCGTGACAAGATTTAGAGCGCAACAGGTCAAGCAAAAGCTGCATTAGAGAAGATGAAACGTATCCGACATGATAAACCACGTTCACATAATGTATAAGAGAGAAAATTGAAATGTACATAACCTGTGATGTTGTATAGAAGTGAATCATGGAAAATAAATGTTGTGTAGAACCTGTGATGTTGTATTGCAGTAAATCTTGGAACGTAAATGTTGTATAAAATCTGTGTTGTTGTATGCAGTGAATCTTGGAACGTAAATGTTGTATAGAATCTGTGATAATATATGACAGTGAATCTTGGAACGTAAATGTTGTATAGACCATGTGATGTTGTATGACAGTGAATCTTGGAACATAAATGTTGTATAGACCATGTGATGTTGTATGACAGTGAATCTTGGAACGTAAATGTTGTATAGACCATGTGATGTTGTATGGCAGTGAATCTTGAAAGGTAAATGTTGTATAGAACCTGTGATATTGTATGACAGTGAATCTTGTAACGTAAATGTTGTATAGAACCTGTGATGTTGTTTGACAGTGAATCTTGGAACGTAAATGTTGTATAGAACTTGTGTTGTTGTTTGGCAGTGAATCTTGGAACGTCACTGCTGTATAGAATCTGTGATAATGTATGACAGTGAAACTTGGAACGTAAATGTTGTATAGACCATGCGATGTTGTATGACAGTGAATCTTGGAACGTAAATGTTGTATAGAACCTGTGATATTGTATGACAGTGAATCTTGGAACGTAAATGTTGTACATACCATGTGATGTTGTATGACAGTGAATCTTGGAACGCAAATATTGTATAGACCATGTGATGTTGTATGGCAGTGAATCTTGAAAGGTAAATGTTGTATAGAACCTGTGATGTTGTATGATAGTGAATCTTGGAACGTAAATTAATACATTATTAAAGACTTTGTAGTAGTGCATGTAATGTCTGACAAGAATGTTGCTAATACCTTGGATGGCAAGAATAATCAGTACCCTGTACGGCAATAATTGAACCTTGTAAAGTAAGAGTAATACCCAGTACGGCAAACATAGTGCCTTGTAAGGCAAAAATAGTACCATGTAAGACAAGAGATACAAGAATTGTACCTTGTAAGACAAGAATAGTACCTTGTAAGACAAGTATAGTACCTTGTAAGACAAGAATAGTACCTTGTAAGACAAGTATAGTACCTGGTAAGACAATTATAATACCTTGTAAGACAAGTATAGTACCTAGTAAGACAATTATAGTACCTGGTAAGACAAGTATAGTACCTGGTAATACAATTATAGTACCTGGTAAGACAAGTATAGTACCCTGTAAGACAATTATAGTACCTGGTAAGACAAGTATAGTACCTGGTAAGACAAGTATAGTACCTGGTAAGACAATTATAGTACATTGTAAGACAAGAATAGTGCCTTGTAAGACAAGTATAGTACCTTGTAAGAAAAGAATAGCACCTTGTAAGACAAGTATAGTACTTGGTAAGACAAGAATAGTACTTTTAAGACAGAAATAGTACTTTGCAGACAAGAATAGTACCTTGTAACACAATTATAGTACCTGGTAAGACATAAATAGTACCTTGTAAGACAAGTATAGTACCTGGTAAGACAAGTATAGTACTTTGCAGACAAGAATAGTACTTTGCAGACAAGAATAGTACCTTGTAAGACAATTATAGTACCTGGTAAGACAAGAATAGTATCTGGTAAGACAAGTATAGTACCTTGTAAGACACTTATAGTACCTGGTAAGACAAGTTGAGTATTTTTCAGACAAGAATAGTACTTTGCAGACAAGAATAGTACCTTGTAAGACAAATTATAATACCTGGTAAGACAAGAATAGTACCTTGTAAGACAAGTATAGTACCTTTTTGAGACAAGTATAGTACCTTGTAAGACAAGTATAGTGCCTTGTAAGACAAGTATAGTAACTTGTAAGACAAGTATAGTACCTGGTAAGACAATTATAGTACCTTGTAAGACAAGTATAGTACCTTGTAAGACAAGTATAGTACCTTGTAAGACAAGTATAGTACCTTGTAAGACAAGTATAGTACCTTGTAAGACAAGTATAGTACCTGGTAAGACAAGAATAGTACCTGGTAAGACAAGAATAGTACCTTGTAAGACAAGAATAGTACCTTGTAAGACAACTATAGTAACTGGTAAGACAAGTATAGTACCTTGTAAGACAATTATAGTACCTTGTAAGACAAGTATAGTACCTGGTAAGACAAGAATATAACCTTGTAAGACAATTATAGTACCTGGTAAGACAAGAATAGTACCTTGTAAGACAAGAATAGTACCTTGTAAGACAAGAATAGTACGATGTAAGACAAGTATAGTACCTTGTAAGACAATTATAGTACCTTGTAAGACAAGTATAGTACCTTGTGAGACAAGTATAGTACCTTGTAAGACAAGAATAGTACCTTGTAAAACAAGTATAGTACCTTGTAAGACAATTATAATACCCTGTAAGACAAGAATAGTACCTTGTAAGACAAGTATAGTACCTTGTAAGACAATTATAGTACCTTGTAAGACAAGAATAGTATCCTGTAAGGCAAGAATAATACCTTGTAAGACAAGAATAGTATCTTGTAAGGCAAGAATAATACCTTGTAAGACAAAAATAGTATCCTGTAAGGCAAGAATAATACCTTGTAAGACCAGAATAGTATCCTGTAAGGCAAGAATAGTACCTTGTAAGACAAGAATAACTAACAACGACAGCTCGGGGAAGACGAAAGAAAGTAGAACATTAAGAAAAAGATAAACATTGTTTTTTGGTCGTATAATGAGAATAGAGGCCACAGAGAACATCGTGACAACTGGAAGGATCTATGGTAAACGAGGCAGAGACAGACCAAGAGAAATCATGTCTGATGGTCTGAGATGATAGTTTGGAGAGAGATGATTATAAGAATTAATGTAATAAAAACTCATACACACACGTACATACTTACACGTGACATAAACCACACACAAACACACACACCTACACATGAACTAAAAAAAAACCACACACACACACACATACACGTGAACTATACCACATTCCACTACCTAGACACTGCGGCCCGCTGTAGCCTTTCTCACACTGCGAGCAGTTGCCGGATATGATGTCACAAGTAGAATTGTAGCAATATGGAGAGCATGATTGGAAGCAGCGCCGACCATAGTAACCGCCTGGACACTCTGAGTTGAGATGAAAGAAAAATATGTATCTGCTTATGATACCGTGAAACAGACGTCAGACAACACTGTGAGTTCAAATGAAAGATAGATATGTGTCTGCTGATGATACTGTGAAACATACGTCAGACAGGACACTGAGTTCAGATGGAAGAAAGATATGTATTCGCTGATAAAGTAAGTGAACACATAAATAGAGCATTGAGGCAATAGAATGAATGCATATACACGTGTAGCATTAACTCTGTATGGATTACACATATGTTGCATTGGGGAGTACGGGGTGTCAGGCATTGGTAGCACCTTTGGTAAGGATGACTCTCATGTCCTTTTCAGGACCCATCCCCAACTGGTCCAAGCCTGACACCCAGCTCGCGCCTGTGGCTCCTAGTAGCTGTCAGCATGCGACAGCGGCCACCCCCGGGCAGCAGCTGTGAGAGGCTGGCTAAACCAGTCGTGGGTAGCCGATTTGGTGTCAAGCCAAGCGGTGAACGAGGGTATGCCTACCCAGCATATGAAGACAGGATTCGGCAGACTGCGTGAAAGAAATCATTCCTGATTCAACGGGCAAGACGGCGTTTACCTGCAAAGCGTTGTGGAACGTAATGAGCATGGCAAGGTACGTAGAGCGCCCTGGTCATCCACTGCACCTGTATTCGTCTCCAGTCGTCTCGACTTGTCTTGCCACTGGACTCAGATGGACTCAGGCGAGAGAGTGAGGTCGACGAATTGCGCAACTCTTCCTCACTTTAATCCCATTCATCGCGCAAGTCATTCTTCATCCAACGTCATGTATCACCTTAAAGCCTTGTGGCGATGGGCGCGCGGCTAAGCGGCAGGCGTGGGTACGCTGGCAGCCGTAATCGCAGACCTGCACACAGGCGGTTCAGGCCATATGGTGGTCGTCTGCTGACCGGAGCAACAGTGGGATTCAGCAGTCCCCTGAGGCCTCTATAGGAACACACTGCTCACCTCCATAGCATGAGGAAGGGGCTAGAAAAGGTGCCCTAAACATTGTCTGCTCCATAACTACCTAACCAGCTAGCCGCGGTTGGTGGGTACCCTAAACTGCGGTCGACGTACAAACAAAGAAAAAACAGGTAAAGCTAAAAGAGCAAACCACATTCCCTTAACAATCGGAACTTGGAATGTACGCACCCTACTTGACAGAGACGGCGCGTCGGGTCCAGAGAGACGAACAGCACTGAATGGGAGAGAGCTGGGCAGGTACAACATCAACATTGCAGCCTTCAGCGAGATACAACTTGCAGAAGAAGGCGAAATCTGTGAAATAGGTGCCGGCTACACATTTTTCTGGAGTGGAAGGAAAAGCGAGGAAAACCGCCAAACCGGTGTGGGATTTGCCATTAAGTCGGTCCTGGTCGGTAAACTAGCTGGATTTCAAAGGCTATAAACGACAAGCTCATGACCATTAAACTGCCCTTGCTGAATGGAAGGAAGCATGCAACCATTGTGAGTGTCTACGCACCAACTATGACCAATGAAGATGATGTCAAGAACAAGTTCTATGAGGACCTGCACAATGTATTAACATTTGTTCCCAAAGGAGACAAACTTATACTCCTTGGGGATTTCAATGCCAGAGTAGGCACGGACACCACCTCTTGGAATGGCATTATTGGAAAGCACGGAGTCGGACATTATAACAGTAATGGACTCCTCCTTCTTCAGACATGTGCCGAACACGATCTCCTGATTACCAACACAATTTTCCGTCTCCCCATGAGAAACAGGAGATCGTGGATGCACCCTCGCTCGAAACACTGGCACCTCATTGACTATGTCATCGTCAGGAGGAGTGACAGACAAGACGTTCGGGTGACAAAATCCATGTGTGGTGCCGAATGTTGGACAGACCATCGTCTCATTATCTCGAAAATACACATATACATATAACCACCACGGCGTCCTCTAGGTGTGAAAATGCAAAAAAAAACAAAAAAAAAAAAAAACAACAACTAAATGTCACCCGCCTAAACAGCAAGAAATACAGCTGTCGTTTGTAAATATGCTGGAAGACCGCCTCAAGCCCAATGCTGCAGCTAAACAGGATACAGAAACAAAGTGGAGAGCCCTAAAGGACATAATTTACAACATTGCTATGGAAATCCTGGGTCTAACTCGCCGAAAGCATAAAGACTTATCTGATGAAAATTTTGAAGACATCAACCAATTGCTGGCCGAGAAACATCTTCTCCTCAAGGCACATTTGAATGACCCTAAGTCAACATAAAAAAAAAGATGCCTTCAAGAACAAAAAACAAAACATCACTTAAAAGTCGACAGGGTCGACTTCATTGCACCTGGTTTTATTCCATATGGCTCGGTCTCTTTCCGCAGCGCGGAAAGCGTCGCACACAGCACGAACTCCGTAGTTCCAGCGACGACCCGCATGAGTCTTCGTAAGATTTAAGTCGTGAACCTAAGGACGCGACCCGGAATCGAACCCACAACCTTCGGAGCACGAGTTAAACGGCTTGACTACTTCGCCACGAAGACGCCTTCAAGAACAATCAGAGAGTAGTGCAGCAGAAACTTCGGCACATGCGGGACTCCTGGCTGAGCAGCAAAGCTGATGATATTCAAGGCTTTGCTGACAGACATGATATGGAAAACTTCTTCGACTCACTGAACGCGGTCTATGGTCCTACATGACCAGGCATAGTTCCCCTCCTCAGTGCAGATGGGGGGGGGGGGGGGGGGGACATTGGTCACCGGTAAGAAAGAAATCCTTCAGCGCTGGGCAGAGCCTTTCAGCAACATCTTAAATGCAACTTCCTTCTTCGATGATGAAACCATCAACTGCCTTCCTCAAGTTACCATCAATGATACACTTGATGACCTGCCAACAATAGTGGAAGTAAACAAAGCCATCCAGCAACTCTCCAGCGGTAAGGCACCTGGTCCTGACTCCATTCCGGCAGAAATATACAAGGCAGGTGGGCCGGTCCTAATAGAGCAGCTTCACAAAGTCTTTACAAACATGTGGGTGAACTAGACCATGCCACAAGATTTCAAGCACAAGATTTCAATAACGCGTCAATAGTCCACCTTTACAAACGTCAAGGAAACCGCCAATCCTGTGACAACCACCGAGGCATCTCCTTGCTTTCAATTGCAGGGAAGATACTCGCCAGAATTCTTCCCAGTCACCACACAGCCCATCTCGATCAAGGTCTTCTTCCTGAGAGTCAATGTGGCTTCAGAAAAGAACATGGAACTGTTGACATGATTTTCGCTGCAAGGCAGCTGCAAGAGAAATTTCAGGAACAGAACTGCGAAATGTTCTCCACTTTCATAGACCTTACCAAAGCTTTTGATACAGTCAGCAGAGAAGAACTGTGGAGGATTATGGCAAAATATGGCTGTCCACGAAAGTTTGTCCAAATAGTGCGTCTATTTCATGATGGTATGCAGGCAAGAGTACAGGAAAATGGTGAACTGTTTGAACCCTTTCCTGTCACCCATGGAGTGAAGCAAGGATATGTCCTGCCACCAACACTGTTCAGCCTCATGTTTTCAGCTATGTTGACAAATGCCTTCGAGAACAACGACATTGGAATAGACATCAACTACCGCATGGATGGAAAGTTATTCAATTTTAGAAGGCTGAAAGCTAAAACCAAAATTAACAGCAACACCGTCAGAGTGCTCCTGTTTGCTGATGATTGCGCTCTATACGCCAACTCAGAGGCGGACATGCAACATAATGTTTCAGCTTTCTCACACGCCTGTGCCAACTTTGGGCTCAATATCAACTTGGAGAAGACGGTAGTTATGCACCAGCCAGCTCCAGGGAATAATCACACTGTGTCGAATATCAAAGTGAATGGTCATAGTCTAAGTGTTGTGAACAAATTCACCTATCTTGGCAGCACTGTGTCACAAGCTGCCACAATTGATGACGAAGTGAATGCAAGAATCTCCAAGGCCAGCGCGGCCTTTGGCAGACTGTACAAGAATGTATGGGACAGAAATGGAATAAGTCTGCAAACAAAGCTGAAAGTCTACAAAGCAGTTGTATTATCAACATTGCTATATGCTTGTGAAACCTGGACTGTTTATCAGCGACACGCTAGGAAATTAAACCACTTCCACGTAGTCTGCATTAGGAAGCTACTGAAGATTAAATGGCAAGGCAAGATCCCAGACACTGAAGTCCTAGAAAGAGCGTCCATGCCCAGTATCCACACTCTACTAATGAAGAATCAGATTCGCTGGACTGGTCACTTGACTCGCATGCCAGATCAGAGGCTCCCTAAACGAATTTTTTACGGCGAGTTGCGTTGTGGGAAACGCTCCCAAGACGGCCAGAGGAAACGCTTTAAAGACACTCTGAAAATCTCACTGAATGCTTTTGGAATTCATCATGACACCTGGGAGACTGCAGCCAGAGACCGAAATTCGTGGCGTGCATAATTACGCAAGGGTGCAGTCACGTGTGAGGCAACCAAAACTGCAAGAGCTGTGAAGAAAAGGTAGAACAGAAAAGCTACAGCAGGAAATCCTCCTCCAGAAACGTCAAGCATTCTTTGTCCACATTATCAAAGACCATTTCGAGCCAAAATAGGCCTTATCAGCATCTTAGAACTCACAGCTCCATACTTTCAACCCCACTGGATGAAATGAATGGTCATCATCATTCTTGATGGAGAAACGACATGTAGCATTAGCTGAGCATAGATCTCACACATGTAGCATTAACTCAGTATAGATCACACACATGTATCATTAACTCAGTATAGATCTCACACATGTATCATTAACTCAGTATAGATCTCACACATGTATCATTAACTCAGTATAGATCTCACACATGTAGCATTAACTCAGTATAGATCACACTTTCAGAACATGCTCAATTTGGAGGACGGACATGTAGCATTAGCACAGTATAGATCACTCACATGTAGCATAAGATGAATATAGATAAAAAAAAAATATAGCATTATCTTAGTATAGGACATATATATAGCATTATTTCATTTAGATTACGGACATATATCATTAACTCAATAAAGATCACACACATATAGAATTAATTCAGTATAAATCATACATATATAACATTAGCTCAGTATAGATGACACATATATAAAATTAGCTCTGCATAGATCACACACATGTAACATTAGCTATATATATATATATATATATATATATATATATATATATATATATATATATATATATATATATATATATATATATATATATATATATATAGTCAAGTTCCAAGGTATTTAGGGCCTGGCCACCGCTCGCCACCTGCTCGTGGTGGCGGGGTCTCGGAGATTTGGTGCTGAGCCGCCAGCATCTGCAGGCTACCTTGTTCCAGACGTATTGGTTATCCACACCTCTGGATCAAACAAGACAAGGCCGAGAGAGGGAACATGCTGCATGGGCAACGCATCTTCTCTGAAGCTCTGTCCAGGCACTGGGTGATGGAATTCTGGCCAAATTCCATTCAACATACTTTTGTCTCTCAAGACTGCAAGGTGCCACTCATATATATATATATACATGGAAAGAATAATTTATTGAATTATTAAATTGTGAAGCTCCAAGTAACATTGTCCCACAGGAAGAGGTTCTAACATGCGAACCACAAATTGAAGAACCTACATTTGAAGAAATCCTATATGTAATCACACGACTTAAAAACAATAAGGCAACTGGGACTGATGGAATTGCTGCTGAATTTATAAAGGCAGGTGGCCATGCATTACATCTAAAGCTATACGAACTAATAATAAAAATCTGGAGGACAGAGTAATTACCCCATGATTGGAAAGAGTCATTATTGATACCTATCTTTAAGAAAGGAGACAAGTTCCAATGTGGAAATTATAGAGGAATATCACTACTGTCCACAAGCTATAAAATACTATCCGCAGTATTACTAAATAGACTAAAACCATATTCAGAAGACATATTAGGTGACTACCAGGCGGGTTTTAGACAAAACAGATCAACAATAGATCAGATATTTATCTTACGACAAATAACCGAGAAACATTGGGAATATAAAAGAGATCTCCATAACATTTTTGTGGATTTTAAAAAGGCTTATGATAGTGTCCATAGGAATAGTCTATGGAATGCTATGCAGGAATTTGGAATACCAAGGAAGTTAATCAACATGACCAGACTATGCATGGAAGATACTTATAATGTAGTAACATATAAAGGCAGGAAATCAGACCCCTTCCAAATAACATCTGGCTTGCAACAGGGTGATGCACTATCGCCGCTACTCTTCAATCTGGCTCTAGAGAAAGTTGTAAGGAAGATAAAGGAGGAATGTGATATTGGAGGAACATCCAAGCTGCTTGGTTATGCAGATGATATAGATATTATAGGGCAAAGTGAACAAAAGACATTGGAAATATTGACTCACTTAAAGGAAAAAGCCCAACAGATGGGGCTGGTTATCAACCAAGATAAGACATAATATATGGTAATTTCAAGAGACGGAATGGCTAAAAACTCTGGCCACATACAAATAGATAATATGACCATTAAAAGAACGGAAACATACAAAAACCTGGGTACAATCTTCAAATGCTCCAACATCATAAGGGAAGAAATACAAACTAGAATCAACTCTGGAAATAAGATATACTATGCACTACAACATCTACTAAAATCAAAGGCGCTATCGCGTAACACCAAAATCACAATATACAAAACACTGATCAGACCTGTTGTGCTGTATGGCTCTGAAACCTGGAGTACAACGAAAGGCGACAACAAAAATTTAAAGGAGAGAACAAAATTTTAAGACGCATCTTTGGACCCATTAGAGATACACAAAGTGGAGAGTGGAAAAGAAGAAGTAACAAAGACATTTATGATCTGTTTAAGTCCCCGCTAATCACTGGTATCATGAAGGCTAATAGACTACAATGGCTGGGGCATATAGAAAGAATGGAAGATAATCGGGAAACAAAACTCGCTTACACTCAGGAAATAAATGACCGTAGACCCCGAGGTAGACCAAGAAGACGGTGGAGAGATAATACATGTACAGATCTACAAGCACTTGAAATCAACGACTGGCAAGAGAAGGTCCACCAGAGAGACGAATGGAGACGGATTGTATTTGCAGCAAAGAACCTCAATGGCTCGGAACGCTGAAGAAGATATATATATATATATATATATATATATATATATATATATATATATATATATATATATATATATATATATATATATATATATATATATATATATATCTGGTCTGCAAGGTGTATAATGTGCCTGACCCTGCAGTCAGCAGGGTTAGGATCGCCTAGCCTCCCCCAGGAGGGGTGAAAAGTGAAAATTAGTAGCCTGCCGATGACCCGCAGACTACACAAGTTATCCCCCATTTCCACGTGGTGCAGACTGGGAAACCATGACTGCGAGGTTATGGGCTAATGGGGTTATGGCTCTCCATAGGGGATCGACTCCCTATGGTCAGATTTGTGTCCTAAACCTGCGACTGGCCTAGCAATCCCCTAGGGGATCTTCATACTGCTCGTAGAAAAACTAAGAAGTATAAACGGACCGACCCAAACGGATGTCGAACTGGCAATGTTAATGGACTACGAGATAGATCAGCGATTAAAAAAGATAGGCACAATAAACGTTTTTGGTTTCAATAGTGAAGAAGAAGAGCTTATAGAAACAATGGAAGAGAGGAAAATTGGACTGATGGGAATAGCGGACACCAGAACAAAGGGGAAAGGATGCAAGGAGCTCCACCACAGTTACACGTTTGTCTACTCTGGAGTAGAACAGCAAGAAGGGGCAAGACACGGTGTGGGAATAGTCATCGAACCACGGCTAGCAAGAGGAATACTAGAAATAAAATATATATCAGAAAGAATCATAACAGTGAGAATAAAATAACAAACAATTACAACATATGTACAAATATACGCACATTTAAATACAAACAAAAATGAGCAAGAATGCTAGGAATTCTACGAAGAAATCCATGACGTGCTAAATAAAATAGATAAGCAGGATAACATCATTGTTATGGGAGACTACGACCTCTACATAACAAACACATTCTATAAACATAAAGACTCACAAGTATACACCTGGTATAAGTGGAACGATCTAGATACTAAAAGCCAAATTGATTTTATATTAACAAGAAATAACAGAAGGAGAAATATATTAGATGCAAGGACAGTGCCCAATTTAAGTATAAACACAGATCACAAAGCACTCGTTGCCACAATAAGAACCATCAGAAGAAGAAAGCAAAGAGCAGGAAAATACATGCCATGCGAATGATTAAACTTAAAAAATCTTAAAGACGAGGTAGTAAGGGACAATTATGAGAAAGAACTAACTGAAAGTTTTGTAAAATTACACATAGAAAGAAAGACAATTGAAGAAGAATAAGAGATGTTCAAATCAAGCATTTTAAATTCTGCAAAAATGACATGTGGAACCACGAAAAAACGCAAAACACGGATAAAGAAAATAACAAGTTGGTGGAACGCAGAGGTAAAGAAAGCGGTAAAAGACAAAAAGGAAAAACATAAAAAGTGGTTGAAGAGCAAACAGGAATGTGATTACAGAGAATATAGAACAGCGAGAAGACATGTGAGTAGAATAGTAAAGAGGGAAAAACAAAAAGACTGGGGAAAGTATGAAGAAACCCTAAATAAAAACTACAAGGAGGCAACGAGAAACTTCTACAAAAAGATAAGAGCAATGCGAACCAGAGGAGAACCCTTTGACCAAACTGAAATAATTAACAGCGAAAATGGAGAACCAATAAGTGAACAAAAACAAATCCTATTAAGATGGAAGCAGTGTTTCGAACAACTTCTCAACATCCCATCAGATGTCACAGGAATTCAAGAAACCTACACATATGCCACCGAAGAACTAGAACCAGGCATACTAAAAGAAGAAATTATAGAGGCCATCAGATTGGCCCATTGAACAAATCACCGGGACAAGATGAAATACCAAATGAACTAATTAAAGCAGCAAGAGAAGTAGGAACAGCATGGCTAAATAGACTATTCAACCATGTTTGGATAGAACAACAGACACCACGAGACTGGGGAAATGCCATAATTATCCTAATTTGGAAAAACAAAGGCAGCAAAAGAGATTGCACACAATACAGAGGCATTTCACTGTTGAGTCATACTGGGAAAATATGTTGTAAAATTCTTGAGAAGAGATTATGAACAACCGTAGAGCCCCAGATAAGTGAAACACAACCCGGATTTAGGAAAAAACAAAGGATGCACAGATGCCATTTTTGCTCTTAGACAACTTAAAGAAAATCAATCGAATTGAATGAAACACTCTACTTAGTCTTTGTCGACCAAGAACAGGTATTTATGGAGTAGATATAAACAAGCTGCGGGAAATCCTTAAACAATATGGAGTGAGTACACATCTAACAAACCTATGTAGAAGCTTATACAACAACAGTGAATGCACAGTGAGAGCAACTGAGGACACTCAGAACCCTTCACCATAAGATCTGGAGTACGACAAGGTTGTGTCCCCTCTCTTGTTCATAACATATATAGGTAACATATGTAAAGAAACCAGCCAAACAGAGACTGCAAGAATACCGCATGACGAGAACACAGAAATGAGATTCCTGAGAAGAATACTCAACGTATCAAGAAGAGATAAGATCAGAAATGAAGAAATCAGGACTAAAGTGGGGTTTATAGCAGCACTAGATTTTATTAGAAAGCAGCAAGTCAAATGGTTTGGCCATGCTAGTAGGTTACCATTCAACAGCATACCACAACAAGCAATGATGTATAGACCAGATGGAAGCAGAGGAAGAGTCCGACCACATAAACGTTGGTCGGAGGGAATAACAGAGTCCATGGGAACATCGATAAATGAAGCCCATAATCTCGGGCACTCTCAGGATGTTTATATTTCACCTCGACACCGCAAGGTACAAGAGGAACAGGATGAGATGAGATTATATATATATATATATATATATATATATATATATATATATATATATATATATATATATATATATATATATACTAGCTGACTCGGCCCGGTTTCGCCCAGGCCCTGGCGGGGATATATCTATCTATCTGTCTGTCTGTCTGCTTGTCTGTCTGTCTGTCTGACCCGGCCCGGCTTCGCCCAGCTCCTGGTGGGGAGCATCTAATTTAATTCATATAAGTAGTCATATAAGCTCCCGTTCCCGACTGTCTGTCTGTCTGTCTGTCTGTCTGTCTGTCTGTCTGACCCGGCCCGGCTTCACCCAGTCCCTGGTGGGGAGCATCTAATTTAATTCATATAAGTAGTCATATAAGCTCCCGTTCCCGACTGTCTGTCTGTCTGTCTGTCTGTCTGTCTGTCTGTCTGTCTGTATGTCTGTCTGTCTGTCTGTCTGACCCGGCCGGCTTCGTCCAGGCCCTGGCGAAGATCTATCTATCTATCTATCTATCTATCTATCTATCTATCTATCTATCCATCCATCTATCTATCTATCTATCTATCTATCTATCTATCTATCTATCTATCTATCTATCTATCTATCTATCTATCTATCTATCTATCTATCTATCTATCTATCTATCTATCTATCTATCTATCTATCTATCTATCTATCTATAGATCTATAGCTTCATAAGTGATGTTGAATGAAATAATGTATGAGAGGAAATAGAGAAGAATGGCAGAATGTCAGACGGTCCTGCGTGCCCAATTCTTAACCCTTTGAAAATAAAGACTTATTATCTATCTATCTATCTATCTATCTATCTATCTATCTATCTATCTATCTATCTATCTATCTATCTATCTATCTATCTATCTATCTATCTATCTATCTATCTATCTATCTATCTATCTATCTATCTATCTATAGATCTATAGCTTCATAAGTGATGTTGAATGAAATAATGTATGAGAGGAAATAGAGAAGAATGGCAGAATGTCAGACGGTTCTGCGTGCCCAATTCTTAACCCTTTGAAAATAAAGACTTATTATCTATCTATCTATCTATCTATCTATCTATCTATCTATCTATCTATCTATCTATCTATCTATCTATCTATCTATCTATCTATCTATCTATCTATCTATCTATCTATCTATCTATCTATCTATCTATCTATCTATCTATCTATCTATCTATCTATCTATCTATCTATCTATCTATCTATCTATCTATGTTCGGCCCGTTCCCATAAAAAACATAGATCGATCTATAGCCAGGGGACTTAACTTAAGATATAACAATGCTACCAAAAGTTATGTCGCTTGTTTTACATTTTCTTATGTTCAGTCATGTAATTACAAAATTAAATTTTAGTAAGGTAATAGCTGAAGCCGATAGATAAAACTATGACAGTTGGTTGTACTGGAATGAGAAGAAGACGTGTAGAAAATTTCATCTCAATCGAATGGACCGGTCGCGAATGCATAAAGAACGGACCCACATACATACATACATGCACACATCGCCTTTTATATATAAAGGAGATTTAGGAGAGTGAAATGAAAGAGTATACAGACTCGTAGAGTGGGAAAAGAACAGGAAATGATTGTAGGAAACACCTGGTTTAAGCAACACCCTAGAAGATTATGAACATGGATGAGTCCTGATAGCAAGATTAGAAACCAGATTGACTACATTCTGATTAGCAGAAGATTTAGAAAACAGTTCCCAGTGCTGATTGTTATAGTGACCACAAATTACTTAACGGAACATTGAGGATAAAGTTGAAGAAAGTCAAGTATATAACAGGAAACACTAAATATGATTTGTGGACATTGAGTAACGACAAAGAAATACAAAACAAATTCAACATAGAAATACAGAACAGATTTGATATATTGTCTGATCTAGAGATTTTATTCCAGGATATGGATGATCAATGGGAAATGTTGAAGAATTCAGTCAGTTTGGCTGCAGAAACAACTATTCCAAAATTAAAGAAGGTGGGTCGTAAGAAATGGATGACTGAAGAAATTTTACACCTAATGGAAACAAGAAGACTCACCAAAAATAATTCTGCCAAATATGAAGAAATTCACAGACAAGTCAGAATATTATGTAAGGAGGCAAAAGAAACATGGCTTGAGGAAAAGTGCTTAGAAATTGAAAAACAACACAACCGTCAAAATACCAAATTAGAGCACAAAAGAATTCAGAAACTTACTAATAAAAGAACAAGTACATCAACAGGGTGTCTAAAAACTAAAGATGACAAAATCATAATAAAATATCAGATTATACATGTATGGACAGATTATATTAAAAACCTTTATGAGGATAACAGAGAGGAACAGTATGATATTAGATTTAATAATGAAGGACCGCCAATTCTGAAGATGAGATTCGAACTGTTCTTAAGCATATGAAAGCTGGCAAGGCCCCCGGTGCAAATAATATCACAACAGGAATGATTCAAGCTTTAGAAGAATATGGAATAGATCACGTCACCAGACTGCTGAACATATTATATGATACTGGAGATATACCTTCTGAATTATGTAACTCTGTATTTATTGCAATCCCAATGAAATCAGGAACCTTGGAATGTGATCAACATAGAACAATTAGTATAATGAGTCACTTCACAAAGATTTTGCTACGAATTATCATGCAAAAAGTGAGGAAGAAAATACAACCTAAAATAGGGGAAGAACAATGTGGGTTTATAGAAAGAAAAGGTACAGTAGATGCTGTGTAAATGCTGCGAACAGTTATTGAACGTTCTATAGAAGTAAACAAGGATATGTATCTTTGCTTTATTGACTACACAAAGGCTTTTGATAGAGTTAGACATGTCAACATGGTATATATGCTTGCAGACCTACAAATTGATGGAAAAGACATTAGACTTATAAGAAACATATATTGGAAACAACAAGCTGCCATAAGGATTGAAGTGGGACAATATCAGCCTATTAAGAGAGGTGTTAGACAGGGATGTGTAATATCTCCAGATCTCTTTTCCCTATACAGTGAAAATATTTTCAGAAATGTAGAAGATATAAATAAAATCAGTATTGGAGGACAAAATGTCAATAACATTAGATATGCAGATGATACAGTATTAATTGCAGACAATGCGCAGAACCTTCAACAATTAGTAGACGCGGTTGTTGTCCACAGTGAGCAGCTGGGGTTGGAATTAAATTGTAAGAAGACACAGGTTATGGTCGTCACTAGGAAGAACGAAATACCACAATGTAATATACAAGTAAATGGGACTATTCTTCAACAAGTGAATCGGTACAATTATCTCGGAACAGTCATAAAATCTGATGGGAGATGCCTTGAAGAGATTAGAACAAGAATCGACATGGCGAAAGTAGCCTTTAGCAAGATGAAAAACATTCTGACCAATAAAAAGATGTCAATTGAAACGAGAAAAAGAGTGTTGAGGGGATACATAGAGCCTGTTCTTTTGTATGGATGTGAAACTTGGACAATGAGCAGTCAAGCTGAAAAACATCTGATGGCTGCAGACATGTGGTTTCTGAGGAAAATGCAAAGAGTACCGTGGACAGCAGAAAAACCAATGATCAAGTACTACAGGAGACAAATGAAAATCGTAAACTGATTAGAGAAATTAGACGTAGACAGTCAAAATTTTTTGGACATGTTATGAGAAGAAATGGATTGGAGAACTTAGTGACAACTGGTAAGATCGAAGGGAACAGACCAAGAGGAAGACCGAGAGGAAAATAACTGGATGGCTTGGCCACATGGCATGGACGAGACAGGAACACTGAGCTGATCCATGACTCTGGTGATCGAGTGAAATGGCGAGTCATGACCGTCAACGCTTTCCGGCATGGCACATGATTGAGTGATTGATGGATTGATATATGTATAAGATATGATATAAACAGGGAGCTATATGATGCCATAAATATTGGTGGTCATGACATACCAGAGATTCACTAGTCTTCCTGTTCCGTGTGTTGCTTTCCACAACACAGAATGGTATAGAAAACCTAACAGTCTCAACCCAATTGAATAGTGAAAATCACAACTTATATCTTAACATAGCAAAAACAAAGATAATGCATACAGACAAAAATACTATGGAGAAAGAAATATATTTTATTGAGGAAAGATTGGTGGTCGCGGAAAATTTTGAATATCTTGGGTCATTGATTACCAACAACGCTGACACAATGAAAGAAATTAAACGACGACTATTAATTGCTCTTCAACGACTAAAACAACTGAATAAATTATTGAGTGGGACAGACAGAACTACACAAATTAGATTTTTAAGAGCATGCATCTTTCCCATTACAATAAACGCCTGTGAGACCTGGATACTCACTAAACAAGCTGAACAGCGCACACATGCATTTGAATATAAATGTTATAGACGAGTTCTAAGAATATCTTGGGTAAAGGAAAGAACAAATGCATCCATACTTCAAGAGTTGAATATTGAAGAAAATTGGCTTTTAAGAGGAGCCGCTGGCCGAGTGGCTAGTACGCCGGACTAGCCTTCGGGAGACTTGGGTTCGATCCCTAAGTAAGGTGTGGGATATTTTTATGTCGGGGAAAAAAAGAAAATCCTAACCTGCACAGTTCGCGGGGACTGCACTAGCCAGGCGGCCTTAATTCCTCAGGCTCAAAGACCCCTCTGCCATACAACGCAAAGTACTATATTGGCAATAAATGACAGTTTGACAGTTTTACAGTTGGCTTTTAAAGACGAAAAAAAAACATTGAAATATTTTGGTCACTTGAACTTCCCGAAAGTTTGGAGAGAACAACAATGGAGAGGTATATACCTGGGAAGAGAGGAAGAGGAAAGCCAAGGAGAATATGTGTGCAGGATGTGGTGAATGATCTCCAGATGGGTGCATCGGAAGCGGGACATCTTGCTTATGATCCAGAGGTTTTCCGGAAGGTTGTTATGGAAGCAAAGTTCTGCAAAGGACATGCTACTGAATGAATGAATGAATGAATATATATGCTGAGAGGTTACACCACTTTCTCCGTAATCCCGTTTATCCACGCAGGGTTTCGCAGCGACGCGAGAACTGGAAGCGGTTCGACCCGTGCTCGTGACTTGCGGGATAATGAGCCGGCCGCTCAGAAAGCAATGGCAAACTACTGAGCGTAATCTTTGCCAAGATAACAACATACAGCTGAATGATGCTGATGTTGACAGCGATGTCCTGTAAAGGATATGCAAAACATATATATATATATATATATATATATATATATATATATATATATATATATATATATATATATATATATATATATATATATATATATATATGTCGTGAAATCACTGTAATTAACAATCAGATGATAAAAATACCAAGGACAGGCTGTATTCGCCACTACAAGTTGTTTACTACGGGGAGTCGGTGAGATCTATCAGTGGAGTCGTCTTTGAAAGTCTCCACATGACAGAAAATTGTTGGCCTGTTATTGTGACCCGATTGGGAAAAGCGGGAAACAGGCTATCTTGTGTTGGTTGTCGTAACAAGGGAGACCACTTTTGCATTGGTTAAACAAAGGGGAAATAAACTACTCTTGTGTGGTTAGTGACAGGGATAGTCTGCCCTTGGGACACCTGTGTGACATCAAAGGACAATCCCCGACTGGAAATGAGAAAACTAGACTGGTTTCCGTTAGTGTGCAGAATAAAGTCAACCTAGGCGGATGTAGTTCGAATAGTCCTATCCTGGTGTAGAAAACAGAATCTTGCGTGCTAATATCCATTTTTTTCATGGTTGGACATGTGTCTGTTATGACAAGGATAAGATTCGATTAAGGGGTAGTGGAGTTTTCATAAGGTAATTACTAGTAAACATTAGATGTGAGTAATGTAGTACAGTCTAGGGATAAATAAAGTTTAGGTCATTAACATAGTGTTGTGTTGTGGTTAGTCGTTCAAGGAGTGTCGGCGACAGTAGGAAGTTGCCTTGTTAAAATTAACTAGTATGGGAAATCAATTTGCTCAGCTGGTTATGAATAGTGAAGGGGGATGATATTTAAAAGGATTGAGGTTGGTTGGGGGATAGGGGAAATGTCCAATGGTGGGATCTTACAGTGGGGTGGCTGCTGGGGTCCTGCACTTTCTATTTTGGTCTTACCTTGTCTTACTCTGACTCAGACCTATGTGATAAGCTCATCTGTCTATGACAGAGTTTGGTTCACTGTTATTTATCTGATCGAGGCCAGTGGCCTACGTTCATCTAATAGGGATCAGTGACAGGGTGGCTCTCACCAGATGTACTCTATATTTCACAGGTTCCCGCAGGTTAAGATGAAAACCACGGAAACATTGAAAAGTCAGATCCGGGATAATTTTGGTGCAGGAGGATTAGTCAGAGACCTTCTCACTGGGCCTATGCTAGAAAAGGTTTGAAATAACATTGCTCTGTGGAGCTGAATCATATAAGTAGCCTACAGGATCAATACTGAGAACATTAGTGATAGTATTTCACACTACCTGTGGACAGCAACACAGTAATGGGTTTTAGTTTTACACCATTCGTGAATAAACCAGTAGTGATGGATTTTCACTCCACTGATAACTAGAACAGTAGTGATTGACTTTCACACTACATGAAACCAAAACTTTAGAGAGTGTTTGTTACACATAACAAGGAGATTCAGAACCTCAGAACTTATCACAATGACTGTTAATAGTGAAAACTTTAGAACATTTTCGTAGGAAGGAAGAATGTCATGTTCATGGGACAGTGTTCCGCTTTTCACTGTGCAGGAATTGTGTAGTCTCAGTTTTCTATAACATTTAGGAACAGTGTTTAGGGACAAGGTAGGATCAGTCCCAGACTGTATATTTAAGTGGTGACCAAGCTTCGTGGTTATCAAAGCTCCTGGAGGTGGACAACGTCTGGCGGGAGAGACGCATCTTTGGTGAGGTCAATTGTGCTGACTCTGTTGATGTCGTGTATTCCTTGCCATGATGAGTGGACTCTGATCCTGAGCTTTGTGGTCTGATTTCTACATATACACCTTAGAATATACGACACATTCTACACATTATACACACACACACCTCTCCCACATATACTCTTTGCTTAAATAAATTTTCTTGTATTTATTTGTTGAAGCTAGAGTTGTCAAGTATGTTATGTTGGGGTGGAATGAGAGGGGGCATAGTCCAGTGGTGAGAGAGAGAGAGAGAGAGAGAGAGAGAGAGAGAGAGAGAGAGAGAGAGAGAGAGAGAGAGAGAGAGATGTCTATAGACTGACGGAGTGTTGTGGGCGGAATCTAGTGGATTTCTCCAGAATATATGGGTTTGGATAAAATAATAATTATTTATTGTGACGAAATGACTGCAGATAGTCTGGTCTCTGAGTTATATTCCTTTGATGGGATGGCGTCGGGTTAGTCTCCCTGGAATTAATAACAATAAATAGGGGGTTTCCCCACGAAAGTAGTGCCTGACGTCACTATTCTGGTTATTTCTAGAGAAATCTAGAATCTCCCCCAGTAAGTGCGTACGTGGTCAAGATAACGCTAGACTCATAATTGCCTCATGGAACACGGGATGGTCGAACAATCCGTGACGCAGGACTTCTCAGTGGATCATGGAATTCACTCGGGCAGTGAAGGCATTGTGACGACGCACTTAGCTGGGCGTGAGCAGTCGCCAGTCGGACCTCAGCGTAGAAAGATCGCAGAAATGTGCTGCTGAAAGTTGATGTCAGTGTACGCAGCCAGAGCGGGACATCAGCAGACAAGATTGTGATTTCGGAATCACAGGTCAGTTGAATACTTTGTTTATTGTTTATTGTTGACCTTGTACCGTGCCTACCTCCCCGAGAGAATTATTCGCCGCCCGAGATCGTTGTCGGCGCGAATCAAATGCTGGGCCTGTTCTTAATTAATATTTCGATTGTCAGTTGGCGTAGACATGGGGAGCCACGCTTTGCCTCTGGACGGGGGGAACACCTACATGTGTCACTGATCAGACCGACCGCCTCAAGCTGGGCGCCCCCAGCCAATTGGTTGCTGATCCGCCACAGCCTGCCTGCTTCAATGGCTGCTTGGGGCTAGAACAAAATCTGAATCGCAGGCTGTAAAACCAATGCACCAGGTACTAATAAAACGAATAGAAACCTCAAGCTACGGCTTGCAACCTGGAACGTGAGAACCATGTGTCCAGGATTTTCCACTGACTTGACAAATATTGACGATGTGAGAAAAACTGCTGTGATTGATGCTGAACTCAATCGTCTTAACATTGATATTGCTGGCCTGCAGGAGACTCGCCTCGCTGAGGAAGGGTCACTAGGGGAAAACAATTACACCTTTTTTTGGAAGGGAAGAGGACAGGCAGAAAAAAGGCAACATGGTGTGGGCTTTGCAGTGAAGAATTCGCTACTTGGAATGATTGATATCCCAGCTGGAGGTAATGAAAGATTATTATCACTGCGCTTGGCAACCTCTTGTGGATTTGCCACCATTATCACTGCATATGCACCGACACTCGCTTCCTCTGATGATGTGAAGGATACGTTCTATGAGCAGCTAGACTTTGCGATCAAGGCAGATCCAAAATCCGACTACATTTATATGTATCATATATACATCTTGAGCATAGCCTACGATGGGTAGCGTTGTAATATTCTGTTGTGATAATTTGGTGTGTTCAGTGTGTGCCGCGTGGTTACACGCCCTCTTCACACGCGTGATCCGGGACTGTTTCCGGATCCGGTCAGGGATATGCACTACTGACGAGCTCAAATGAGGGCGAAACTCGAGTATAGTGCTTCCATATTGACGTGGATAGGCCTTAGGTTCATACCAGAATGCGATCGGCGTTGCCAGTAGTGGGTTGTGCTCAATATTTAAATTTCAAATCCCGAAACAACCACATAATCAATACATTTATATGCTCGGTGATTTCAATGCTCGTGTGGGCAAGGACTCGAGTTCATGGCCAATGTGCCTTGGAAAATACATCAAATTTTCAAATTCAAAGCACTTTCCAGGATCGTGATTGTTAGTAATATAAATCCTGGGGCTAGACTTGTGTTTAGCTGTGTATATTCTCTTTGGTCTCAGTCTAACCCTTGCAACAACCAAAGAATTATCTGTATCACAGTCATCGCTGTGGTAACTTCGAGTTCATGATATATGGTTCAGATGTTGTCTCCGTGTGATGATGAAGTCCAGCTGGTGCCAATGACCGGATCTTGGATGTTTCCACGTGACCTTATTGCCACATAGCAAGTGCCCCAAAGCACACCATACAGAGGATGGAAGGAAAATCCCGAAGTGAAAAGTGCACCAAAACCATGAGATACGAAGATACGTCACACCAACGCCAGCGGGACAACAAAACTACACGCTGTGGGACGATCAAGGAGAACGGGCGTGTATTGGATTTAGAGAACAACTCTGTGTGGCTAGTGGATCGTCGGGAGGCCAACAGTGGACTCACTCCAAGCTAAGAACAGAGAGCAACATATATTGAGAACGCCATGGATTTGCGAACGAAGGGCAAACTCTAGACAAACAGATTCGGAGGAAGATGACAGCAAGGACGACTTGAATGAACAGAGGGAAAGGGAAGTGTTCTTGAGCGAAGATAAGGCAAAATGCAGGATACATGCATCAAGGTCAGTGCACGTTAAATTAGTTGCCCTCCCGGTCAGAACGGGACTCTAATTTGTCCACTACTCAATGTATACAGATTCTGTAACTCCGGAATAAACGGCGTTAGATTTTCCTAAGCTTCGACATTTTTTTAATTCCACGTTTCATCAGTGGATTCCTAAAGTTATCTTTACGATGTTTTAATGAGCCACCAGTTCCTTGTCGTGAGTCAATTCTATGATATTTCCCATGGCATGGCAAAGACAGGAGGACTTACGATATGGCACACATGCATCTCTTTTGTTTTAAAAAAGGAGTTTGTAATACATAGGTCATTTCTGGTGCAATGCTCCAGCAGCCTTTGCCCATTTTCATTCATGCGACCGATGTGGTATTTTCCAAGGCACATTGGCCATGAACTCGAGCTCTTGCCCACACGAGCATTGAAATCACCAAGCACAAAAATGTAGTCGGAGTTTGGAACTGCCTTGATCACGGAGTCTAACTCCTAATAGAACGAATCCTTCACATCATCAGAGGAATCGAGTGTCGGTGCATATGCAGTAATAATGATGGCAAAACCACAAGAGGTTGCCAAGCGCAGGGATAACAGTCTTTCATTTCCTCCTGCTGGAATTTCAATCATTCCCATTAGCGAATTCTTCACTGCAAAGCCCACACCGTGTTGCCTTTTTTCTGCCTGCCCTCTACCCTTCCAAAAAAAGGTGTAATTGTTTTCCCTGAGTGACCCTTCCTCAGCGAGGCGAGTCTCCTGCAGGCCAGCAATATCAATGTTAAGACGACTGAGTTCGGCATCAATAATAGCCGTTTTTCTCACATCGTCAATATTGGTCAAGTCAGTGGAAAATCCTGGACACATGGTTCTCACGTACCAGGTTGCAAGCCGTAGCTTGAGGTTTGAAATTTTCTTTTTACTAGTACCTGGTGCATTGGTTTTATAACAGTTGCCTCTCGCTTTGATTCCGAGACCAATTAAGACCAGGGATGGAGTTATTGCCTCTCCATAGCACAAAGCCTGGGCTAAAATATAGAGATCATGTGTTGCCCATGCAGCAAGATCCCTTTCTTGGCCTGCCTAGTTCACGCTAGAGGAAAGGTAACACCTCTACATCTGGAACAAGACAAGCTGCAGAAGCTGCCGGATCAGCAAAGCAATGCTCTAACTGTCCGCCTGTCGGAGCTTCGATCCTAGACCAGCCGCCAAACAAGGCTTAGAGCCTGGTCTGCCCTGCCATGACACTTTGTCTTTAGGTTGCATTTCCTCGCACCTGGGTAAGACTTGTACCCTCCCAATTGCGCTCTTTCGCCCGAAGCCGTTAGCACAATGTGGGGTGTCGGGTTTGGTAAGCGCCACCTAACGTTTGGAGCTAACAGAAAGCAGGTTGTACCGTCTACTGTCATACGGTAGCTCAGTCATGACTAAAACCTGACTAATATATATATATATATATATATATATATATATATATATATATATATATATATATATATATATATATATATATATATATTCCAACATAGTTCTGGCAACTCCTGCGACGGTACCGATGCCAAGTTGCATTGGCTACTGCCTTTCCCTTGGTCAACAACGGCGATGTGGAGAGGGGATACTTGCTAGTGGGCAACAGCTGGTTCTCCGATTTCCATTGCCCAGGCTTGTGCCCTGAAGAGGTCACTTCAGCACCGCGTAAAGCGGTGACACAACACGGGAAGCAGCATTTGCCGGTTATAAGTCTTAATGCTCGATTGGCGTAGAGCAAGGCGCCAGGGGCTACTACCGACGGTGGGAGAGATCATCGTATCTCACTAGACAGCTACCGCCCGCCTAAGCTGGGCAGCCCCCAGTCAATAAGGTGTTGTCTCGCCACGGTTCATCTGCTCCTGAGGGTGTGTGGAGCTTAGGGGAAAATCTTGACACATGGACCGCAATCTATACACCTAGCAACAAGAAAAAAACAAAACAACCTGCCCTAAGGCTAGGAACATTAATGTAAGAACTATGACCCCTGGCATCTCAGACGATCTAAATGAGACTGTGGATGTCCGCAAAACTGCAGTGATAAACAACGAACTACTAAGACTTGGGATAGACATTGTCGCCCTGCAAGAGACCTGACTCCAAGAATCCGTGCGGAGAGACCAGGGAGCTTGGAGTTGGGTTCGCTATCAGAAAAAAGCTGTTTAATTCCATCATACCACCAAGTGATGGCACTGAAAGAATACTGAAGATCCAACTCCAGACAGAGACAGACCCAGTTAGTATTATAAGCGTTTACGCCCCAACACTAACTGCAGCATCAGAATCTAAAGACAAGTTCTATGATGACCTTAGCCAAGAAGTCAGTGAAACACCAGAGAAACAACATCTTTTTATCCTGGGGGATTTCAATGCCAGGGTTGGCTCCGACCACGAATCTTGGCCTTCATGTCTAGGACAGTTTGGCATTGGGAAGATCAATGACAATGTACAACGTCTCTTGGAATTCTGCAGTAACCATAATCTGTGCGTGACCAACACCTTCTGTGACACGAAACCTCAACACAAGGTGTCATGGAGGCACCCCAGATCAAAGAACTTGCACCAACTCGACCTGGTGCTCACTAAACGCAGAATCTCCGCAATGTACGGCTGACTCGCAGCTATCATAGTGCTGACTGCGACACCGACCATTCACTCGTCTCCAGCAAGGTGAAGATAAAGCCCAAGAGAATCTACAGAAACAGAACAAAAGGAAGAGTTGCATCGACACCACCGGCACCCAAAATAAAGAGAAGGTCAACAAATGCATGCAGGCTCTAGCGGATACTCTGCCTGGCCTCACAAATGGAAATTCTACCGAGAGATGGAGTCATTTTCGCGTCACCATCTACAATACAGCACTATCAACATTTGGCAAGAAGCAAACTAAGTCAACCGATTGGTTTGAAGCACACTCTAAAGAGATGCTCCCAGTCCTGGAGACAAAGAGACATGCATTCTCAATGTATAAAACATCACCTTCAGAGAAAACATTGCAGGCATTGCGAACGGCCAGAAATAGATTACAACAGATGGCAAGAAGATGTGCGAACAGGTAATGGCTACAGCTCTCTGCTCAAATTCAAACTTGTGCAGACACTGGAAATATAAGAGGAATGTACGAGGGCATCAAGCAAGCTATCGGTCCATCAAAAACTAAGATGGCCCCTTTACGGTCAACAGAGGGGGTAATCATAAAAGATCGAGCGCAACAATGGATCGCTGGGTAGAACACTACTCAGAGCTATACTCAGTGGATAACACTGTCAGTAAAGAAGCCCTGGAAGCCATCGATCAACAGTCCGCCATGCATGCCCTGGATAACGAACCATGCCTCACAGAAATCAGCAAAGCACTAGACTCTCTCACATGCGGCAAGGCACCTGGAGAAGATAGTATTCCACCTGAAATTTTAAAATGTAGCAAAGAAACAACCTTCCCAGAACTGTATGCTATATTTCAGCTCTGCTGGAAAGAAAAATCAGTACCACAAGATATGAAAGACGCAAACACCGTTACCCTTTATAAAAACAAAGGCGACAGAAGCGACTGCAACAACTATCGCAGCATTTCCATACTCAGCATTACAGGCAAGATTTTTGCCAGAGTAATCCTTAAAAGATTACACATTCTTGCTGAAAGAATCTACCCCAAATCGCAGTGCGGATGTAGACCCAACAGGTCCACCATCGATATGATGTTCTCACTCCGGCAGCTCCAAGAGAAGTGCAGAGAACAGAAGAAGCCATTATATATTGCTTTCATTGACCTCACAAAGGCATTTGACCTCGTGAGCAGAAGCGGCCTTTTTAAGGTCCTTGAAAAGGTTGGATGTCCACCCACCCTTCTTAGTCTCGTGAAATCATTTCACGAAAACATGCAGGGGACCATTTTATTTGACGGCTCAACATCCCAGTCATTCAGCATCAGCAGCGGAGTAAAGCAGGGCTGCGTGCTTGCTCCTACTCTCTTTGGTACCTTCTTCGCCGTTCTCTTAAGGCAGGCACTTGGGACTGCCACTGAAGGCATATACCTTCACACAAGATCTGATAGCAAACTGTTTAACCCACCAAGACTCAAGACAAAGACCAAAATAAGATCAAGATGCGTAAGAGAACTACTTTTTGCAGATGATGCAGCACTGACTACTCATACAGCAGAAGATCTCCAACGGCTCATAGATCATTTTGCAGCAGCCTGTAAAGACTTTGGGCTCACCATTAGCCTAAATAAACCACAGGTGATGGAACAAGATGCTGGTGCGCCTCCGTCTATCAAAATTTCTAATTACGAATTGAAGGTCGTCCACGAGTTTGTGTATTTGGGGTCGACAATATCAGATAATCTTTCATTAGAGACAGAACTCGACAGACGCATTGGAAAGGCAGCCACAACATTTTCCAGGCTAGCTAAATGAGTTTGGGAGCATAATAGACTAACAGAGCGTACAAAAGCTCAAGAAAATTAAGCTTGTGTTGTTAGCACACTACTCGATGGGTCTGAATCCTGGACCCTGCACTCAAGACAGAGAAGGAAGTTGAATTCCTTTCATATGAGGTGTCTGAGACGTATCCTGGGCATAACATGGAAAGACCACATAACAAACAAACAGGTGATTGAAAGAGCAGATATTACCACAGTGCACACCCTCCTCAAGTAGAGACGCCTCCTGTGGCTGGGCCACGTATCTCGAATGAAGGATGAACTTATTCCCAAAGATCTCCTATATGGAGAACTAGCCACAGGAAAGAGGCCAACCGGGAGACCCAAAATGCGATATAGGGATGTGTGTAAACAAGATATGAAAACCCTTGGAATAGATCCAGACACGTGGGAAAGAGTTGCAACAGACAAATGCTCCTAGAGAAGAGATGTACGAAACGGACTGGTGCTCTTTGAGCGCAATCTGATCCAACAAACTGAGGATAGGCGGCACAGGCTTAAAACGCAGTCACTTACTGCGGGACTTGCCTCGTCTTACAGATGCGGAAACTGTGACAGAGATTGTTACTCTCGCATTAGACTATACAGTCACCAGCGGTGCTGCCAGGTACCTCCCAAGCGGCACAACTCTATAGTCTATAGTACTATAGGACTCTATAGTAAAGAGGCCTACTACTACTACTACTACTACTACTACTACTACTACTACTACTACTACTACTACTACTACTACTACTACTACTACTACTACAGCTGCTGCTGCTGCTGCTGCTACTACTACTACTACTACTATACTACTATATATATATATATATATATATATATATATATATATATATATATATATATATATATATATATATATATATATAAGTGTCGTTCATTTTAAATCCGTTCCAATAATTAGCTTTTATTACAAAAGCATGAAAGAAACATTAACAGGTGTGGTAGAATTAAACAAAGCATTCATTTTGAATGAATTATACACCATGGGTTGGTCAGACGAAGTCGCCGTAGGCATTCAGGCAAGCATCCTATTGCTTAGGTAGGCAGCGAATGCCGCCCCAAAAAAAAAGGATTGTGGTTGCTCACTAAACCAAGTGTTTACCGCGTTCATTTCGCCTGCATTTGTGTCAAATCGTTGCCTTTTGAGAGTTTACTTTTAGAGGTCCAAACTCATGAAAATCACATCGTAACAAATCAGGACTATAGGCTGGATATTGCAGAATTTCCCACTTCTTCCAAGCTAATGCTTCCTGCACAATCTTTGCAACATGCGGACGAGCATTATCGTACAACAAAATCACACAGCGTGAAAGCATGCCGGGTCGTTTATTCTTGATTTCACTATTGTCTTCGACACACATTTGTTACCGTACGCTGCCTGCATTCTTCGATGAATGTCCACTGGTCGACATCTTTCAAATGAAAGAAACTAAATCACCGCTCTTTGAGCTTCTTTGGACGGATTTTGGATCAATCCGGCCATTTTCTCAACGATCAGAAACAGAACCTATGCATCATGGGACGATAAGCACGTGCTCTTTTATTCATTGGTCTGTACATATCATGACTATGACATGATCATGTTCAACGTAAGCAATTACGCGCGATGCAGCACGAAAAAATTTCAAATGAACCCTATAATCAAGTGCCCTGTCAGATGGCGTAGGAATTCATGACTCCACAGATCTCGGTCCTTGGTGTTCTCGATCAAATCTGCCGACGATATTCCTCCATGCCACAGTCTCAATCCATCCAGCATAATTTCTCTTGGTCTGCCTCTGCCTCTCGTCTCTTCGATGTTTCCAGTCGTCACGATGTTCTCCATTGCTTCTTTTCTCATCACATGACCGAAGAAAGCTGTTTGTCTCTTTCTTATTGTTGTATATAATGTTCTAGTTTCATTAGCCTGATTCAGTCAATCGTTGTTGGGTACTCTGGCAGTCCAAGGAATTCGCAACATTCGTCTCAAGAACCACATCTCTGTTACTTCTAATTTCTTCTTAATTTGTTACTTTACATACCAAGATTCACTGCCATGCAGCAAAACCAGTTCAATATAGTGTTTCAGCACTCTCTTCCTTACATTCAGTCATAATGACTTATTGCATAAGATGCTCTTCATTTTCTGAAATGCAGCCTTTGCTTGCCCTATTCTGTTCTTAATCTCTGTTGTGCATCTTTCATCTGATATTAAAAATGCCCCTAAGTATTTAAAATTATCCACTTGGTTAAGAATTTTCCCTTCTAATTTTATGTCACATTTTGGTGTCACCATATTCTTTGATATTACCATTGTTACTGTTTTCTTGATATTCAGGGAGAGACCTTTCTTTGCCCTCTCTGTTACTACAATGTCCAACAATTGTTGTAGGCCTGTTGCGTTATCCATCACCAATACTGTGTCATCTGCATAGCGTATATTATTTATATTATAATCTCCAACTAGTATTCCTGGCATCTCTTTAATCTCTCTCATTATTACTTCGCTATAGAGGGAGAAGAGATCCTGTGACAAGACACACCCCTGTCGTACGCCTAGCTTTATCTGTACATAACTGCCCTCTTTATTTTCCATTTTAATTGCTGTTACTTGGTTCCAGTAATTATTCTTTAATATTCTTAAATCTTTCCCATCAATGTTGTTATCTTCCAACATTTTAATCAGTTCATCATGTTTTACTTTATCAAATGCCTTAGTATGGTCTATGAAGCACACATATATGTCTTTCTGTTTCTCTATTGACCTTTCTATTAGTGTCCGTAATGTGTATATGGTATTGTTTGTACCCTTTCCTTCCACAAATCCATACTGTTCTTCACTAATGTCCATTTTTATTTTTGTTCCTGTTTTTCTCATTATAATTCTGAGTAGAAGATTAGTGACATGGTATATGAGATTAATTGTACGAACATTTTCGCACTCAATTGCTCCTTGTCTTTTTTGTATAGCTATAAATATATATTTCAGCACATCGCTCGGCAAATATTCACTGCTGTAAATACCAGTCAACAGTTTGGTTAATATTCATTCATTCATTCAGTAGCATGTCCTTTGCAGAACCTCGCTCTCATAACAACCTTCCGGAAAACCTCTCGATCATAAGCAAGATGCCCCGCGTCTGATACACCCATCTGGAGATCATCCGCCACATCCTGCACCCATCTTCTCTTTGGCCTTCCTCTTCCTCTCTTCCCAGGCATACACCCTTCCATTATTATTCTCTCCAAACTTTCGTGACGTTTCAAGTGACCAAAATATTTCAATTTTCTTTGTTTTATCGTCTTTAATAGCCAACCTTCTTCAATATTCAACTCTTGAAGTATGGATGCATTTGTTCTTTTCTTTACCCAAGATATTCTTAGAACTCGTCTATAACATTTATATTCAAAGGCGTTTACGCGCTGTTCAGCTTGTTTAGTAAGTTTCCATGTCTCACAGGCGTATGTTGCAATGGGAAAGATGCATACTCTTAAAAATCTAATTTTCGTAGTTCTGTCTTTAAAAAAAAAAAAAAAAACCTGTCGTAGACCTGTCGTTGGTTTAGATAGACCTGTCGTAGTTCTGTCTGTCCCACACCATAATTTATTCAGCTGTTTTAGTCTTTGAAGAGCAATTGATAGTGGCCGTTTAATTTCTTTCATTGTGTAACCGTTGTTGGTAATCAATGAGCCAAGATATTCAAAATTTTCCACCACCTTCAATTTTTCCCCATTAATGTATATTTCTTTCTCCATAGTAGTTGTATCTGTATGTATTATCTTTGTTTTTGCTATGTTAAGATATATGTTGTGATTTTCACTATTCAATTGGGTTGAGGCTATTAGGTTTTCTATGCCATTCTGTGTTGTGGAGAGTAATACTGTATCATCAGCATATCGAATCTCTGGTATGTCATGACCGCCGATATGTAGGGCATCATATAGCTCCCTGTTTATATCATCTCTTAACTTTCTCATTATATTTTCGGCGTACAGGTTAAACAAATAGGGTGACAGCACGCAGCCCTGACGGACTCCTTGCTTGATGTCAAACCAATCTGATGTCTCGCCATCTATTCTAACTGCTGCTTGCTGGTCTAGATATAGCATTTTTATGAGATGTACTACATGTGATGGGAAGCCCATATTCCTCATGATTTCCCAAAGTTTATGATGTTGTACATAGTCAAATGCCTTTGAATAATCCACAAAACATGAGAATAGGTTTACATTAAATTCTCTGCCCTTCTCTATTATTAAACGCATGTTGAATATGCGATTTCTTGTTCTTCTTCCTTGTCTAAATCCAGCTTGAACCACGTTAATCTCTTCTTCCATTTTCTTACGAAGTCTTCCCATTATGACTTTTAGTAGAATTTTACTTGCATGACTGATCAGGGCAACAGTTCTATAGTTGGTGCATAATTTCAGGTTGCCCTTTTTTGGTATTTTGGTTAATATATCTACTCCAAATTCTCCAAATACTTCTAATACATCTATTGTGATTTCATCTGGCCCAGCTGTTTTCCCTTTCTTCATATCTTTTACAGCATCACCGACTTCTTTTAGAACAGGTGGCTCTTCTCAGTTACTTTCTTCTGTTAATTCTTCCCTTTCTCCATCATATAATTCTCTTATATACTAATTTCACCTCTTCATTATAGCACCTTCCTCCAATCATATCTTTCCTGTATTTGATTTTAAAAACCCTGTATTTATACTTAGTATTTCTTCAAGTGAGCTCACTGATTTGTCTGTCCATATTATTTGTATCTTTAACGGAATTTATTTCAATTTTTTTGCACTGCTCGTTTAGCCAACTTCCTTGTGCCTCCATGCACGTATCACTTATTTCTTTATGTATCTTAGCATATTCTTGTTTATCACTTTTACTCTGTTTTATTTTGTCCATCAGCATTAAGATTTCTTCATTCATCCATGATTTATTAGCTTTTTGACTTCTCTCCGGTAATATTTCTTTGCTAGTTTGATGAGTGGAGTCATTTAACATTTCCCATTGTTTATACTCTGTATTTTAGCTATTGCACTGTACCTATTTTTCACAGTCACTCTGTATTGGTCTTGAATTTCTTTATCAGTACCTCTTTATTAAGTCCCACGTTCTTAACCATTTTTTTATCTCTTTAATCTTACTTTTATTTGTCCACATAGTGGCACATGATCACTATTATAGTCAGCATCAGGTATTGTCTTTACATTAATTAAAATATTTCTAAATCTTGTATTAATAAATATGTAGTCAATTTGGTTGCGTATTTTCTTATCTGGACTTTTCCGTGTGTAAAGTCTTCGTTTAAGGTATTGAACTCATGTGTTTCCAATTATCATATCAGTGATATATGTCTATTATATTAGTTTCTCTCCTCTTTCATTTCTTGTACACTACATCCTTCATTTTTGTCTTTCCCTTTTCAGTAAAATCTCCCAGTATTTTTATTTCTTGTGATCCAATTTGAGCCATCGCCATTTCTACTTCATTGTAAAAGTTGTATTTCCTCATCACTACTGCTTGTTGTTGGTGCATATACTTGTATATCTATATCTATTGGCTTGCCTTTGATTTTGATCATATTAACTCTATCTGAAATACACCAGTATCCATTAATTGACTCGGCTGTCTTTTTCATGAAATATTATTCCCACACCGTTTTCGTGTGTATCCCCTCCAGAATAAATTGTTGTGTGTTTGTCAGCGATAATTTAGCCCGATCCCTTCCATCTCACCTCACTTATACCTAATATATTCATTTTCATGCTATCCATCTCTCTTAAAACATTGTTTAACTCTCCTAGCTCATTTAATGTATTAAAATTGCATGTCACACACACACACACACACCACCACCACCACCACCACCACACATACAGAGAGAGAGAGAGAGAGAGAGAGAGAGAGAGAGAGAGAGAGAGAGAGAGAGAGAGAGAGAGAGAGAGAGAGAGAGAGAGAGAGATGCATTAGCTCTATATAGGACACACATATTTTTTTTCCTGCAGATCCTTTACAGGACATCGCTGTCAACAGCAGCATCTTTCAGCTGTCTGTTGATTTCTTGGCAAGATTACGCTCAGTAGTTTGCCATTGCTTTCTGAGCGGCCGGCTCAGTTATCCCGCAAGTCACCAGCGGGGGACGAACCGCTCCCAGTTCTCGCTCGCTACGAAACTCTGCGTGATAAACGGGATTACAGAGAAAGTGGTGTAACCCCTCGGCCAGAGAGACCGGCAGGACACACATAGCATAAGCTAATTATGGAGACCAATGAAGAAGATTAGGTTCACACATGTACATTTTTTGTGTACCTTCGCAAAAATCCCCAGACCGACCTCCTCGGCATTTGTAGCACACTCCGGTGTCGATGTGGCACTTGTTTTCACAGGTCTCTGGGCACGTCTCGCTACAGTTGGGCCCGAAATATCCTGCACGACATTCTGCAACAAGTGGAGGTCTTTATGTCTGACGGTAAACGTTTGAGACACACATCTCATCACTGCCCCTGTGTTTGACTTATCTTATGATTTTAGTAATTAGTGAGGATCGTCATCAACGCACTCTGGAACCGTCTCTAGGTGCTCCGTTCTCAACCTCAACACCCCCGCCAGCGTGTACCCACTGATCGTGCCAGTTCAGTGTTGAGTAATCACATGTCTTGTGCTCTTGACACAATGTCCACGTCTGGCGGCTCCCCGTCTCACTCCAATCTCCACATGGCTAATAACAAGTGTCAGACCATTATCTAATATTACTGTGTCGTGTAGTTTTGATGTTCGCATTTTGCCCATGCCTTTATAATTTATATCTCTTATATTGTTGCTGTTCTTTGTTAGCCTTGAATGATGTGTGAATGAAATAATGTATGAAAGAGAGTGATAGAAGGGCAGAATGTTAGACGGGCCTGCGTGCTCAATTCTTAACCCTTTGAAAATAAAGTTTGTTCGTTCGTTCGTTCGTTCATTCTCCCTCACTCTGGACAAGGAAACAGATTTCCAGATGTCCTTAAAGTCACCGGTTCACACAGCGTGACCTATGGCGTTGTTAACTTTACATTGGAACACCAGCCTGGCCGACGTGGGGGTGGAGGGTCAGATCCAGCGAAGGATGTTCGTGGATCTCGCGGAATACCGCTCTAGACTGTATGCTAGTGTGCTAGTTCTTCAGGAACATGATAATTGCTCCTGTCCACACAGTTGTTCTATAATGTTGCCACGTTTCTTGTTATTTGTTATTTCTATTATCTGTTATTCTAAAATGTTGCTACCTTTCCTGTTATTTGGTATTTCTACTATCTATTATTCTACACTGTTGCTACTTTACTGTTATTTGGTATTTCTATTATCTATTGCTCTATAATGTTGCTACTGTTCTTGTTATTTTCTATTTCAATTGTCTATCGCTCTATAATTTTGCTACTTTTCTTGTTATTTTGTTTTTCTATTGTCTATTGCTCTATAAGGTGGCTTCTTGTCTTGTTATTTGATATTTCGTATTCTGTTATCGACTATTTTCTATTGTTCTAAGTTACCTTTGATGTTTGTTTTGTGTGCCCATTGATGCAGATATATACCACATGACGTAAATAAATAAGATACACTGCTTGTAATACTGAAACAAGATAGCCACCGACATGGTTCGACATGGCTGTAATCTGAACCTGTTGTCTCAGATCCTGAAACCAATCTCAATGAGGTGAACTAATCTGGGGCGCCTTTCAAATGGCATAAAGTTTTCTAAGAGTTAATGCCTGAAATATTCAGTGGAAACGATTTATAATATCATCATCAGCATCACCATCGTGGACATCGTCATTATCATCATCACCATGTGTTAGGCGATAAACGTGAAGTGCCAAGGTTCGCCATCTCAGTCTGTCACCTAGAATTTTCGGAGAAGGTCTTTGTTGTTGTCTTGGTTATGTCATATCGCCAAGCCATCCAACTATGTGTGTCTCTGATTTCCTTGTTCTCTGTTCCCATTCATTTTGCCATTGTTACCCAGTTTTCAAATAGTTTTGTCGTCATCAGATGATCGCATGGAAGCACTGAGAAACAGATTGGCATCTTGCTGTCTTGATAGACGATACTTTGTAAAATGGAGTTTTACCTCTCCATAGCACAAACCCTGGGCTGAATTTAGAGATCATGTGATGCCCATACAGCATGATCCCTCGCTTAGCCTGCCTAGTTTTCTCCAGAGCACAGGTAAAACCAATGGAACTGGAACAAGACAAGCTGCAGAAGTTGCCGGAACAGCAAAGCAATGCTCTAACTGTCCGCCTGTCGGTGCTTCGATCCTACTCCAGTTGCCGACTAAGGCTTAGGGTCTGGTCTGTCCTGCTATGATATTTAGTCCGTGGTTGCATTTCCTCGCACCAGGGTAAGGCTTGTACCCTCCCAATTGCATTCTCTCACTCGAAGCCGTTGGCACAATGTGAGGAGTCGGGTTGAGTAAGGCGAAGGAATAGGTGGCCAACATTTCCCGAAAACAGTGACGCAGGCGTGAAACCCACAACCGCCCGCGCACATAACATTATCATCGTAATATCTCATCAACTTTGCGTACAGTGGGACATCACACACACTCAGACATACTTAGCTAAAACATCTTGACAAACCACATACTACAGCGAGACATCACATACACTCTGACATGCTCAGCTAAAACATCTTGATGGCCCACATACTACAGCGAGACATCACATACACTCTGACAAACTCAGCTAAAACATCTTGACGGCCCACATACTACAGCGAGACATCACATACACTCTGACAAACTCAGCTAAAACATCTTGACGGCCCACATACTACAGCGAGACATCACATACAGTCTGACATACTCAGCTAACAACAAACGGAATAAAATTGCGCTCAGAACCTGTACAACGTAATCCAACATAGGGGTCCTTACACGAACAGTATCCGGACAGAGAGTTGCAGACGCCGATGCAATTCTTGGAGCAATTGGACATACAACCTTGCCCATAGGTGCCATTGTTGCATTCTGGAAAAAACACAAATCCTGGAGTTGTGAAACATAGCTACTGAAGAAATAAAGGCAGTTACACAGGATTTATGTAGGGGAACAAAATGACAGATGATCTTTCATAGCCAGAGGAACAGTTCGGAAGTGGGAAAAAAAATGAAACTTGGCACCAGGATTGTAGTACACATAACTTTCATAGCCACAGGAACTGTTTGGAAGTGGAAAGAAATGAAATCTGCAACCAGAACTGGATTACAAATACCTTTCATAGCCAGGGGAACAGTGTGGAAGTGTAACGAAATTAAATCTGGCACAAGAATTGGAGTAAACATAACTTTCATAACCAGAGGAACAGTGTGGAAGTGTAACGAAATTAAATCTGGCACAAGAATTGGAGTACAAATAACTTTCATAGCCAGGGGAACAGTTTGGATGTGGAAAGAAATGAAATCTGGCACCAGAATTGGAGTACAAATAACTTTAATATCCAGATGAACAGTTTGGAAGTGGAAAGAAATTAAACCTGGCACAAAAATTAGAGTACAAACAACTTTCACAGACAGAGGAACAGTTCGGAAGTGAAAAAAAAAATGAAATCTGGCACCAGAATTGGAGTACAAATAACTTTCACAATCCGAGGAACAGTTTAGAAGTCGAAAGAAATTAAATCTGGCACTAGGATATGAGTACAAATACAGTTAGGTCCGCCTTAGCGACCACTTGTATTATATAGAGTTAACAGAGCCGATATCAAGTTCATTGAGTTAAGGGCGCCCTTAATATCAAGGTGATAGAATTAACGGCGCCGATAATATCAAGTTTATAGAGTTAACGGTGCCGATAATATAAGTTGATATAGTTAACGACACCGATAATATGAAGTTAACATTGTTAACGGCGCCGGAAATATCTAGTTGATATAGATAACGATGCTGATAATATCAGATTAACATAGTTAATGGCAACGATAATATCGAGTTCATATAGTTAATTGTGCCGATAATCAATCAATCAACCATGTACCATGCCGGAAAGCGTGGGCGGTGATGACTCACCATTTCACTCGATCACCAGAGTCGTGTATCAGCTCAGTGTTCCTGTCTCGACCATGCTAAGTGGCCAAGCCATCCAGGCATTTACTTCTCGGTCTTCCCTTTGGTCTGTTTCCTTCGATCTTGCCAGTTGTCACTAAGTTCTCCAATCCATTTCTTCTCATAACATGTCATAAAATGTTGACTGTCTACGTCTGATTTCTCTAATCAGTTTACGATTTTCATTTGTCTCATGTAGTACTTGCTCAATGGTTTTTCTGTCCATGGTATTCTTTGCATTTTCCTCAGAAACCACATTTCTGCAGCAATCAGATGTTTTTTTCAGCGTGACTGCCAATTGTCCAAGTTTCACATACATGCAAAAGAACAGGCTCTATGTAGCACCTCAACACTCTGTTTCTCGTTTCAACTGACATCTTTTTATTGGTCAGTATGTTTTTCATCTCGCTAAAGGCTACTTTCGCCATATCGATTCTTGTTCTAATCTCTTCAAGGCATCTCCCATCAGATGTTATGACTGTTCCGAGATAATTGTACCGATTCACTTGTTGAAGAATATTCCCATTTACTTTTATATTACATTGTGGTACTTCGTTCTTCCTAATGCCGACCATAATCTGTGTCTTTTTACAATTTAATTCTAATCTCAGTTGTTCACTGTGTGCAACAATAGCATCTAATAATTGTTGAAGATCCTGCTCATTGTCTGCAATCAATACTGTATCATTTTCATATCTAATGTTATTGATGTTTCGTCCACCAATGCTGATTCCATTTATATCTTTTACATTTCTGAAAATATTTTCACTGTATAGGGAAAAAAAGATCTGGAGACATTACACATCCCTGCCTAACACCTCTCTTAATAGGCTGATATTGTCCCACTTCATTATCAATCCTTATGGCAGCTTGTTGTTTCCAATATATGTTTTTTTATAAGTCTAATGTCTTTCACATCAATCTGTAGATCTGCAAGCATATCTACCATGTTGACATGTCTTACTTTATCGAAAGCCTTTGTGTAGTCAATAAAGCAAAGATATATATCTTTGTTTACTTCTATAGAACGTTCAATAACTGAACGCAGCATATACACAGCATTTACTGTACCCTTTCCTTCTACAAACCCACATTGTTCCTCCCCTATTTCAGGTTGTATTTTCTTCCTCACTCTTTGCATGATAATTCGTAGCAAAATCTTTGTGATGTGACTAATTTACTAACTGTTCTATGTTGATCACATTCCAAGCCTCCTGATTTCTTTGGGATTGCAATAAATTCATAATTACATAATTCAGAAGGTATATGTTCGGTATCATACAATGTGTTTAGCAGTCTGGTGACTTGATCTATTCCATATTATTCTAAATCTTTAATAATTTCTGTTGTGATGTTATCTGAACAGATAGTGCCGATAATATCAAGCTGATCAAGCGACCTTAATGTCAAGTTGACATAGTTAACAGCTTCAATAATATCTAGTTAATAGAGTTAACATTGCCGATAATATCGAGCTGATAGAATTAAGGGCGCCCTTAATATCAAGTTGACATAATTAACAGCTTCGATAATATCAAGCTGTTATAGCTAACGGCGACGATAATATCAAATTGATAGAGTTAAGAGCGACCTTAATATAAAGTTGATAGAGTCAACGGTGCCGATATTATCAAGCTGATATAGTTAAAGGCACCTTTACTATCAAGTTGATAGAGTTTAGGGCGCCCTTAATATTGAATTGAAAGAGTTAAGGGCGCCCTTAATATCAAGTTGACAGAGTTAACGGCGCCGGTAATATCAAGTTGATATAGTTTACGGCGCTCTTAATATCAAGTTGGCATAGTTAACGGCGCCGATAATATCAAGCTGATAAAGTTATGAGCGCCCTTAATATCAATTTGATTTAGTTAACGGCGCCGATAATATCAAGTTAAATTGGAGTACAAATAACTTTCATAGCCAGAGGAACAGTTTCGAAGTAGAAAGAAATTAAATCTGGCACCGAATTGGGGTACAAGTACAGTTAGGTCCGCCTTAGCGAGAACTTTTATTTTAGAGAATTAATGGTGTTGATACTTTGGGATACAAGAGCAATTGCTAGAAAACATCATAGCAATGTACCACTCGAGCCGAAGTGCAGTAAGAACGCAAAGAAGGAATATCAGATATGTTCACAGTCAATACAGGAGTGAGACAAGGGTGTGTGCTCTCTCCTCTGCTATTTAATGTCTACATGGACAGAATATACAAAGAAGCAAGTCTTGTCAGAACAGATTCAGAAAATGTAGACCTCTTTACTCCAGATGAAACAACAGATCCACAGGAAATAAATGAACTTCTATTTTCAGACGATCAGTCCCTGTTTTAATGCGATGAGGGCAGACTACAAAATCATATTAATAATCTGAGTTCAACCTGCGGCAGATACAATATGAGTATAAACACAGCCAAAACCGAAGTAATGCAAAATAGCAGATCACCGGGCCCATTAAGTATACAGATAAATAGCACAACATTTGAAAGAATTCACATATCTTGGAAGTATGATTACATAAGATAGCAGAAATGACAGAGAAATCGAAATCAGATGTCAAAAAGCTAGTGCACTTACATATCAACTATCACCCTTACTGAAACATCCAAATATACCCATGTCCGCAAAACGACAGATAATAAACAGCATATTCACACCAACCCTATGCTACCAATCTCAAACCTGGATTTTATCCAAATCACACCCTCGCAAAATCAACACCTGCGAGATGAGATGCCTGAGGAGAGCTGCCAACCTAACAATCCGAGACCGAGTAAGAAATTCTCTTATCAGACAGATTGATTGATTGATTGATTGATTTAGAAATCGACTGACTGTGGGATCAACACTTTGTGCCACATTTATTGAAACGCAGAAGATCAAGTGGTTTGGCCATGTCGTTAGAATGCAACACAAACAACTACCATCACTGGCCTTACATCTAAGCTCATCTGCGAAAAGACCAAGAGGACGTCCAAGAAGAAAATGGATTGACGACATCAAAGACATTGTACAGCCACACGGAATGACACTATCCAGTGCCGCCCACAGGGCGCTGGAACGCAAATTATTCCTCCCCACGACGCTTGACGGCAGAAGTGGAAGATGATGATGATGATGATGACAGGCGTTGATAATATCAAGTTCACAGAGTTAAAGGCGCCCTTAGTATATAGGTGCAGAGTTAACAGCGCCGATAACATCAAGTTGACATAAAAGCTAATAGTTAACGCGCCGAAAATATCAAGTTGATATAATTAACGACGCCGATAATATCAAGTTTATATAGTTTACGGCACCGATAATATCAAGTTGATATAGTTAACGATGCCGATAATATCAAGCTGATAGAGTTAAGGGCACCTTTAATATCAAGTTGACATAGTTAACAGTTTCGATAATATCAAGTTCATAGAGTAAACGGTGCTGATAATATCAACTTGATATAGTTAACGGCGCCGATAATATCAAGTTGATAGAGTTAAGAACGCCATTAATATCAAGTTGATATATATAAAAGCGCCGATAATGTCAAGTTTAAAGAGTAAACCACGCTATTAATATCAAGTTGATATAGTTATCGGAACCGATAATATCAAGTTAATATAGGTAACGGCGCCGATAATATCAAGTTGATAGAGTTAAGAGCGGATTTAATATAAAGTTGACAAAGTTAACGGCACCGACAATATCAAGTTGATAGAGTAAACGACGCTCTTAATATTAAGTTGATAAAGTTAACAGTGCCGATAATATCAAGTTGATAGAGTTAACGGTGCCGATAATATCAAGTTGATAGAGTAAATGACGCTCTTAATATCAAGTTGATATAGTAAACAGCAGATTGCACGATATAATGCCTGACATATTTCGCTGCATCTCGTCAGGTCATCATTGGCACCTTGCCGTCTTGACAGACGATAGTTTGTGCTTTAAAAAGGCATAATAACTTTTACCTATGGCGGTAGCGAATGTGACTGATAAGGCCATTTCGCGCTGTAAATGTCTGTTCACAGTGGGTGCATGTGAACACGTGGTCATTTCCACCATCATGTACCATCTTATGTCTCACATGCTCGGTGTGTGACTTATCTGCAATAATTTTCTCCTTTGTCTTTATTCCATTTCTGATGTTTGCCCTCCATGCAACACGTTCAGCGGCAACTTGCTCCCAATGTGCATTATCAATGCCTGTATCAATCATGTCCCGCTTACACACATCTTTGTATCGTAGTAGAGGCCGACCCTGAGATCTCTTACCCATCTGTAATTCACCAAAAAAGATGTCCTTTGGTATTCTACCATCATCCATCCTCTTAAGATGTCCTATCCATCTAAGTCTACGAAGACAGAGCATGGAATAAACTGTCACACAACCTGATCTTTCCAATACTTCAGTATTTGTGATTTTGTCTTGCCACTTAATACCAAGAATTCTTCGCAGATACCGCATATGAAAGCTGTTTAAACGTTTCTCATGGTGTGAGTAAGTTGTCCAGGTTTCACTGCCATAAAGAAGAGTACTAAGGACACAGCTAGATAGACAAGGACTTTTGTTTTGGCAGTAAGCTTCCTGTTCTCCCAGACTCTTTTTCTTAACCTGTTCATTGTTGTTGCTGCCTTACCAATCCGGATGTTGATTTCCTGATCTAGGGATAATTTGCTATTTACCACTGATCCTAGATATGTAAAATGGTCTACCATCTCTAGTTCGGCATCGTCAATAAAGAATTATGGTACCCCAAGTGCACCTTGTGACATAATCTGTGTCTTCTTTTTGTTAATTGTTAAATCAAATTCAGAACAAGCATTGGAGAATGCAGATAGTAGACATTGCAATTCTTCCTCAGAGTGGGTCGTAACTGCAGCATCATCTGCAAAAAGCAACTCTCTGATCAGTACCCTCCTAATTTTGGTCTTGGCCTTCAATCTCTGAGCATTGTAGAGGCCGCCATCTGAGCGTGAGTGAATGTATATACCACCATCCTGATCACGAAAGGCATATTTCAGTAGAAGTGAAAAGTATATTCCAAAGAGGGTGGGAGCTAGTACACAACCTTGCTTAACTCCACTCTTGATTTCAAACTCTTCAGAAGTTGCACCATCAAACTTGATTATACCCTTCATGCCTGTGTGGAACGATTCCACAATGGACAGAAGAGTTGGTGGGCAGCCAATCTTCTTTAGTGCCTTGAACAGACCCTCACGACTGACCAAATCAAATGCCTTTGTGAGGTCGATGAAGGCAATAAACAGTGGTTGATTCTGTTCACGGCATTTTTCTTGCATTTGTCGCAATGAGAATATCATATCAATGGTAGACCGGTTCTGTCGAAAGCCACACTGTGATTCGGGGTAGACTTGATCTCCTAGGACTTGAAGTCTGCGCAGAACAATTCTGGCAAATACTTTTCCAACAATACACAGAAGTGAGATACCCCTATAGTTGTTGCAGTCGCTCCGATCGCCCTTGTTCTTGTACAGTGTTATGATGCTTGAATCTTTGAAATCATGTGGGACTTGTCCTTCTCGCCAGCATAGCTCTATTAGCTGGTGGATCTGTAGAGTGAGTGTGTCTTGCCCACTCCTGATAACCTCTATTGGAATCCCATCCTTACCTGGAGCCTTGCCAGATGCAAGTTCATTTATAGCACACTTAACTTCTGTTATGGTGGGAAGTGTGTCCAGGTGGTCAAGAGTTGGTAGAGCCTCTATGGCGGTGAGGGCATCATCCGCTAGTTTGGTCTCACTTGAGTAAGGCTCCAAATAGTGCTCTACCCATCTGTCCATCTGCTGTTTCTTATCAGTTATGATTTCTCCAGTCAAGGTTTTCAATGGTGCACTTCTTTTGATCACTGGACCACAGGCTTTCTTTATTCCTTCATACATGCTTCTGATGTTTCCCTTATCACTTGCGATTTGAATGGACTCACATAACTTGATCCAATAATCATTTGCACACTGCCTGGCAGCCTTTTGCACATCCTTCCTAGCTTGCTTTAGCTCACTCAGAGTGTTACGCGTTGGTCTTTCCTTGTTTCTTAAGAGAGCTATCTTCTTCTTATCAATCAAGGGCTGCAGAGTCTGGCTGTTTGCCGCAAACCAGTCCTGCCTCTTATGATCCACAGTGCCGTAAACCCCTACGGCAGTTTTATAAAGAGTTTCCTTAAGTTGACCCCACTTTTCATTTACTGTACAATTTTCTGGTGTATCAGTGAAAGCGTCTTCAAGTTGCTGTTGAAACTGAAAGCACTTTTCAGGATCGTGAGTGTTAATAATATTAATCCTGGGGCTAGATTTGTGTTTAGCTGTGTAGATTCTCTTTGGTCTCAGTCTAACCCTTGCAACAACCAAAGAGTGATCCGTATCACAGTCAGCACTGTGGTAACTTCGAGTCAATGATATATGGTTCAGATGTTGTCTCCGTGTGATGATGAAGTCCAGCTGGTGCCAATGGCCGGATCTTGGATGTTTCCATGTGACCTTATGCATCTCTTTTGTTTTAAAAAAGGAGTTTGTAATACATAGGTCATTTCTGGTGCAATGCTCCAGCAGCCTTTGCCCATTTTCATTCATGCGACCGATGTTGTATTTTCCAAGGCACACTGGCCATGAACTCGAGTCCTTGCCCACACGAGCATTGAAATCACCGAGCATATAAATGTAGTCAGATTTTGGAACTGCCTTGATAACGGAGTCTAACTCCTAATAGAACGAATCCTTCACATCATCAGAGGAATCGAGTGTCGGTGCATATGCAGTAAAAATGTTGGCAAAACCACAAGAGGTTGCCAAGCGTAGGGATAATTGTCTTTCATTTCCTCCTGCTGGAATTTCAATCATTCCCAGCAGCGAATTCTTCACTGCAAAGCCCACACCGTGTTGCCTTTTTTCTGCCTGCCTTCTACCGTTCCAAAAAAAGGTGTAATTGTTTTCCCTGAGTAACCCTTCCTCAGCGATGCGAGTCTCCTGCAAGCCAGAAATATCAATGTTAAGACGATTGAGTTCGGCATCAATCACAGCCGTATTTCTCACATCGTTAATATTGGTCAAGTCAGTGGAAAATCCTGGACATGTGGTTATCACGTTCCAGGTTGCAAGCCGTAGCTTGAGGTTTCTATTTTTCTTTTTATTAATACCTAGTGCATTGGTTTTACAAGCCTGCGATTCAGATTTTGTCCTAGCCCCAAGCACCCATTGAAGCAGGCAGGTTGTGGCGGATCAGCACCCAATTGGCCAGGGGCTGCCCAGCTTGAGGCGGGCGGTAACTGATCAGAGCCACCTGTAGGTGTCTCCCACCGTCAGAGGCAACGCGTTGCACCCCATGTCTACGCCAACTGACTGGGACTTATACCCCGTAACAGTTGTCTCTCGCTTTAATTCCGAGACCGGTTAAGACCAGAGATGGAGTTATTGCCTCTCCATGGCACAAAGCCTGGGATAAAATATAGAGATCATGTGTTGCCCATGCAGCATGATCCCTCTCTCGGCCTGCCTAGTTCACTCCAGAGGATAGGTAACACCTCTACATCTGGAACAAGACAAGCTGCAGAAGCTGCCGGATCAGCAAAGCAATGCTCTAACTGTCCGCCTGTCGGAGCTTCGATCGTAGACCAGCCGCCAACCAAGGCTTAGGGCCTGGTCTGCCCTGCCATGACATTTTGTCTTTAGGTTGCATTTCCTCGCACCAGGGTAAGGCTTGTACCCTCCAAATTGCGCTCTTCCGCCCGAAGCCATTGGCACAATGTGGAGTGTCGGGTTTGGTAAGCGCCGCCCAACGTTCGGCGCTAACAGAAAGCAGGTAGTACCGTCTACTGTTATACGGTAGCTCAATCATATCTAACTAAGACCTGACATCCATCTCGTCAGGTACATACTGCAGAAATCACACAACATGAAGTAAATGAACTAGATAAATCCTTCAAGTTGAAATATACACATATTCGCACAGTAATGTCAATTGTCTACCATGGTAATTTTAAGCTGACTAACATGTCTTTCTGTTTGCACAAATCTGGCTTTCGTTTATTGATCATAATTGCTTCTGCAAACTTTTACAAGCGTGTATTTTATGTGTTAAACAACACGCGAAAGACAATGTCTCTGTCAACCACATGGCCGCTTTCTATAATCTGCCTACCAATTGAAGACGCGGGGAGCTTCCGGTGTGTCAGCCCCACTATGCTAGCATCGTCTGTGTGTCGTATCTTGTTGACCCATTGAGGTATGTGTTATAACACTCTTTTGTTCAGCTGTCTCTCTGTTCTATCGATGTAGAAAGCCTGGCTTCTACATGTGAATTGGTAAATACAATTGTTTGTGGCGTACAGAGGAACAGGCTCTTTGACTGCTGGTGTGGAAATCGGTATGGTTCTATGTCTAATGACTGGAGTTGCAGCAATGAATGTTCGGCCTACTCCTGTAGTAAGCCGGTCTTGTAGACGTTGCATTACGTCATGCCCTTGAAAGGTTAGCTGGATGAATACCTTCAGATTAGGGACTATAGTTACGTCTGGTTTTGTTTTGGGCAGTTGTAAATGGCGCTTTATAAATCCTGGGGAGTACCCATTCAGGTTTAAGACATTCTTCAGAGTTTCAAATTCCTCTGTCAGCGTGTCATGGGTGCATATCTTTTTAGCACGGTCAAACAGGGTCCACACTAAGCCCCGTTTATACTGGACAGGTGTGAAACTCTGAAAATTTAGGTATTGGCCAGTCCATGTTCCTTTGCGGTACACCGATCTTTGAATTATGCCGTCTGCTCTACGTCTCATTAGAATATCTAGGAACGGCAACGCTTCGTTGTGTTCGTGTTCCATAGATAGAGAGATGTTTTTATGCGTCATGTTCATTATGGCCTAGAACGATGTTGCTTGTAGCTCGTCTGTGGTGATAATTAGTATATCGTCCGCATAACGACGGTAGAAGGCCAAGTTGTTAATGTCTGAGGATCTCTTTTCTTCTAAATGTGCCATGAAGATGTCCGCTAGAATAGGACCAAGAGGACTCCCCATGGCCACTCCGTCAATTTGGCGGTATGACTTAGTTAGAAAATTAAATTGTATGTTGACGGTACATAGTAGTAGTAGCCTCTCCAAACTAGGTGTTGGTACGCCTAATTTTAGTTGTTTGTCTTTAATGCGTTCCCTTATTATTTTCACTGTCTCCTCTAATGGAACGTTGGTGAATAGGGAGGCTATATCCATGGATGCCATGTGTTTGTTATTTATGTCAATAGTATCCAATAATTCCACAAGTACGAATGTATCTCTGAGTATTTTTGGAACGAAGACTGTCGTACTGGCTTTAAAATTTCGGCTAGCCATCTCGCCATTCTGTGTTGTGCAGAGTTAACCATAGACAGGATAGATCTTAGCGGGATGCCGGGCTTGTGAAGTTTGGGTAGACCGTACATCTGAGGAGCTTGCGAGCCACATGGTGTGAGCGTTTATGAAGTGGCCTCACTGTTGGGTCCCGCATTAACAAGTGACTGGATCTCTTTCCTCATTATTGCATCCAGGTCGTTCGACTTGTTTACTTTTGAATCTACCCTGAATTTAGATTCATCTGATAATATTTATTCCTCTGGACGCCACAAATACTTTTATTTACCAATTCACATGTAGATGCAAGGCCTTCTACATCGGTAGAACAGAGAGACAGCTGAACAAAAGAGTGTCAGAACACATACCTTAATGGGTCAACAAGATACGACACACAAACGATGCTAGCCTAGTGGGGCAGACACACCGGAAGCTCCCCGCGTCTTCAATTGGTAGGCACATTATCGAAAGCGGCCATGTGGTTGACAGAGACATTGCCTTTCGTATGTTGTTTAAGACACAAAATACTCGCTTGTTAAAGTTTGCAGAAGCAATTATGATCAATCAACGCAAGCCAGATTTGTGCAAACAGAAAGACATGTTAGTCAGCTTAAAATTACCATGGTAGACAATTGACATTACTGTGCGAATATGTGTATATTTCAACATGAAGGATTTATCTAGTTAATTTACTTTACGTTGTGTGATTTCTGCAGCATGTACCTGACGAGATGCAGCGAAATATGCCAGACAATAAATCGTGCAATCTATTGTTTGTGTCTTCGTTATTCAAATAGTAAACGGCGCCTATAATATCAAGGCGATATAGTTAAGTCCGCCCTTAATATCAAGTTAATATAGTTAACAACTTCGATAATATTTAGTTGATAGAGTTAATGGAGCCGATAAAATCAAGTTCATGTAGTTAACTGTGCCGATAATATCAAGCTGATTGAGTTAAGGGCGCTCTTAATAACAAGTTCATAGAGTTCACGGCGCAGATAATATCAAGTTGATATAGTTAACGGCTCTATTACTATCTAGTTGAAATAGTTAACGGCGCCGATAATATCAAGTTGATATAGTTAACCAAGCCGATAATATCAAGTTGAAAGAATAAATTACGTCCTTAACTGATTGCCTGCCAAACAAAAAAGTGGTCATACCCAAACAGAAATTCAAGGCAGAAAATTTGAAGTCGGGGTATGTCACAATAATGCTTTTATAATGGTTAAAATTGTAGCAGATCTATTGTAGTACATATCAAACTAAAGAGGATTGCACAAAGAACATGGCAGTGTTAATAATAAATTGATAGGTTACAAATATTAGGACAATAATGACAGGTTTAATAATAACAACTGAAATTAAAGAGGTAAAAATTATTTAAAAAATTGCACTTAGAAGGTCTTTTCTACACTCCTATACTGCTAATCATGTTTAATTTACTGAATAATCAAACAAACACCACTTGACTTCAAGAATATAAACAGTATTGCTCATTAAAATCCACCAAAAGGAAGTTTTGGTGCACAAAAATGACAAAAATTAATGGCCGAAACCTTCAAGTTGGGGTCTGTCACAATAATGTTATGAAAATGGTCAAAATTGTAGCAGATATATTGTATTATATATGAAAGTAAAGGGGATTGCATAAGCAACATGTTACCGTTGTTTCTATTGCTGTAGTTTAGAAATATAATAAAAATAATAATATAATTTGTCAAATAATTTGACAAAAAGAGGTAAAAATAATGTAAACATTGCACTTATAAGGTCTTTTCTACACTCCTATACTGATAATCATGCTGATGTAAAATATAGTTGATATAGTTAACGGCTCCGATAATATCAAGTTTATATAGTTAACAGCTTCGATTATATCTAGTTGATAGAGTTAACGGTGCCGATAATATCAAGCTGATGTAGTTAACAGCGCCGATAATATCAAACTTATAGAGTTATCGGCGCCCTGATTATCAAGCTTATATATTTAACGGTGTCGATAATATCAAGTTGGTTTAGTTAACGGCGCCGATAATATCAAGTTGATATAGTAAACGGCGCTGATAATATCAATGTAGTATAAGTTAATGGGCCAATAACATCATGTTGATAGAGTTAAGGGAGCCCTTAATATCAAAATGTTAGAGTTAATGGCGCCGATAATATCAAGTTGATATAATTAACAGTACCGATAATATGAATTTAATATCATTAACGGGGCCGATATTATCAGGTTGATAAAGTTAAGGGCTCCCTTAATATAAAGCTGATAGGGTTAAGGGCGCCCTTAATATAAAGTTGATAGAGTTAATGGCACCCTTCATATAAAATTGATGTAGTTAACGGAGCCGATTGTCAATGAGCGGACTTCTCTCTTGATGAAGTGGTGGTGTCGATCGTTGTCTTGGAGTTTATGATGATGCCCTTGAGAATCTCTCGGATTACTCGCCAAGGCCTGTGGGTCGGCACACTGCGTCCATACTTTCACTGCACCACAAAAGGATATACACTCAGGAACAAGCCACAAGCACGATAATTAGGTGAACTTTATTCTCACCCGGAGCCTTGTGTTCCTCACGGATACAAGCAGACTCTAAAGCTGGCAGCCCTCAGGCCATTCACTCCATTCACTGACGAAATGAGCTTCCGCCACAATCTCCCGATCACTATGCCCTGGTGTCCATGTTGTGTTCCGTACCTTCTAGTGTGTGTGTGTGTGGAGACACAGGTTCTAATGGCCACTGACCGTCAAGCCATGACGATCGCCCTGCATGGTCGGTCGGCGGTTGAGACTAAAGTGGCCACACCAGGACGGATCAGCACCTACTATCGATGTCCGGCGAGTGAGAAATGTAGCTAAACGTGAACGTGTCTGTCTGAGCAAGCTACTGTTGTCGATCGATGAAAATGTAGAGCGTTCTAATGCCTTGACTATACCGATGTCCGTGTGGAGCTGAGATGCTTCTGTTCTGTGTGAAGGCTGAATGTGATGTGTGTCCTAAGTGACAATCGCGTTGTTAATCAACGCGACTTGATGACGTAGCACTTGTGCATTTGTAGCGCTGCATAGTGCTTTGTTTTCTATTTCCTCTATTTTTGTTCCCTGATGTGCGTGCACATCAGTTACCTCTCTATACGCCTGTCATATGCTATATGACAGCTGCTCCCCTCACCAAAAAAAAAAATGTTTGTAAAACATTTACTCTATCTGATTATCATCAGACATGTACACGAATGATGGAGGCGACGTAAATTACTCTAAGTCGTAATCGACCCACGAATCCATCGTCGTTGGGATACAGCAATGCTCCAATGAGACAGCATGGAACGTGTGGATATCAGACACAGGATTCAAACTCAAGTCTCGATCGCCGCCAGCTCATATATTTTAATGGCTGTTATTCGCGTTAACACGAATCGACCACTTGTAACAAAAACCAAGGTTCAGACGCCGCCAGCACATATATTAAATGGCTGTTAATCGCGTATAAACGCTGACCCCTTGTAAAACACCTACATACCTCTGTAACCCCGAGTACCTACAGCAAATAAAAACACGATCCTGTGGTGAACATCCAACGTCATTACTAGCTACTATGTGCAACTGATTTCCATTGACGCATGAATCGCATTATGTCGACTTTACTATAAGTCAACATTTCTTTCCATCATTCGCCACATTAACCTAACATGTCGTTGGTGGCTAACTAATATCAATTTAATTTTTATTATACGGTACTGTATTTAAGTATCTATGTGTTCTGTACCGTACTATATCTATTTCCTATGTATATTTTGGAATGAATATTTTCTATTGTATTATTAATGTTCGTGTGGAATATTTGAATGGAATGTGTATCATTATTGTGAATCCCCTTTCCATGCATCCTTTTCATTCACACGACGCTAGACAACACATATATGTGATTACATATAAATTAAGCATTTACCTATATGCACAATAATGAAATACATAATTATCATTAGTAATTTAACGTATTCATAATCTGATACTATACTATAATATTACGAACATTAACAAACTATATCATAACATCACTACGTGAGTTTATGAATAAAATTGATACACTAATAATCCAATTAATCAATATTACGAACTACAATAAGAATAGTAACCTATATAACACAACTATTGCCAACTAACTAAGTAAATAGTCTGTTCCGTAAATAATAATAACGAGGAGGTGCATAATATTGTTCAACATTTTAAAGACATCGGTGAAATCACATTGTCCTTCTTGAAAATGAATAGTGTCACTGTCCGTTCAGGTTCATCCTACGGCAATAATCATTACATCCGGTAATGTAAAATGATCGTCAACTGGAAAAAACGAGTCTATATTGTAGCTCGCCAACTCATACTAATCTGGAATAATAATATAAAAAAGTGACTAACACTATATAAATACAATATTATTGTGTATGTGTTATATCAGCAATGTTTTATAGTCAGCATAAAGTAATACTTAAAATCACACATTATTTTATTCTGATTTAATTCATAATGTAGAAATTCATGCAAAGCGAGACAATAATAGACTTAATAAGTCTGCAAGAAGAGATGGGGCTGAGTGGTCTCGAGGTATGGTGTCCGCCTCGAGTGCTGGAGGTCCCGGGTTCAGGCCCCGACGAGGTCCGGGATTTATTTAAAAAATCCACCTGGACTTCCAGTAATAAAATTTCCCCTGGTCTCTGGGTAGTGAGATCGGACGACCGTGTGTATTGTTGCTCACGTAAAAAATCCCTTGGCAGTTGGAAATCGAAAAAGATTAGCCTAACGGCACTGCCCGGGCAATATTTCGAGTTTTAAAAAAATCTACCCAAAGTATTTCAGGATCCTCGCCGATGCAACGGAGTTCGTGCATTGAGCTGAGTTTCTCCAGTCTCAGGTTTGAGTTAGGAGGAAAACGGAGCACTTATGGGTTAAACCGTGTGCCGTGATGTTGATCCAACGACTAAACTAAAACTAAACTAAAAAAAGTCTGCAAGATTATTATCCTTGCCAGGAATGTGAGACGCAATAAAGTCATAGTCTTGAAGTAGCAATGCCCACCTGTGAATTCTGCCATTCTTTGGTGAGCCATCCTTAAAGGTATTCAGAGGCTTGTTATCTGAGATGATTAAGAATATTTTTCCCAACAGATATTTCGAGAATTTAGACACCGCTTCGACCAGAGACTGTGCCTCAAGTTCTGTAATCGCATAACGCTTTTGAGTCTCATTTAACTTTCTACTAGAATATAAGACCGGATGAAGCAATCCGTTATATTGTTGTAGTAAAATACAGGAGATCGAATGTGAACTAGCATCCGTTTGAACGACGAAATCTTTCGACATGTCGGGAATTCTAATAATGGGCGGAGAACTGAAAATAGATTTTATTTCTTTAAGAATTTTTTCATGGGTCTCCGACCATCTAATTTTATTTGGTTGATCTTTCTCTAATAATTCTGATAAATGAGATGTCATTTCCGCGAAATTTCTTATAAACTTTTGATAGTAGTTAATAAGCCCCAAAATGGTTCTGACTTCTTTTTTTGTTTTTGGTGAACGAATGTCGAGGATTTTCGTCACGATTTGTGGATCCCTATACAGAAACCCTTTCGATATTTTATGTCCCAGAAATTGGATTTCTTGAAAGGCAGTTTCAGTTTTACTAGGTTTTACTGTCAGACCGAATGTTCTAATGCGAGTAAAGATCTGTCTCAAAATGTGTATATGATGAAGCAATATTAGAATATGTGTATTTAATAAGATTCGACATACGGTGAAATCCAGAAGAAAACATATGTTTAATCCCTATAATATTTCTGATAACTAGAGTGGCCTCAGAAATAAATTGTGCCACTTTGTCAAATAGGGTACATAACAGAAAACCTATCATCAACAACAACAAGAGGAAAGCATCAACAATGACCAAAGAAGTAATTGTCTTAAGAGTTATAGCTTCAGGTTTCTCTACCAATCGAGACAGTAATTGTGAGTAGGACAATGTGTTGTCCTGAGCTACCTGATTTTCTCTCTGAGTTTGTAAACGAGTAACCGCGTTTGATAATATCTGTTTCGATTCCCACTGTGTTATATCTTCCAGAGAAGCATCATGAACATTTGGGATATTCCCCAGGAGGACATTCGCACATGGGTCAGGCAGAACAGCTACTTTAATTCTACCAGAAAAGTATGGGCAGTTGATATCAGCCCACGCGATTCGAAACTTTTCTCTTCTTCCCCCAAAAGTTCTACAAATAACGTGTTCCCCAGTGTAATCGGAATCTCTAATTAGTCTTTTGTGAGAGCCAACAATACTATCCCCCAGTATCGCGAACTAAGCTACATTATATTCCATTCACAATGGCTTTTTGCAACACCAATGTCCCATTCGTGATCTGTACCGCGTTCGTCTCTTGTACAGGGACTTGGTGTCCGCATGTTAAACTTCCATCCCTATGGAAGTCTTGACACGTATCACAAGCTGGGTCTACGGGCGAGTACTCAACATCAGCTGCGTTTGCTTGTGTGACGTCATCAGAGTCACTACCACTGCTAGACGTTAGCATCCCCATGTTCGCTTCCTTATAAATACGTCTTAAAGGACATTGAATAAAACTATGACCAAATGCCCTACATTTGAAGCATTGCATCTGCTTCTGATAGGTATTAAATTTGTCTCTATGTTTAATGGCTAATTTTTTAATATAATTTTCGAAATCTGGATGTTGGTCGCACATCTGCAAAGACCCGTGTTTGTTTTTGCAGTAAGTGCACGCCGTCCAAATACCCTTCCTACCTTGTGCGTTGGAAGGCTGATGTTTATGTTGGTGTTTATCCTGCCCCTTGAAATGAGTGACTTGACAGACTGTTGTGCTCTATGACGATGTGTCCTAGATTTGTGTGGAAACTTTTCGCAAGCACTTGTTTCCAACAGAGGGGATGAGCAATGGGCAAATATGTCTTTGTGCGCGTTGAAATATGACTCTCCCTTTTCTTCCATCTGTTTAATAGAAGAACATTTGTTCTACAACAGAAATGTGGCCATTGATGATGGAACCGCACTAATCAGTTTGTCCCGGATCATCAAGTCTCTGAGTCTGTTGAAATCGTTCTTAACATCAGCAGCACGTAACCACCTATAAAAGACTGTTTGTGTGTAAGAAGAAAGATCGAAGAACGTTTGAACAGCTTTAGGCAATAGATCTTTGAAAGAAGCACGTAAATCGAACTCATCAAGAGCAAATTGTGATAGCAAGCGATTACGAATGCAAGAGTAATTATTGCGTAATTCTTCAGGTATTAATTTAACAACTTGCAGAGGCTCCCCAATGAGGTGCCTATGAATCAGTACCGGCCACTCATATTCCGGTACTCTATAGTGCTTTACTATCAATTCAAAATTAGTAATCCGTGCAGATATGGAGTCATTATTAGAGAAGTTCTTGACGATCCCACTATACTACTTAATGGCATCTGTGGAATGTGCCTCTACCTTCTGTTTGGCTATCCCATCGTCCTTCTCCTTCTCCAGCTATTTCATCTTAAAGTAATTCTCCAATTCATTTTCTTTCAGCAGTTTTTCAGTTGCTAACTTTTCATGACTGAAAGCTAATTTTTTCTTTTAATTGCGTTTCCAGCAAAAAAAATTTCTTTCTCCGCAGCTAATTGCGATACAATTCTTTAATTTTCTGTAGCTGTCTTGTCTTTCTCGAATATTCTTTGTCTTTCTTGTTCCGCCATCCTTTCCTTTTCGAATATTCTCGGTTTCTCTTGTTCCGCCATTTGTTCCCTTTGTGCATCAAGTTTCTCTGTTGCCAATTGTCTCGCCGCGACTCTTTCATCTCTTTCCTGTGCCTGAAAAGCAGCGAATTGTTTCTCTGACCAGGCCAAAAGATCTGGTCCTGTCAAACCTGCATCTTTACCAATAGCAACAAAATCCTGTAAAGACGACATGTTGCTTAGATATAACTATAACGTAATTAAATCGTAGGCAAATAGACAGAGAACAATATAATATATTGGTAATTTAAATCCGCAGAGCCTAACGATACGATATAATAAGTAAAGCGATAGTGCCAAGTGTAAGTATGACAACAAGAATGTACCAACACCAGAAACTAATCACACCGCAGAATTAGTAATACACAGCGAGAAATCGCACAGTGATGTATGCAGCACAGATGCCGTCGCATAAGAAATGAGTGAAAGAAGAAAGAATATAATGTGTTAATATTAAAATATCTCGACTATAACTACAGAACTTGAACAATCACAAACAATTGCTTAGCTTATATATGGCGATCCTCCTTGCAACCGTTAATTAAATGTGGTGTCCAATGTTCCAACGTAAAATCGTCCAGATAATGCAAACAATTGTCAGTTGATGGAGAAATTCGATTCTGACAAACTCACGAGACTTCCTTCCACGAAGGCTAATTCAGGAAATGTCGATCCCAAGCGTGAACTTGATAATTGCGTTGATTTTGTGTACCTGAGGCGTCTGTCCGCTACCAAGCGTGACTCAGCAAAATGAGCGGGTATTGTACTCAGATGCGGCAGCAAGCAGCGCATTGTTGTTCTCTGAGCTTAGCGGGTACTGTACCACGTTGTGACGACAGGCGGCAAACAAATAAGTATGGCGGCGACAGGCCGCAACCGTGGCTCTCTAAGTTGAGCGGAGACTGGCGACAACTGTGGCTCTATAAGTAGAGCGGAGACAGGTTACAAATGTTGCTCTCTAAGTAGAGCGGCGACAGGTCACAAATGTTGGTCTCTAAGTAGAGCGGCGACAGGTCACAAATGTTTGTCTCTAGGTACAGCGGAGACAGGTCACAAATGTTGGTCTCTAAGTAGAGCGGCGACAGGTTACAAATGTTGCTCTCTAAGTAGAGCGGAGACAGGTCACAAATGTTGGTCTCTAAGTAGAGCGGAGACAGGTTACAAATGTTGCTCTCTAAGTAGAGCGGCGAGAAGTCACAAATGTTGGTCTCTAAGTAGAGCGGCGACAGGTTACAAATGTTGCTCTCTAAGTAGAGCGGCGAGAAGTCACAAATGTTGGTCTCTAAGTAGAGCGGCGACAGGTTACAAATGTTGCTCTCTAAGTAGAGCGGCGAGAAGTCACAAATGTTGGTCTCTAATGTAGAGCGGCGACAGGTTACAAATGTTGCTCTCTAAGTAGAGCGGCGAGATGTCACAAATGTTGGTCTCTATGTAGAGCGGCGACAGGTTACAAATGTTGGTCTCTAAGTAGAGCGGAGACAGGTTACAAATGTTGCTCTCTAAGTAGAGCGGCGAGAAGTCACAAATGTTGGTCTCTAAGTAGAGCGGCGACAGGTTACAAATGTTGCTCTCTATGTAGAGCGACGACTGGCGACAAAGACGAAGGTCTGTGGGCAGAGCTATTTTATTCTTAATAAGAGGTGTCGACGACGACGCTCCATGGGCAGAGCAAGTTCATTCGTGCAAAATGTGGCTGTAACAACGCTCCATGGGTAGAGGAAGTTCATTCGTGCAAAATGTGGCTGTAACAACGCTCCATGGGTAGAGGAAGTTCATTCGTGAGAAGTGCGGCGATAATAACGCTCCATGGGCAGAGCAAATTCATTCGTGAGAAGTGTGGCGAAGTGTGGCGTTGAATGTGTCATGGAGATGTGTGGTGTCTTCCGTTACGTGTATATGTAAGATAGCCGTAAACGATGTACTCACCACTAGTAACTCGGTCCACGGACGACTGGACAACATGACGACAATCCAAGCGATTTCTCCTGTTTTCACGAGTTCCCCATGTCAAGGAGCGGACTTCTCTCTTGATAAAGTGGTGGTGTGGATCGTTGTCTTGGAGTTTATGATGATGCCCTTGAGAATCTCTCGGATTACTCGCCAAGGCCTGTTGGTCGCACACTGCGTCCATACCTTCACAGCACCACCAAAGGACATACACTCAGGAACAAGCCACAAGCACGATGATTAGGTGAACTTTATTCTCACCCGGAGCCTTGTGTTCTTCACGGATACAAGCAGCCTCTTCAGCCGGCAGCCCTCAGGCCAGTCACACCATTCACTGACGAAATCAGCTCCCACCACAATATCCCGATCACTATGCCCTGGTGTCCATGTTGTGTTCCGTACCTTCTAGTGTGTGTGGAGACACCGATGCTAACGGCCACTGGCCGTCAAGCCATGACGATCGCCCAGCATGGTCGGTCGGCGGTTGAGACTAAGTGGCCACACCAGTACGGATCAGCACCTGCGATCGATGTCCGGCGATTGAGAAATGTTGTAGCTAAACGTGAACGTGTCCGCTTGAGCAAGCTACTGTTGTCGATCGATGAAAGTGTAGAGCGTTCTAATGCCTTGACCATACTGATGTCCGTGTGGAGCTGAGATTCGTCTGTTCTGTGTGAAGGCTGAATGTGAAGTGTCCAAGTGACAAGTGATGACGTAGCACATGTGCATTTGTAGTGCTACATCGTGCTTTGTTTTCTATTTACACTATTTTTGTTCCCTGATGTGAGTGCACATCAGTTACCTCTCTACACGCCTGTCATATGCTATATGACACCGATAATATCAAGTTCATGGAATTACCAGGTAGCCGTAGCAGCAGCAACAGAGACAGGAGGAGTAAGAGGAGAAATGAAGAAGAGGAAGAACAGAGAAAGGAGAAGAAATAGTAGTAGTAGTAGCAGCAAAGGCAGTAGTAGTAGTAGTAGTAGTAGTAGTAGTAGTAGTAGTAGTAGTAGTAGTAGTAGTAGTAGTAGTAGTAGTAGTAGTAGTAGTTGTAGTAGTAGTTGTAGCAGCAATAGCAGCAGCAGCAGTAATAGTGGTAGTATTATAGTAGCAGTAGTAGTAGTATTGTGGTGGTAGTAGTAGTTGTAGTTGTAGTATTAGTAATAGCAGTAGTAATATAGTAGGAGCAGAAGCAGCAGCTGCAGCAGCAGCAGCAACAACAGTAGTAGTAGTAGTAGTAGTAGTAGTAGTAGTAGTAGTAGTAGTAGTAGTAGTAGTAGTAGTAGTAGTAGTAGTAGTAGTAGTAGTAGTAGTAGTAGTAGTAGTAGTAGTAGTAGTAGTAGTAGTATAGTATGTCCACATTTGTTTGCCTTCATTCACGATCAATTATTTTGAAAACTGTCTGTTGCATCGTTATGAAATTTTTCCAGCCGTCTTATATTTACCCCCACCCAAGGAATATGTCTTCGATAGGTCCAAAAACAACTTAAATCATTGAAAGCGGCAACATTCCTTTGATGTTTTGTTGAACAACTAGTGATTTCTTGCTAACAAAGTTATTTTTACGGTAATGGGAGACCTGCAAATTCTGATGACACACAAAGGCGTATCCGGATTCGTATGGGAGTGGGTGCAATGAAAGAACTAGCTTAAAATCGACAGGGTCGGCTGCATTGCACCGGGTTTTTATCCCATATGGCTCAGTTTCTTTCCGTAGCGCGGAAAGCATCGCACAAAGCACGAACTCCGTAGCTCCAGCGACGACCCTCGGGAGTCTCCGAAAAATTGCACTCGTGAAATGAAGGACTCGGCCCGGAATCGAACATATAACCTTCGGAACCCGAGTCAGACGGCTTGACTACTTCACCACGGAGAATCCCGAGAGGGGTGCAATGTGTAATATTAGTAAAGACAGAGAATTTACAGAAGCACGGGGTAAATAAATTATAAATTAACAGGACAGTAGAAGGAATATATTTCTTACCTTATTTTTTATTTCCGTCTTGTTTCTTCAGCTGATGCTGATGCTGTAATGTTTAGGGCCTGCAATTCGCCTGAATAGTTGGAGCAAAATATCTCACTAAGTGTGTACGTAGATTAAGGTCTGCGGTCTGTTCAGACCTTAATCTGTGTCGGACGATTCCAGTAGGTTGATGATTGCTCTCGGTTGCATAAAATTCAATCCATCCTTTCTCCAATAGTCCTCTTCCTCTTTCAACACATGGTCCTGAACTTTTTTCCAGTACCTTTTATCAATATTTAATAGCGCGGACAGACAGACAGACAGACAGACAGACAGATATACAGAAAGGTAGGTAGGTAGGTAGGTAGGCAGAAAGGTAGTTGGGTGGGTGAGTGGGTGGATGGATGGCTGGCTGGCTGGCTGACTGGGTGGGTGGATCGGTGGGTAGATCGGTCGGTGGGTCGGTCGGTCGGCCGGCCGGCCGGCCGGCCGGCAGGCAGGCAGGCAGGCAGGCAGGTAGGTAGATAGATAGATAGATAGATAGATAGACAGACAGACATATAGATAGATAGATAGATAGATAGATAGATAGATAGATAGATAGATATCGATAGGTCGGACGGTCGGTCGGTCGGTCGGTCGGCCGTCCGGCCGGCAGGAAGGCAGGCAGGCAGGCAGGCGGGCAGGTAGGTAGATTAGATTGATAGATAGATAGATAGATAGATAGATTGATAGATAGATAGATAGATAGATAGATAGATAGATAGATAGATAGATAGATAGATCCCCGCCAGGAGCTGGGCCGAGCCAGCTAGTTTATTTATATAATCACGTCTCATGAAAGAACCCACAGTTTGACGACACCTCTCAACTACCCCATATAAATTCCCTCAGTCTGCCAAAAGCGAAAACCGCACAAACAAAATTCAAAAAACAGCGGGGGGGGGGGGGGGGGGGGGTGCCTTGCTGAAACGGTAATACTCTTAAAATGATGGAATGAATGCGGGGGGCTATAAAATATATACGGCATATAAACAAACATTGAAATCTGCTGTACAATCTCCAGAACAAAAATTTGTTTGTTGGGTGGACATAATGATAAGGTTATATGCTAAATCTCATCATTTCCCCTCAGTTGGTTACTGAGATATTGAATTTTATATTGAGGCAACAAAAAAAAAAAAAAAAAAAAAAAAAAAACAACACTATAGTAGTAGTAGTAGTAGTAGTAGTAGTAGTAGTAGTAGTAGTAGTAGTAAATTAGTGTTAATAGTAGTAGCTGTGGAAGTAGTAGTAGTAGTAGTAGTAGTAGTAGTAGTAGTAGTAGTAGTAGTAGTAGTAGTAGTAGTAGTAGTAGTAGTAGTAGTAGTAGGCGTACGGGGTGTCAGGCAGTGGTAGCACCTTTGGTAAGGATGACTCTCATGTCCTTTTCAGGACCCATCCCCCACTGGTCCAAGCCTGACACCCAACTCGTGCCTGTGGCTCCTAGTAGTTGTCAGCATGCGACAGCGGCCACCTCCCGGGCAACAGCTGTGAGAGGCTGCTAAACCAGTCGTGGGTAGCCGATTTGGTGTCAAACCAAGCGGTGAACTAGGGTATGCCTACCCAGCATGTGAAGACAGGATTCGGTGGTCTGCGTGGAAGAAATCATTCCTGATTCAACGGGTAAGACGGCGTTTACCTGCAAAACGTTGTGGAACGTAATGAGCACGGCAAGGCACGTAGAGCGCCCTGGTCATCCACTGCACCTGTATCCGTCTCCAGTCGTCTTGACTTGTCTTGCCACTGGACTCAGATGGACTCAGGCGAGAGAGTGAGTTCGACGAATTGCTCAACTCTTCCTCACTTTAATCCAATTCATCGCGCAAGTCATTCTTCATCCAACGTCATATATCACCTTCAAGCCCTGTGGCCATGGGCGAGCGGCGAAGCGGCAGGCGTGGGTACTCTGGCAGCCGTAGTCGCAGACCTGCACACAGGCGGCTCAGGCCATATGGTTGTCTTCTACTGACCGGAGCAGCAGTGGGATTCGGCAGCCCCCTGAGTGACTGAGCAGCCCTTATAGGAACACACTGCTCACCTCCATAGCATGAGGAAGAGGCTAGAAAAGGTGCCCTAAACATTGTCTGCTCCATCACTACCTAACCAGCTAGTCGCTGTTGGTGGGTACCCTAAAATGCGGTCGACCAAAAAAAAACAAAAACAAAAAACAAACAAACAGATAAAGCTAAAAGAGCAAACCATATTCCCTTAACAATCGGAACTTGGAATATACACACCCTATTTGACAGAGACGGCGTGTCGGGTCCAGAGAGACGAACAGCACTGATTGGGAGAGAGCTGGACAGGTACAGCATCGACATTGCAGTCTTGAGCGAGACACGACTTGCAGAAGAAGGCCAAATCTGTGAAATAGGTGCCGGCTACACATTTTACTGGAGTGGAAGGAAAAGCGAGGAAAGACGCGAATCCGGTGTGGGATTTGCCATTAAGTCGGCCCTGGTCGGCAAATTAGCTGGATTTCCAAAGTCTATAAACGACAGGCTAATGACCATTAAGTTGCCCCTGCTGAATAGAAGGAAGCATGCAACCATTGTGAGTGTCTACGCACCAACTATTACAAACGAAGATGATGTCAAGAACAAGTTCATGAGGACCTGCACAATGTATTAACATCTGTTTCCAAAGGAGACAAACTTATACTTCTTGGGGATTTCAATGCCAGAGTAGCACGGACACCACCTCTTGGAGTGGCATTATTGGAAAGCACGGAGTCTGAAATTGTAACAGCAATGTACTCCTCCTCCTCCTTCAGACATTTGCCGAACACGATCTCCTGATTACCAACACAAATGTCCGTCTCCCCATGAGAAATAGGACATCGTGGATGCACCCTCGTTCGAAACACTGGCACCTCATTGATTATGTCATCGTCAGGAGGAGTGACAGACAAGACGTTAGGGTGAGAACATCCATATCTGGTGCTGAATGTTGGACAGACCATCGTCTCATTATCTCGAAATAAACATACACATGAAACCACCACGGCGTCCTCAAGGGGGTTAAAATGCAAACAACAACCAAAAAAAAAAAACAAAAAAAAAAAAAAAAAAAAACTAAATGTCACCAGCCTAAACAGCAAGAAAATGCAGCTGTCGTTTGAAAATACGCTGGAAGACCGCTTCAAGCCCAATGCTGCAGCTAAACGGGATACAGAAACAGAGTGGAGAGCCCTAAAGAACATAATTTACAACACAGCTATGGAAGTCCTGAGTCCAACCTCGAAAGCATAACGACTGGTTTGATGAAAATTCCGAAGACATCAACCAATTGCTGGCCGAGAAACATCTTCTCCCCAAGGCATATTTGAATGACACGAAGTCAACATCAAAGAAAGATGCCTTCAAGAACATTCAGAGAGTAGTGCAGCAGAAACTTCGGCACATGCGGGACTTCTTGCTGAGCAGCAAAGCTGATGAAATTCAAGGCTTTGCTGACTGACATGATATGAAAACATCTACGACTCACTGAAGGCGGTCTATGGTTCTACATCACCAGGCATAGTTCCCCTCCTCAGTGCAGATGGGGGAACATTGGTCACCGATAAGAAAGAAATCCTTCAACGCTGGGCAGAGTATTTCAGCAACATCTTAAATGCAACTTCGTTCTTCGATGATAAACCATCAACTGCCTTCCTCAAGTTAACACCAATGATACACTTGATGACCTGCCAACGATAGTGGAAGTAAACAAAGCCATCCATCAACTCTCCAGCGGCAAGGCACCTGGTCCTGACTCCATCCCAGCAGAGATATACAAGATATATACTACCGGTCGCCAGCATGGCGGTTAGGCGTTGAGCCGTTAAGGCCTGTGGCGTGTTTATGCTTGTGGCTACGGTTTGAAATCGCATTTTCCTCATGTTTGACAGGTAGTACATGGTTCCGTCGCTCTGCTACTGAGTGAGTGCGTGGGCGACACCGTGAGCTGTGATATTCGCGTGGAATGCTTTTACATCTGTCCTGTACAGTGAAGTGCTTGTACGGAACAATGGCTACCGGCGGTTGCTGAATTGACTGTTTTGCCATTTCGGATCACGACTGCATTTTTCGGGAGACTCCCGGGAGTCGGCACTGAAGCTGCGGAGTTCGTGCTTTGTGCGACACTTTCTGCGGGTCACCCTGTGGTAAAAGACCGAGCCATGTGAGAAAACCCGGGTCTATGAGGTCTTTCTGGTGACTGCTGAGTCCATCGACGATGAACTGTGGTATTCGTGGATGAATTTTGTGTTGACATTCTGACGGCGGCATTATGCACAGTGTACCTGTGCGGGCTTTTTGGATTGTGGGGAGCATTTTGTGTGATAGTCGCTGGCACAGGAATGGAGCGTAATGGGGGCGACCCGTTGTCGTGAAGTTTGAACCTCGACTAACTAACTAACTAACTAACCAACCAACCAACCAACCAACCAACCAACCAACCAACCAACCAACCAACCAACCAACCAACCAACCACCCAACCAACCAACCAACTAACTAACTAACTAACTAACTAATCGATATACAAGGCAGGTGAGCCGGTCCTAACAGAGCAGCTTCACCAAGTCTTTACAAACATATGGATGAACGAGACCATGCCACAAGATTTCAAGGACGCGTCAATAGACCACCTTTACAAACGTAAAGGAAACCGCCAATATTGTGACAACCACCGAGGCATCTCCTTGCTTTCAATTGCAGGGAAGATACTCGCCAGAATTCTTCTCATTCGCCTCACGGCCCATCTCGATCAATGTCTTCTTCCTGAGAGTCAATGTGGCTTCAGAAAAGAAGGACGAACTGTTGACATGATTTTCGCTGCAAGGCAGCTGCAAGAGAAATGTCAGGAACAGAACTGTGAAATGTTCTCCACTTTCATTGACCTTACCAAGGCTTTTGATACAGTCAGCAGAGAAGGACTGTGGAAGATTATGGCAAAATATGGTTGTCCACGAAAGTTTGTCCAAATAGTGCGACAATTTCATGACGGTATGCAGGCAAGAGTACAGGAAAATGGCGAACTGTCTGAGCCATTTCCTGTCACAAATGGAGTGAAGCAAGGATGTGTCCTGGCACCAACACTGTTCAGCCTCAAGTTTTCAGCTATGTTGACGAATGCCTTCGAGAACAACACCATTGAAATAGACATCAACCACCGCATGGATAGAAAGTTATTCAATCTCAGAAGGCAGAAAGCTAAAACCAAAATTAACAGCGACACCATCAGAGAGCTCCCGTTTGCTGATGATTGCGCTCTATACGCCAACTCAGAGGCGGACATGCAACATAATGTTTCAGCTTTCTCACATGCCTGTGCCAACTTTGGGCTCAATATCAACTTGGAGAAGACTGCAGTAATGTACCAGCCAGCTCCAGAGAATAATCACACTGTGCCGAATATCAAAGTGAATGGTCATAGACTAAGTGTTGTGGACAAATTCACCTATCTTGGCAGCACTGTGTCACAAGCTGCCACAATTGATGACGAAGTGAATGCAAGAATCTCCAAGGCCAGTGCGGCCTTTGGCAGACTGTACAAGAATATATGGGACAGAATTGGAATAAGCCTGCAAACAAAACTAAAAGTCTACAAAACAGTTGTTATATGCTTGTAAAACCTGGACTGTTTATTAGTGACACGCTAGGAGATTAAACCACTTCCACACAGTCTGCTTAAGGAAGCTACTGAAGATTAAATGGCAAGACAAGATCCCAGACACTGAAGTCCTAGAAAGAGCGTCCATGCCCAGTATCCACACTCTAATAATAAAGAATCAGATTCGCTGGGCTGGTCACTTGTCTCGCATGCCAGATCACAGGCTCCCTAAACAAATTTTTTAAGGCGAGTTGCGTTGTGGGAAACGCTCCCAAGGTGGCCAGAGTTAACGCTTTAAAGACACTCTGAAAATCTCACTGAATGCTTTTGGAATCCATCATGACACCTGGGAGACTGCAGCCAGAGACCGAAATTCGTGGCGTGCATCATTACGCAAGGGTACAGTCATGTGTGAGGCAACAAGGACTACAAGAGCTGTCGAAAAACCACTGCAGGAAAAACCTCCTCCAGAAACGTCAAGCATTCTTTGTCCACATTGTCAAAGAACATTTCCAGGCAAAATAGGCCTTATCAGCCATCTTAGAACTCACGGCTCCATACTTTCAACCCCACTGGATGAAATGAATGGTCATCATCATTCTTGATGGACAAACAACACGCAACAGTAGTAGGTGTAGTTACAGTAGTTGTGGTGCCAGGAGTAATAGTGGTAGTATAGTAGTAGTAGTAGTAGTAGTAGTAGTAGTAGTAGTAGTAGTAGTTGTAGTAGTAGTAGTAGTAGTAGTAGTAGTAGTAGTAGTAGTAGAAGCAGTAGTGGTAGTAGGATAGTAGTAGCAGTAGTAGTAAAGTAGTAGTAGTAGTAGCAGCAGCAGTAGCAGCAGCGGCAGCAGCAGCAGCAGCTGTAGTAGTAGTAGTAGTAGTAGTAGTAGTAGTAGTAGTAGTAGTAGTAGTAGTAGTAGTAGTAGTAGTAGTAGTAGTAGTAGTAGTAGTAGTAGTAGTAGTAGTAGTAGTTGTATTATTAGTAGTATTAGTAGTAGTAATAGAGGAGGAGGAAGAAGAAGAAGAAGAAGAAGAAGAAGAAGAAGAAGAAGAAGAAGAAGAAGAACAACAACAACAACAACAACACAACAACAACAACAACAACAACAACAACAACTGCCAGCTACCTGTATCGCACGCATCTCCGCTGTAGCCCGCATGACACTGCAAACACTTGCCAGATCTGTAAAAGCACGTCTCGTTTAAACAGTTACTGCTGCACGTTGATTCACAGCCAAACCCATACATGTTGTAATTGCAGCCCTGGGCACAAACCCCATTGACCGTGTTGCATATACTGGTGGGCTTACACGTACATTGCTTGTCACACTCCAGTCCGTACATTCCTTCTGGGCAGATGATTTCTGGCAGAAAGATTCAAGCTGTGAAACTAGGGTAGCTGGTATTACATTAATGTGTCGGCATAAAGATGCAAGCTGTGACATTGGGGTACCTTATGATACATTAATGTGCCGGCAGAAACAGAACATGGCCATCAAGTTTAATACATAATGTTGAAAACATGAACACGAAAAACTGCTAGTTTGTTTTACAAATAATGTTCAGTATATAAATACAACAACCAGCTGTAGTTTCTTTACAAATAATGTTCAATATACAAAACAACCAACTAACTGGATGTTTCCAGAATCTAGAAAAACAAATCAAATAAACAAACAAAGAAAACTAATTGGAGTTTTCTGTAAATGCCATAAAGAAAACAAATCCAGAAAACTGACTGGATACTTCTACACGCAACAATGACACGACAAACATAGAAAACTAACTGGATAATTATACACACAACAATGATAAGACGAGCACAGAAAACTAATTGGATATATTATACACACAAAAATCACAAAACACTCATAGAAAACTAACTGGATAATTCCACAAACAACAATAACAAGACACACATATAAAACTACCTCGACGTTGCTACAAACACTGTTGACAATATAACCATCTAACACAAAGTGGCCCTTCCTACAAACAATGTTGAGTATATAAACACATGAAACTTTTTGGATAACTAAATAATGTTGAAAGTATAAACACACAAAATTTAATGTATGTTCTTATTTCTTCATTCGTTCGCTTTGAAGTCCACACTGGACTGAATTTTGCTTGTGGGTTAGTTTTCTCTATTACCAGTGTCCCTCGCCATCAGGCAAACCCACTCCAACTTCTGAGGTACTTGTAATTTACACCCATCCCAAAGTTAAGGACGAGAAGTCAACATTTTAGTATAAATGACCGATGTAAGGGTTGAACCTGCTACGTCATCATCAGCGCATGGGAAGTTTAGAGCGAGCTCTCATATCCATGTTGATCTCCATTGTTATTTCTTGTACTCATTAACTCGACATCAATGTTCAAGTGACCAAATCAAGAAATAACCTTACCACCAATCAACTCAAGCTCACACAAAGTCGATGGTAAGTTGAACAAGTCGAGATCCAATCTTACCACCAATCAACTCAACTTCACTCGGAGTTAATGCTGAACGGAACAAATAAAGAACTTAACTTCCCACCCATTAACTCAACCTGGAACAATGACGATATTATTTCGAACAAATCAAGAACTAAACTTACCACGGATCAACTCCACGTCACACAAAATAAATGTTAAACTGAACAAATCAAGAAAAAAAAGTTACCACCGATCAACTCAACCTCACACACAGTTAATGTGTAACTGAACAAATCAAGAACTAAACATCCCATAGATCAACTAAACCTCACATAAAGTTAATGTTTAACTGATCCAATCGAAACTAAACCTACCACAGATCAACTCAACTCACATAAAGTTATAGTTTAACTGATATAATTGAGAAATAAACTTACAACTGATCAATTCAACCTCACACAAAGTTAATGTTTAAGAGATTTAATCGAGAACTAAACTTACCACAGATGAACTCAACGTAACACAAAATTAATATTTAACAGGTATAATCGAGAACTAAACTTACCACAAATCAACTCAACCTTACACAAAATTAATGTTTAACTGATATAATCGAGAAATAAACTTACCACCTATCAACTCAACTTCGCACAAATTTAGTGACCAATTGATCTATTCGAGAACTAAACTTACTACCGAACAACTCAACCTCACACAAAGTTAATGTTTAACTGATCTAATCGAGACTTAAACTTACCATCGATCAACTAAACCTCACACAAAGTTAATATTTAACTGAACAAATCAAGAACTAAACTTCAAACCGATCAGCTCAACCTCACACAAAGTTAATGTTTAACTGATGTAATCGAAAAATAAACTTATCACGTATCAACTCAACATCCCACAAATGTAATGATTAACTGATGTAATCGAGAACTAAACCTACCACTGATCAACTCAACCTCACACAAAGTTAATTTTTAACTGATATAATCGAGTCTTAAATGTTTAACTTAATGTTTAACTGATATAATTGAGAACTAAACTTACCACCGATCAACTCAACCTCACATAAAGTTAAAGTTTAACAGATCTAATAGAAAACTAAATTTGCCACGGATTATCTCAACCTCACAGAAAGTTAATATTTAACTGACATAATCGAGAAATAAACTTACCACCTATCAACTCAACCTCACATAAAAGTAATTTTTAGCTGATAAAATCGAGAACTAAACTTACCTTCGATCAACTCAACCTCACACAAACTTAATGTTTAACTGATCTAAACTTACCACCGATCAACTCAACCTCACACAAAGTTAATGCTTAACTGATATAATCGATAAATAAACATATCACCTATCAATCCAACTTCGCATAAATTTAATGATTAACTGATATAAACGAGAAGTAAACTTACCATCGATCAACTCATCTTTACACAATATTAATGTTTAGCTTATCTAATCAGTAACTAAACTTTCCAGTTTACAAGTTCAAGTTCAACTTCAAGTACAACTTCAAGTTTACAAACCGAACTCAATCGCATAAGTACTTGGTGTGATGAAGCTGGGGCAATGGTCAACCCAACAAAGGCAACAGTGACTTGGTTCTCGTTGAATAATCATATTGTCAACAACCCAACACCAACTGTAATGCTGTGTTCAGAGACAGTGGAAAGAACGCAGGCAATGAATTACCTGGGGATACGGTTTGATCGAAGCCTTGCTTATAATGTGCACATAGACCAGGTGATAACAAAGGCCAAGCGGGGCTTGGCAGCGATGCGGGTGATGGCGGCAGCAAACTGTGAGCAGCGCCATCTATGTCTTCTGTACGAGGGGCTGGTCATGTCTGTTTTGGAGGATGCAATGGCAATCCTGACTCTCAGCCATAAGCAGATAGAAAGGATGGAAAGGATACAGAATGAAGCTATGCGCATTATTCTTGGATGTACAAGAGATACAGCATGCAGGGCGATGCGCTACCTTCTTGATTTTCCAACCATTGAAGAGAGAATGCAAGTTTGCAGGGCACGCGCCTACCTCAGAATTAACGCAAACACACAGCATCCACTGCATAGTGAAATTAGGAAGGTGAAGGGCAGCAGGTTAAAAAGAGGACGGTCGTGGATGGGTCAAGCCGAAGACATTCTTCAACAGGTGTGTTCACTTGAGGACTTAGAACCTGGCGAGGAGTGGGTGCAAGTGCCAACAGACTTCTGCACATCCTTTTCAGTTTGCATCCAACTAGATAGAAAATGCAGACAAGAAAATCCGGCTGCTGTGGAGGCTGAAGTACAAGCGTTGATTTTCGAGAATTCGCTAGACGGTGATGCAGTCATCTACACAGATGGGTCGGTCGTGCGACATGTGAGAAGCTCATGGGCCTTTACGGCTCGGGCCGGAGGGAGAATTGTGAAGGAGGACTCTGGTGCTTTCACTGAAACCACAAGTAGCCTGACCATGGAAGTCATGGCAGTAAGTAAAGCAATAACATGGCTCGAGACACAGACATTCACTAGGGCTTGTTTCCTTAGCGACTCAATGAACATGATCAAGAGGATAGAGGAGGGGTCGATCCGAAGAGAATGGTTGCTGCCTCTGGAGCGGTCTCGGCTGGCAAAGATTAGTTTCATCTTCGTGCCAGGTCATGCGGGAGTACAAGGAAATGAGCGGGCTGACAAGCTCGCAGGTGAGGCTACTGTGGAGGGCGGACGCGCCATGGACCAGGCTGACATTCTGAATGCTCTACGAGAAGTGAGACTTTTGCAAGAACCAAGTGATGACTGTGAATCTACAACAATGGCCAGACTGCGAGAGCAGCAAATTAAAAGAGGGGTGGCCAAACAAGAACACTACGCAGGAAGCCAAAGAAGATTGATAAACCAACACAGAACTGGCATCGTTAGCCGCTACACGCTGCGGGATTTGCTGAGGAGGGGATCCGAGCACTTATGGACTGAATGGTCCGATGTGCAACGAGGATGATCTGTCGACTAACTAACTAACTAACTAACTAAACTTTCCACCGATCAACTCATCCTCACACAAAGTTAATGTTTAACTGATCTAATCGAAATACAAACTTACCACCGATCAGCTCAACCTCACACAAAGTTAAAACTATCATTTTTTTTGGATTATTAGTGCTCGTGGTGATCATCACTGTTTTCACTTGATCCAGTGTCTTATGAATCTTGTATTTAGATGCAACTTTGGATGCAAGATCTGAGTGGAATAATAATATCTTGCCCGTGTTATCCGTTGCTTTTAAACTAAACCCTTTTAGATAAGTCTTTAGCTGGCTATCTGAAATATAATTAACACGGGCTATGTTAATTCAAAGCATCTATTCCATTTGTCTAACAACAACAACCTACGGCACGCCTGCCAAGTGTGACCAATGAAATGCTTTTAATTGGCACATTGTGTGATTTGAAATATAGTATATGATCTCATTCATCATCATGTGCCATGCCGATAAGAGTGGGCGGCCATGTCTCGCCATCTTACACGATCACCAGAGTCGTGGATCAGCCCTGTGTTCTTGTCTCAACCATGCGACGTGGCCAAGCCATCCATATATTTACTTCTCTGCTTTCCCCTTGTTCTTTTGCTCTCAGTCTTGTTAGTTGTCACCAGGTTCTCTAGTTTATTTCGTCTCATAACACGGCCATAACACGGTGCCAGTCTAAGTCTAATTTCTCTAATCAGTTTACGGTATTCATCTGTTTCTCAGGGGAACTTAGTCATTGGATTTTTCTGTCTTTCCTTGGTATTCTTTGCATTTTCCTCAGAAACCACATTTTCACTGCCATTTGATGTTTTTAGCTTGTCTGCTCATTGATCACGCTTCACATCCATACAAAAGTATAGGTTCTATGTAGCACCCCAACACTCTTTTTCTTGTTGTAATTGACATCTTTTTTATTGGTCAGTATGTTTTCCATCTTGCAAAAGGCTACTTCATTATTCTAATATATTCAAGACACCCCTGTCCCCTTCAGCTGTTATGACTGCTCCGAGATAGCTGTACCCGTTTACTTCTTAAGAATATTTTTATTTACCCATATAACACATTGTGGTATTCCAATGATCTAAATAAAGGGGAAAAGAATTTTTATTTTCTCAAATATCAGATCTAGTTGAGTCCACAGAGAGGTCGCATTAAAAAACCCGAGTGACGATGAAAGCGACCAAATATACACCTGGTATTGAATAATTAACAAACCTTAATAAGAACAAGGGTGCGTTGCCATAAATTGATTACCCATTTAGATTAATATTGACTGACTGACTGGCACCTTGCCGTCTTAACACACGATAATTTGTAAAACGGAGTTATACCTCTCAATAGCACAAAGCCTGGCCTGAATTTAGAAATGTTGCCCATGAAGCATGATTCCTCTCTCGGTCTGTCTAGTTTACTCTAGAGGAAAGGTAACATCAATATATCTAGGACAAGACACGCTGCAGAAGCTGCCGAATCAGGAAAGCAAGACTAACTGTCCGCCTGTCGGAGATTCGATCCTAGACCTGTTGCCGACAAAGGCTTAAGGCCTAGTCTGCCCTGCCATGACATTTAGTCTTTAGGTTGTATTTCCTCGCACCAGGACAAGGCTTGTACCCTCCCACTTGCGCTCCTCCGCCCGAAGCCGTTGGTACAATGTGGGATGTAAGATTTGGTGAGTGCCGCCCAACATTCGGCGCTAACAGAAAGCAGGACGTACCGTCTACTGTCATACGGTAGCTCAGTCACATCTGACTAAGACCTGATATCCCAACATTCACGCTAACAGAAAACGGACAGTACCGTCTACTGTCATACGGTAGCTCAGTTACATGTGATCCAGATCTGACTTGGTCGTTGACTAAGAAGGAGGTACATGCTGGCATTTCACAAGATCTGAACATCACAGACTTGTTTTTTTTTTTTCCTTTACAGGACATCGCTGTCAACACCAGCATCTTTCAGCTGTATGTTGATTTCTTGGCAAGATTACGCTCAGTAGTTTGCCATTACTTTCTGAGCGGCCGGCTCACATACCCCGTAAGTTACCGATGCGTTTCGAACCACTGCTGATTCTCACCGTCATCACGTTACCGACGAGAGTATACGAGATTACGGAGAAAAGTCATAACCTCTAAGCCACGAAGCCGGCCACAGACAACTAGATGGACATTATTTGCGCTTTGCTCAAGTTCAGAAAGAATGATCTGGTTTTCACTGGCCTCTGGGCAAACATGAACTACTCTTCTAATCCGTCAGCACTATTTTAGGGTAGGGCTGTTTCACTTGCATATCTAAGATTTGGAATTTGATTTCCACCACTTATAAAAAACCCAACAAAAAACTTTTTTTTGGGTGCCAAACATTTTACACAAGATTTTACATAAATGTGTCCTGCTAAATCCAAATATCATATTTATTTGTCTGTAGCAGCTCTAGTCTTCTAGATACATTCATGAAATTTGTTTTCCAAAGCGGGAGTCTCCGTGGCGAAGTGGTCAAGCCATCGGACTCGGGCTCAGATGGTTGTGGGTTCTATTCCGGGCCGCAACCTTCGATTCACGAGTACATTTTTTCGGAGACTCCTGGGGTCCTCGCTGGTGCTACGGAGTTCATGCTTTGTGCGACGCTTTCCGCGCTGCGGAAAGAGACTGAGCCATATGGGATAAACCAGGTGCAATGAAGTCAACCCTGTCGACATTTAAGCGACTGTTTTTTTAGTCTTTGAGATACAGGCATTTGTGTATATAGTTATTATTATTACAATATTTCCTATACAATTCTATGGGGGGAAAAATGTCTTTCTAGTTCCTAACATATTTTGGAATCCCAAAGGTTTGAAGAGAGCCCAAGAACCACTATGATGTTTGTTATTTCTGTGTTGTCAATATTAACTGAACGAATGGAAACAATCACAAAAAAATGGAAATAACCAGATTTAGACTATGCTAGACGGGATTTTCCACACGGAGATGACATACCAATTCCAACTTTCAGTCCGGCTTCGGATTCACTGCTAGAAGATGGAACAGCAGTGGCATGCGGAACGACAAGTGGCAGTAATAGTGATTTCTAAGATGATTTTCCAGCTGCTAAATGCTTCGACCAGCGTGAACTGAAGGATCTAATCCGAGATCTATATCCCTCCAAAGAATCTTCAGAATTTTTGGCTTCAAGATTGAAAGAAAAGAATTACTGACTTCTGAAACAAAGGTTGCATTGTATCGTAGCAGAAAGCAAGTTTTCTTCCATTCTTTTGTAAAGAAAACAACCTTGTGTTTTGTACTAATGTAGGAGGTCTTGTAAACGAAAGTGGGTGTAAGTTATACACCAGATGAGTGGCGACTTTTCATTGACAGCTCTAAAAGAAGTTTGAAAGGTGTTCTCCTTACACAATGGTAACAAATATGGCTCAATTCCAATTGCCCATTCTACTACAATGAAGGAGGAGTATGCTACAATAAGCACAGTTCTGAAAAAATTGAAGTATTTAGAACATAACTGGATGGTTTGTGTAGATCTTAAAATGATGAACTTCTTGCTTGGACAGCAAAGGGGATTCACCAAATATCCATGCTTTATATGTTTGTGGGATAGCAGGGCAAAAGATACGCACTGGACAAAGAAATAGTGGCCGTTGAGGGATGAATTTAAAGTTGGAGAAGAAAATATTGTCAACAAGCCTCTCATTGATCGAAAAGAGTTCTACTGCCACCATTACATATAAAGCTTGGCTTGATGAAGCAATTTGTTAAGGCATTAAACAAAGATGGTACCTGTTTTAATTATTTATGCAGAAAGTTTTCGGAATTGAGCATAGAAAAACTTAAAGCTGAATTTGTTGATGGACCTCAAATTAGAAAGTTAATAAACGATCCAAATTTTATTGATTCGATGAACATTACAGAGTCCACAGCCTGGTCATCATTAGTGTCAGTTGTGCAAAACTTTCTGGGTAACTTTAAAGCAGACAGTTATTCTGAATTAGTTGAAAACATGCTGTCTAGATATTGTAAGCTTGGATGCAGCATGAGCACAACATTGCACTACCTCCATAACAATGTACATTTCTTTCCCGAGAGTCTTGGCGACTTTAGTGAGGAGCAAGGTGAACGAATTCACCAAGATATAAAACAACGGCAGAGACATACCAGGGACTGTGAGATGCCCACATGATGGCAGATTACTGTTGGACCCTTAAGCATGACTGTCCGGGCATATCACATTCCAAGAATTCCTTGAAAAGAAGCTTTTTGTGTGTTAACTACAGATAAAAGAAAATCTATATCTATAAAAATCGATGTGTGTGTGTGTGTGTGTGTGTGTGTGTGTGTGTGTGTGTGTGTGTGTGTGTGTGTGTGTGTGTGTGTGTGTGTGTGTGTGTGTGTGTGTGTGTGTGGGTGTCCGTCGTTTATGCGTTCGCGAACGGTCCATCCGATTGAGATGAAATTTTCTACACGTCTTGCTTTCATTCCTGTGCAACCGACTATAATAGTTTCTTAGTGTAAAGTCGGCTACTCACTTAATAACATTTAATTTTTCATTTTTCATTATATAATTTCTATATAGCAGGGGGACTTCACTCTAGAAAAGTTATTTCAAGGGACATAACTTTTAATAACATTTTTATATACTTTATAGTCATATTGTTGGACTTACTTGCACTATTGTTAAACTCTTTGTCTATAGTTATTTTTAGGCATATCAGTTATAATAAATAATGATATAATCTTTAAGGCATTTTCAAAGTTTTCATAAAAATAATGCATAATGCATAACATTGTAACCCATCTTTTTCTACTTAAAGAAGCTTTCAAGTGTCATGTCGGTGATTAAAAACAGTTTTCATTAAAAAATAATGGATGGTGTGTGCAAGGACATTCTTTTAAGTTACTGTGCGCCAGGAGCTGGGCGAAACCACGCCTGGTCAGATAGATAGATAGACAGATAGTCGGGAACGGGAGCTAATTTGACTACTTATATGAATTAAATGACATGCTCCCCACCAGGGACTGGGTGAAGCCAGGCCGGCTCATACAGACAGACAGACAGACAGATAGTCGGGAACGGGAGCTTATATCACTACTATATGAATTAAATGAGATGCTCCCCACCAGGGACTGGGTGAAGCCGGGTCAGACAAACAGATAGTCGGGAACGGGAGCTTATATGACTACGTATATGAATTAAATTAGATGCTCCCCACCAGGGACTGGGTGAAGCCGGGCCCTGTCAGACAGACAGACAGACAGACAGACAGACAGACAGACAGACAGACAGACAGACAGACAGACAGACAGTCGGGAACGGGAGCTTATATGACTACTTATATGAATTAAATGAGATGCTCCCCACCAGGAGCTGGGCGAATCCGGGTCAGACAGACAGACAGACAGACAGACAGACAGACAGACAGACAGACAGACAGACAGACAGACAGACAGACAGACAGACAGACAGACAGACAGACAGACAGATAGATAGATAGATAGATAGATAGATAGATAGATAGATAGATAGATCCCCGCCAGGGCCTGGGCGAAGCCGGGCCGGGCAGCTAGTGTGTTATAAATGTATTATATGTATAATAAATGTGTTATATCACGCGCTATCGAGATCAAGTCGCCTTATTGGATAACGCAGAGGATGCCTCGCGTTAAAAGTGCCGCGCAGAGACATGCACTATATGCAGCCGGGAAGAAGAAGGTAGAGTCGAGGAAGCCCGCTACGACTGCTGAGCCTATATCTACGAACAGCAGTCCGGCTCCTACACCAGCTGAAGCCGTCCCAGTTGATGAAGAAACCACATCTCAAGCAAGCAGCAGCCGGGAAGTTCCAACCAGCTCCAAGACGATGCAGCCCAATCTTCCAGTGACCTCCACACAGGAGGAAACAACAGCAACATCTGAGGACTTCACCGGCAGAATACTGTTCAAACAGACAAGCGTGGGCGAAGCTAAACTGTCGGCGCTACCAACAGACAAGATAATCAGTCTGTTGGAAGACGAGCTGGGAAGACACAGTATCAACCAGCTGCGCAAGACACCGGATGGAGTAGTGGTCTCCATCAATAAAAACCCAAAGACCACAGCACTGATACTGAAAATCGCACAAGATGAGAAAGCCGACATCAAGCTTCACCACGGCATCTTATTGGAAGCCAGCCGACACAACATGATGAAACGATGGGTCATTAAACGAGACAAGACCCATCTCACCAACGACCAGATCAGGGAGTTGCTGACAAGGGAGAATCACAAGCTCAAGATCACCAGTGCCGAGAGGATCATCGGAAAGAACAACATCCCCTCTACAGTCGTCGTCGTAACATCAGAGGACCGATTGATCCCTCAGTACGTAAGATGGGAAAAGAGAGACCAAGTACCAGAGCACTACATCCCGAGGGTGCTGCAATGTTCTAAATGCCAGAAGTTTTAGCACACCCGGGCCACTTGCAAAAGTGAGGTGGAGGTGTGCAGGTACTGCGCAGGACCTCATCCATACAGTCAGTGCCAGCATGCAAAGATCGACAAGGACTTCAGGAGGCCTAACACTAACAGAAAGTGCGCCAACTGCCTCGGCAACCACGGCGCCAGGTACCTCGGCTGCCCCTGCCACCAAGACAGCAAGGAAGCTATGAAGATCGCCATCAAAACTAACCTGCCCTATAAAGAAGCTAGGAGGCAGTACGAGGCCACAAATCGACTCACCAAAAGTGACAAAGCACAACTGGAAGGCCAACTGAAGGACCTGCGATCAAAGTTCACCAGCATGGAGGAAGAAAAAGACAAAACGCAAGAAACACAGATAACAGCCGCTCAGCGCATCCTGGACGCAACCAAGCAAGTCCAGCAGAAGATTGAGCGGGATGTCGCTCGAATGGCTGCTATACAGGCTGAGACAGAAGAAAGGCTATCAAGCAGGGAAGAGGAAAAACACAAGAAGCAAGAAAAACAGATAGCATCCTCGACGAAATGAAGCAAGTGCAGCAGAAGATAGAACAGGATGTCGCTCGAATGGCTGCCATAAAGGCTGAGACGGATGAACAGCTATCTAACGTACAAGATGTGAAACGATGCACAGAACAAACTATGGATAAGATACTTGAACTGCTCAAGACCCAGCCAGCCACACCCGAACCAGAGGATACAAGGGCACAAACAGAAGAAGAAGCAACAGAGGAAGAACGATATCGCTCACCACCAAGATCCGACTGGCGAACGCCGAGAAGATTCGAAGGCAACTCGCGACGGGGAAATAGGAGGAACACCAGGAGAGACGACAACTGGTAAAACTCCCTGAAGGAAACAGCACCATATGACGGGGTGGGATACCCAATTACTCCAGGCCTCAACAAGTGCGCGACTCTGCCCAGACATGAAAAACATCATCAAGAAAGTAAAGAACGCAATCAACCCATCAGAAGCCGGGAAGCTAACAACAAGCAGCCTAAAGTACGAAAGAGAAACTTCAAGCTACACCATAGACACCCTACATAGCCAAGTCGAAACCCGAAGGCTGAAAGGGGGTACTCGTACCAAAATTTGAATTGGAATTGGAAATGTGTTATATATTTGGTGTTTATATGAAGGCAATAGATGCACAGTAATTACATATAATATGAATGCTGATTACAGTCAAAATGCCACTGATGGCACCTAACTCTAGGTTTGTACATGACAATTGCTCTACTAAGAAGGTAATTCTTAGTTATCTCAAAATCTAGACTTGATAGAAAAAAAAATTGATTACATTTTTTGGAATTAGCAGCACAAAATTACCGAAGAATCGCAATAAAATTTAAGGCACGAAAATGTGTGGAGACCAGTGTTATGAATGGATAAAAATTGTCTCTGGTTCTCATCTTCTTTGACATTTCTCATCCCTTTCTGCATGTGTGTTGAATGGGTAGGGGTAGGGAATTTAGCATAATTTAACTACTTTTTCTTATAGTCTACGTTGTGTGTCGTAGGTGATCATGCATATCCACAGCCCTCTGTCTCGTTTGCTGTCAATCATTTCTGATACCGATGTTCCCCACATGCCATGTCAAACTGTTCAGCATTTTTTCTCTAAAACTACTAAAAGCGGGAGGCAGAGGTGTTTACAAGGCACCAGGGCCATTTTCTATACTGGCCAAGACCTACTAACGCGTCCTCGTCGTGCGTCCTGGGTAACAGGTCCCTTCGGGGTCCTGGCTAACGTAGAAGGATCGCGGATTCTTCCTAAGTCGGAGAGTGTCTGCCTGCACGGCGAGGAACTACCAGTCTGCACACCAATATCCAGATATGGGACAAAGGATACTCACGCAAACCTCAGTCCGGTATGACATCACACTGATGTTGGACAACAAGATGTTTTCATCCGACACACAGGACTTCACGGTGAAGGTCACAGCCAGCGAACATAAGCAAGTACTAAAAGCAAAACAGTACCAAAGTCGAAATTGTCGATATCCCTAGACTGAGTGTAACCCCAAATGTCTCAGTCTCTCTCCACAGAACCGCAAGACGCTTCCCGACAGCACGCAAAGAGTACGAACTCCGTAGCCTAGGCTATAACCCCCAGAAGACCCGGCCATGACCTCCAGAAGTCTCCGGCCATGACCTCCAGAAGTCTCCAGCCACGAGCTCCTGAAGTCTCCGGCCATGACTCCCAGAAGTCATCGGGAGAAAATTGCACAATTGCTGTGAACGATTATTATATAATATATATTACAACGAACCCGCACAGTAACGGACTCATGCACACTCAATCTCCATCTCTCGTCTCACTCCTTCGCTCTCTCACTTACCTTTCTCTCTCACTCTTTCTCTCCTCTCTTTCTCTCTCACTCCCTCTCTATCACCCCTCTCCATATGTCTCACTCACTCAATTCTACTCCTTCTCTCACTCCTTCTCTCTCACTCTTTCTCTCTCTCTCTCTCACCACCCCCCCCCTTTCTCACTCAGAATCCCTCCCTCTTTCTCACCCTCCTTCTTTCTTTCCCTCCACCAATCTCCCCCTCTCTCACCTCTCCCTCTTTCTCTCACTCCCCATCTCACTATCACTCCCCATCTCTCTCTCATTCCCATCTCTCTCTCACTCCCCCTCTCTATCCCACCCCTCTCTCTCTTTCCTTCTATCTCCCATCTCTCTCACTCCCGCCCTCCATCTCACTCTGTCACTTCCCATCTCTCTCACTCCCCCTCTCTATCCCACCCCTCTCTCTCTTTCCTTCTATCTCCCATCTCTCTCACTCCCGCCCTCCATCTCACTCTGTCACTTCCCATCTCTCTCACTCGCCCCTTCCCCCACTCTCACTCTGCTTCTCACTCCCTCCCTCTCTATCTCTATCCCTTCCTCTATCTCCCCCCCCCCCCAACTAGTTTCTCTCTCTCACTCCCCTTGTCTCTCACTCAACCTCTCACTCCCCCTCTCCGCCTCTTCTAGCTCCCCCTTTATCTCTCTCTGTCTCTCTCTCTCTCTCTCTCTCTCTCTCTCTCTCTCTCTCTCTCTCACGCCCATATATGCTCATCCGTACATAAATAGAACAATAATGACTACCCGCTGTGTTATGCAACACAATCTTCTTGAGTAAGTGTAGCCGGGTAAAGACCAGATGCCATGCGTTGCTTTCGTTGAAGTCTGTCTTGGAGCATGTGCCAATGTTACCATCAATAGCATTGTTGGCCTTTTTGTTGTCCGCAGTGCTGGATTGGTAGACATATTGACCAAAGGCCACGTTGCGACCTGCAATAAAATCATGGTTGTGAGGTTGATTGGTTGTTTGACTAGCTGGCTGGTTGACTGGTCGATTCGGCTTGGTTTCTGGTCGGTCGGCTGGTTGGATGATCGGTTGACTGGCTGGTCGGTTGGTGGGCTGGTCTGATGAATGGCCAGTCGTTTGGTGGCTGGTTGGTTGACTGATTGGTTGGATGTATGTTTGGATGGCTGGTTAACTGGTTGAATGACTGGTGGGTTGTGAGACTGATTGGTGGTTTGCTTGTGTGGAGGGCTAGTTGGTTGCTTGGTTGATGGGGCACGTACTTATTTGCTTGGTTGATGGGAAGGACTAGTTGGTTGCTTGATTGATGGGACGAGTAGTTATTTGCTTGGTTGATGGGACGAGTAGTTGGTTGTCCCGTTTATTGGACAACTAGTTGATTGCATAGCTGATGGGACGACTAGTTGGTTGCTTGGTTGATGGGACTAGTTGGTTGCTTGGTTGATGGGATGACTAGTTGGATGCTTGGTTGAAGGGGCGAGAAGTCATGTACTTGGATGATAGGATGACTAGCTGCTTGCATGTTTGATGGGACGAGTAGTTATTTGCTTGAATGAGAGAATGACTAGTTAGTTTTATGGATGATGAGACGAGAAGTCAGTTGCTTGGTAGATGGGATGGCACGCCTAGTTAATGTTTCGACTAGGTAGTTGCTTGTTTGATGGAATGACTAGCTGTTTGCTTGGTTGATGCGATGACTAGTATGTTGATGAGAAGACTAGTTGGTTCCTTGGTTGATGGGATGACTAGATGTTTGATTGGTTGATTGGATCACTAGTTGGTTGCCTTGTTGATGGGATGGCTAGTTGGTTGCCAGGTTGAGGGGATGATTGATTCGCTGATGGGATGACTAGTTGGTTGCCAGGCTGATGGGATGACTGATTGGCTGATGGGATGACTAGTTAGTTGATGAGATGATTAGTTGGTTGATGGGATGACTAGTTGATTTTTGGTTGATGGGATGACTAGTTTATTGCTTGGTTGATGAGACGATTGGATGATTGCTTGGTTGATTGAATGACTAGTTAGTTGATGGGACGACTAGTTGGTTGCCTGATTGATAGGATGACTAGTTGGTTGCGTGACTGATGGGAAAAATAGTTGGTTGCTTGGTTGAGTGGACTACGAGTAGTTGCTTTTGTTGATGTTACAATTAGTTTGTTGCTTGTTTGATTCGGCAACTAGTTGGTTTCTTTGATGATGGGATGACTAGTTTTCTGTTAGGATGATGTGATTAGTAGTTGTATGCTTGACTGGTCTGACGACTAGTCAGTTCCCTGGTCGATGGGACGAAAAGATTGTTGCCTGGATAATGGAACGATTGGAACGTTTGGTTCGTTGAAGAGACGAATAATTGGTTGCCTGGTTCTTAGGATGACTATTTGTTTGCTTGATTGATGGGAAGACTAGTGCGGGCTGTTGGATTGCCGAGACTCCTGTCTATTCCATTGTTCACATGGGGCAGTGAGGAGCACTTTGTGATATTCACTGGCACAGGAACGGAGCAATATTGGGGAAGACCCGTTGCCGTGAAGTTGGAACCGCGACTAACTAACTAACTAACTAACTAACTAACTAACTAACTAACTAACTAACTAACTAACTAGTTGATTGCCCGATTGATGGGATGCTCGATTGATGGAATTCGATGCCTAGTTAACGGAACGTCTAGTTGGTTGTTTTGTTGACGGGACGAAAAGTCATTTGCTTGGTTGATGGGACGAGTAGTTATTTGCTTGGTTGATGGAACGACGATTTGGTTGCTTGGTTGATGGGGCGACTAGTTGGTTGTTTGGTTGATGGAACGACTACTTATTTGCTTGGCTAAGGGAACGACGAGTTGGCTTCTTAGTTGTTGGGACGACTAATTGGTTACTTGGATGATGGGATGACTTGTAAGTTGCTTGGTTGATGGGACGAGTAGTTATTTGTTTGGTTGATGGGACGAGTAGTTGGTTGTATAGTTTATTGGACGACTAGTTGGTTGCTTGGTTGATGGGACTGCTAGCTCGTTGTCTGTTTGATGGGACGATTAGTTTGGTGCTTTATCTATTGGTGGACTAGTTGGTTGCTTTGTCGATGGTCGACTACTTGGTTGCCTGGTTTATGGAACTACTAGTTGGTTGATTGGGCGGATGGTTGATTGTCTTGTTTAGAGGACGGCTAGTTGGTTGCTTTGTTTAGGGGATGACTAGTTGATTGCGTGCTTGTTGGGGCGTCTAGTTGGTTGCCTGGTTGATGGGACGGCTAGTTGGTTACCTGGTTGATGGGACGGCTAGTCGGCCAAACATTGTATACTGCAAGTCCAGTTATTAGGTGCAATACCACACCTATTCCCACCCCAGCATTTAAATAACCTGTCCCTATGTACGCCAAATCAAATTGTATTTATTAATTCACATGCAGGTTTCAATCTACCTACATCGACAGCACAGAGAGGCAGGTAAATGGCAGGGTGGTCGAACACATACCAAATTAGATTTACAAGATTCTACACAATGGTGATGGCAGCCTGGCCAGGCCGACACACCACACACACCTCCTGCGTCACCTATTGCACGGGCAATTTTGGAAACCGGTCATGTGGTTGATAGAGACAATGTGTTTCGTATGCTGTTTAACACACAAAATAGTCGATTGTTAAAGTTAGCAGAAGCCATCATGATTAATCTACACTGGCCATTTTTGTGCAAACAGACAGACATGATAGTCAGTTTAAAATTACCGTTGTAGGCAATTGAAATTACTGTGCAAATATGTGTATATTTCAGCTTGAAGGATTTAACTAGTTGCTGTATGTTGTTTGATGTCTGCAGTATGTACCTGATGAGTTGCAGCAAAATATGCCAGGCAAATAATCGTGCAATCAAATGTTTGTGTCCTTCTTATTCAAGTTCACTATGGGAAAGATTTGTTTTTTAATGTCTTAAATTTGTGTGTAGTATGCGCCAGACAGATACATGGACATATATCAGGCAATAAATCGTGCAGTCTATTGTTTTTGTCTTCGTTATTCAAGTTCTCTACGGGTAAACATTGTTTTGATTATTTTATTCTAAACAATATTCTGATTCTTCTTCGTTACTTTTCCGAACGAGGTGAGTGACACCGAGTTGTTCACCTCACACCGTAATAAAGGGGGATGAGTTAGTTAGTTAGTTAGTTAGTCGCAGTTCCAACTTCACAGCAACGGGTCATCCCCATTATGCTCCGTTCCTGTGTCAGTGAATATCACACAAAACGCTCCCCACTGCCCAGTGTGAAAAGTGGAAAAGACAGGAGTCTCGACAAACAACAGCCCGCACAAATACACTGTGCATAATGTCGCCACCAGAATGTCAACACACCAGTCCCCCACGAAACACCCAGTTCATCTCTGATGGAATCGGCTGTCATTTTCCTATCTGAATGTTTCCCAGATGTTCACCCACACAGTCCACGAAAATACAGTTCATCGCTGATGGCAGTGGCAGTCAACCAGAAGCCCAGCAGCCACGCATTTCTGCATAAGGCAAAAACCGGTCAACTCTGGGACATAGCCACCTGCCATCACTCCGAACATGCAGTCACGTTCCAAAAAACCTCAGGCAGATTCAGACGCATTTCACACGAAACTCACAGCTCACAGTGTCGCGCCACGCACTCACTCAGTAGCAGGGCGACGGAATCATCAAGCCTCCTTAGTCGCCTCTTACGACATGCGTGGTAGGCTACAGTGTTGCTATTCTTTGCTTCCCTTATGGGCCCCGGCAACACACGGGAGAGAGGGGGGGATGAGTGCAAGGCAGTAACGTATCAAGGTCAGTATACCACATAGTTCCCCGAACCAGCAGGTCATGCTCTCGGATCAGGTCGAAAAAGCGGTAACAAATGTGCACTTGGGTAGGAAAGTACGAGAGGTCAGAGGTCTCAGGTCAGATCAAAGCAACAGAACAAATGTGCACTTGGGTAGGAGAGTACAGGAGGTCAGAGGTCTCAGGTCAGATCAAAGTAACAGAACAAATGTGCACTTGGGTAGGAGAGTACAGGAGGTCAGAGGTCTCGGGTAAGATCGAGGCAACAGTGGTGTTATGAGATTGTCAAGGAGTGCTTTTAACCAATTTCAAGAAGAAAGGTGACAATGTGAATTCTGAATCGTACTGTGAAGTTCTATCGATGCTCTATGATGCAATTCGAAGAAAACGTTCAGACTGTTGACTAGAGGAGTGTTGCTTCTTCGTGACAATGCCAGACCACACAAGGCTCGATTAACTCAGGAGAAAATTAACCAACTAAGGTGGGCAGTTCTGGAATATCCACCTTACAGCCCCGACTTAGCCCCTAGCGATTTCCACCTTTTTGGTCCACTGAAAACCCATCTTGGCGGGAGACATTTCGCGCGAATGACGCCGAAGTTGAAAGTGAAGTGAAAACGTGGTTTAGAAAACAGAGCACGCAGTTCTATGCAGCCGATTTGGGAGGACTGATAAAACGATGGGATAAGTGCATCAATGTTGGTGGAAATTATGTTGAGAAATAAAGGGACAATGTATGTATAAAAATAAACTGGTTTCAAGTTGTTATCATATATAGTTATTTTCTACAGTGATATGTGACTTACTTATTGACTTCCCTTCGTAGTACAATGCTTTATACCATAAAGATTTTGCTAAGAATTATCATGCAAAGAGTTAGGAAGAAAATACAACCTGAAATAGAAGAAAAACAATGTGGGTTTGTAGAAGTTTGTAAATGATGTGTCTATACTGAGAACAGTAATTGAACGTTCTATAGAAGTAGTGCTTTATTGACTACACAAAGGTTTTCGACAAAGTGAGACATGTCGACATGATAAGGATGCTTAAAGATCTACAAATTGATGGAAAAGACCTTAGACTTGTAAAAAACATATATTGGAAACCACAAGCTGCAATATGTATTGATAATGAAGTAGGTCAATATTAGCCTATTAAGAGAGGTGTGAGACAGGGATGTGTAATGTCTCAGAACTTTTTTCCCTGCACAGTGAAAATATTTTCAGAAATATAGAAGATATGGAAGGAATCAACATTGGGGGACGATGCACCAATAACATTAGATATGCAGATGATGCAATTTTGATTGCAGACAATGAACAGTACCTGCAGCAATTAGTAGATGCGGTTGTTGCACACAATGAACAACTAGGGTTGGAAGTGAATTGTAAGAAGACTTGGTGGTCAGCAGGACAAAGGATGTAATATACACAATGTAATATACAAGTCTCAGTATACAACCGTCTCCCTGGCCAATGAGTTAATGACATTGTTCGTAATCCCGTATATCCACGTGGGGAAAACAGCAGCTGCGAATTTCGGCAGCGGATGGCGCCGAGCTGGTAACTTACAGGTTATGTGAGATGTGAGCCAGTCGTTCAGAAAGCAATGGCAAACTACTGAATGTAAATCTTGCCTAGTACATCAACAGCAGCTAAAAAATGCTTGTGTTGACTACAACGTCATGCAAGGGATATGCAACATTATATACACACATATATATATATATATATATATATATATATATATATATATATATATATATATATATATATATATATATATATATATATATATATATATATATATACACACACACACGCACACAAGTAAATTGGAATATTTTTCAATAAGTGAATCGGTACAATTATCTCGGAACAGTCATAGTTAGAACAAGAATTACCATTGCGAAGGTAGCCTTTTGCAAGATGAAATACATACTGATCAATAAATAGATATCGATTGGAATGAGAAAAAGAGTGTTGAGGTGCTACATAGAACCTGTACCCGGGAAGGTTAACCCGGTCAACAAATACCCGCAGAAGTCGGATGTGTCGGCCTAACGGCGCAAGAACGCAGCTCTGCTGTAAACAGGCACAACGCAATCACGTCCGAAAAAAAAAACTCCGGATGAACGCAGAAGAAGAAGAAGAAGAAGAAGAAGAAGAAGAAGAAGAAGAAGAAGAAGAAGAAGAAGAAGAAGAAGAAGAAGAAGAAGAAGAAGAAGAAGAAGAAGAACCTGTACTTTTGATGGCTGTAGAAATGTGGTTTCTGAGGAAAATGCAAAGAATACCACGGACAGACAGAAAAAGCCAACAAATGAAGATCGTAAACTGATTAGAGACATTAGACGAAAACATTCAACATTTTTTGGGCATGTTATGAGAAGAAATTACTTGGAGAACTTGGTGCCAATTGGCAATATCGAAGAGAAGAGACCAAGGGGAAGACCGAGAAGTAAATACGTGGATGGCTTGGCTATGTGGTATGGTCGAGACAGAAACACGGAGCTGATCCACGACTCTGGTGATCGAGTGAGATGGAAAACACGACCGCCCACGCTTATCGGCATGTCACATGATGATTGGATTGGTGTTACCTTTCCTCTGGCGTAAACTAGAGAGGCCGTGAGAGGGATCATGCTGCATGGACAGCTCATGGTCTCTAAATTCAGCCCAGGCTTTGTGTTTGGAGAGGTATAGCTCCATGTTAGAAACTATCGTCTGTCAAGACGGCAAGGTACTAGGCATTAAATTTACAACATAGTTTGGAAAACTGATGGCTCTCACCTTCTGTGACGTGGACGGAACAGAGGCTGGGCACTACCTTTCCTTCGATGGTCAACTCTTTTATATCATGACGCCGATCACAGGTCACGTCCACAGTTGTAGCGTCCACTCCATACTTTCTCTCATTCGGGCACGGTATGTCGTCAAGTTTTACAGTAAAACCGAATAATGTTTCTGAAAAAAAAAGTAAAAAAGTCAACTGCATATCCTATACAGGATGTCGCAATCAACCCCAGCATTTGTTGACTGTTCGTGATTCCTGGGAACGTTTCGTTCAGTAGTTTGCTATTGCTTTCTGAACGACCGGCACCCATACCATTTGGTAAAAAACCAACGGAATACGTTCTGCTGCCAAATCGCGTTGTGTTTCGATTGTTGGTATACGAGATTATGAACTGCGTTTATAACTGTTTCTGAAAACAAGTGTGTTAGACATGGTTATTTTTAAACTGTTGTTTGCGCTGTATCCCACTTGATGATAGTTATTTCAAGAATCATAGTAGCAGATGAGTTATCGTACCAAGCAACGCATGATGTGTCATATCTTCTACGTCTAGTCTCAGCAATCTATGGACATCTGGCTATCTATTTTAAGGTGCAGCATACGCTTATACCGGGTGTTTGTAGTCTCAATACACATTGTATGTAGAACAAATTTGAAACACGAAGTGCATGACGTAAAGCTGCATATAATGTTCTAGCCATGACCCTTCTCCATGCAATCGTTGTCTCCTTCTTAAACAGTACATAAATAAACACACATAGTATTGTTTGGCGCTCATAGAAAGAGAGGAAGGAAGTAGAGATTAGAGGACGCACTAGACAACATAAAATTTGAAAGCTATAATTACCGACTGGGATTGGATCCTGTCACCTCCAAATGACGACAGCGCCTCGATGCAGGAACAAGTGTACTTCGACGCATGACAAACTAAAACCTCCTTCTCCTTCTTAAAGTTTTACACAATGTTCTGGTCATTTGATTCTCTGCGCTGGTTCGCTTTGAACTCAAGCGTCGTCCATACACACTACTTCTAGTAATGCTGGACTGAATTTTGCGTGTGGATTAGCTTTCCTTATTAACAGCGTCCCTCGCTATCAGGCGAACCCACTCCGACTTCACAGGTACTTGTAATTTACGTCACCAAGTCAAGGACGATAGATTCTATATTTTAGTCCAACTGTCCGGTGTAGGGGTTGAACCCTTAACCTCGGCATCAGCACACCGGATGTTTAAGAACACGCATTCTTATCCATTAGGCCATGCTGACCTTCGTTCTAGTGTTATTAGGCTCTTCCAGGCAATTGTTGTTAGTTGCTCTGACAGTCCAAGGTATTAGCAACGTTCGTCTCAGGAACCACATCTCTGTTGCTTACAAGCGCTTCCTAAATTTTTCGTTCCCGATTAAGGATTCCCTGCCACACGGCAATACAGGTTTGTTTTTGTACTTGACTGTCATATGTGTCCAACAAAACAGGCTTAATATAACAATCTAGTACTCGCTTTCTGATGTTAAGTGAGACTGACCAATTATGTGTAACACCTCTAGTTAGTTTGTTAGTTAGTCGCGGTTCCAACTTCACGGCACGGGTCGTCCCCATTATGCTTCGTTCCTGTGCCAGTGAATATCACACAAAATGCTCCTCACTGTCGTATGTGAAAAGTGGAATAGGCAGGAATCTTGGCAAGCCAACAGCCCGCACAGGTACACTGTGCATGATGCCGTCGCCAGAATGCCAACACAAAAGTGCTCCATGAAAAATACAGTTCATCGCCGATGGAATCGGCAATCACTAGAAAGACTTCATTGACCCGCTGTTATCCAACAATACTCGGTCTCTTTCCGCAGGGCGACCCACTGAAAGTGCCACACAAAGCACGAACTCCGTAGCTCCGGCGACGACTCACAGGAGTCTGCTGAAACATGCACTCGTGAACCGAAAAGGCAAACCATTCAATTCATCGACCGCCGGCCATTGTTCCGAACATGAATTTCACTGTGCAAACAGCGGACAGATGTAAAAGCATTCCACACGAATCTCACAGCTTACAGTGTCGCGCCACGCACTCACTCAGTAGCAGGGCGACGGAACCATGTACTACCAGTCCAACATTTGGAAAATGCGAATGCAAACAGTAGCCACAAGCGTAAACACATCAGAGGACTTAACGGTTCAATGCCTAACCGGAAGTTCAACACCTCTAATATTATGAAATTCAGATTTTGAAGGCTTATTCTGCTTTTCATCACACTCGGCCATATTCCATCACATGTTATAATAGAATTGAGATGAGCTGTGTTGAGACGAGTTGAATTGAGCTAAGCTGAGTTGAGTCGGGTCAAGAACCGATATCATAGCACTCGGGACATTCCAATGCATGCTCCGTCCTCATCGTCAACAGCCAGTGAAGAGTCCCAATTCTAATGGTTCTAGTAGAAGTCTAATTATGTGTCGTCTGACCTTTCCTCAGAGAGATGATATACTGTACCGGCACCTTGCCATCTGAACTTTCCTCGGAGAGATGATATACTGTACTGGCACCTTTTTGTCTGACCTTTCCTTGGAGAGATGATGTACTGTACTGGCACCAGTGCTATCTGACCTTTCTTCGGAGAGATGATATACTGTGCTGGCACATTGTTGTCTGACCTTTCTTCGGAGAGATGATGTACTGTACTGGCACCTTACTATCTGACCTTTCTTCGGAGAGATGATATACTGTGCTGGCACATTGCTGTCTAACCTTTCCTGGGAGAGATGATGTACTGTACTGGCACCTTTCTATGTGACCTTTCTTCGGAGAGATGATATGCTGTGCTGGCACATTGCTGTCTGACCTTTCCTCAGAAAGATGATATATTGTACTAGCACCTTGCCACCTGGCTTTTCCCAAGAGAGATGATATATTGTACTAGCACTTTGCTGTCTGATCTTTCCTCAGATAGATTACATATTGTACTGGCACCTTGCTGTCTGACCTTTCCTCGGAGAGATGATAGCTTGTACTGGCACCTTGCTATCTGACCTTTCCTCGAAGAGATAATATATTTTACTAGTACCTTGCTGTCTGACCTTTTCTCAGAGAGATGATATATTGTACTGGCACCTTGCTGATCTGATCTTTCCTCGGAGGGGTTATTTACTGTATTGGCACCCTGTCGACTTGACAAATGATTAATTGCAATGGGATGATTAATCGTCTTAAGTGACTTCCCGTATCTTCCAAGGGCTTAAATATCGCCTAAATGTTGTCATTGAGAAATATTGTCTCATTAAAATATATTATAGTAGTTTTCCCTAAGCAACCTGCTTTAATTTGGTATATAATACAATGAACAGACAAGCTGAAGAACATTAGATGGCTGTGGAGATGTGGTTTCTGTGGAATATTGCAAATAATACCATGGGCAGACAGGAAAACTAATGACCAAGTTCTACAAGAAACAAATGAAAATCATAAACTAATTATAGAAATTAGACGTAGACAGGTATAATTTTTTGGTCACGTTATGAGAAGAAATGAATTGAAAAACTTGGTGACAACTGGCAAGATAGAGAGGAAGGGGACAAGGGGAGGGCAGATAAGGAAATACCTGAATGCCTTGGCCACGTGGACAAGACAAGAACACAGAGCTGATTCACGACTCAGGTGATCGAGTGAGATGGCGGAACATGACCACACAACCTTATCGGCATGACAAATGATGACAATGATGATAATACATGTCAGCTACCATATTAACAACCCTTAAGTCATAACTGTGACAAATCCCTACTTCCCATTTACAACCATCCATATTTGTTTGGTACAAACCTTCATTTTGTTTGGCACTGAATCTGCTGAAATAAGGCAATTTATCCTCTCCATAGCACAATGTCTGGGCCGAATTGTAGAGACCATGTGTTGCCATGCAGTAAGATCCATCTCTCGACCTGCCTAGTTTACTCCAGAATAAAGGCGACACCAGTCATGTCTGAAACAAGACAAGCAGCAGAAGCTGCCGGGGTTTCGATCCTAGACCAGCTGCCGACCAAGGCTTAGTGCCTGGTCTGCCCTGCCATGACATGTAGTCTTTAGGTTGTATATACACGCACCAGAGTAAGTCTTATACCCTACCAATTGTGCTCCTCGGTCCGAAGCCGTTGGCACAATGTGGGGTGTTGGGTTTGTTGAGTGCCACCAAAAATTCGGCGTTAACAGAAAGCAGATGGTACCGTCTACTGTCATATGGTAGCTCAGTTAGTTATGACTAAGAACTGACTAATGAGTGATCTTATAAATGTCCATAGATATGAGTATTAATTGACATATTTAAATATTTTCCCTGATACTGTAAAATCACATTTTGGTGTTATACTTATCCGTGACTTAATAAAAATTGTTGCAGGTTTCTAGGTAGTTAAGTCAATGCTGGAATGCTCTGAATCTGGATGTGATAGACACATTGTAAAGGGCGCTACTTTCAGGCCACGGAGAGAGCATCGTGTCGACAGCCTGTTGGGTATGTGGGCAATATCACACCTCCTTTACTTCTCAAGTTATTTCCATGTACCCAAGTAAGGCTGGGACTATCTGGAAGCCAAAGCCAATTTAAAGAAAAAAAAAATCAGCTCTGACTGGGAATCGAACCAAAGCCCATCAGTCAAACATGTAGCCACAGCTGTATCGGGTCTTCCCGATTGTGAAATCAACTGTTGCCGAATGGAAACCTTACTTTCATTAACACAGGATGTCTTCATACGACATACAAGACTTCGCGCTGGAGTTCACAGCCAGCGATCGCAAGCAAGCATTGACACAGGGAATGAAATCAACTCTTGCTGAAAAGAAACTTAACTGCCATTTTTGACGTTGGGAATTAAATAAACAGTTGCTGAATGGACACCTTACTTTCACTACTGACACTGGGAATGATAACTATTGCGGAATGGAAACCTTACTTCTATTATTGACCCGGATCCTGAGCCAGGAGAACATGATATCTGTCGTGAAAAACAGGCGCACTTTCCGGGCATCGCGGGCCAGATTACAGGTACTGACGTTGTCGTCGACAAGGTAGAGGAGTGTGCCCGGCATCGTCAGGTTGTAGGCCACGTCTTCTGAGAGATGGAAAAACAAACTGGGAGTGACAGGCATGGCAGACAGATTACTCATGGGGTAAACCGCGTCTTCTCAGAGAGAGAGAGAGAGAAGAGAGAGAGAGAGAGAGAGAAGAGAGAGAGAGAGAGAGAGAGAGAGAGAGAGAGAGAGAGAGAGAGAGAGAGAGAGAGAGAGAGAGAGAGAGAGAGAGAGAGAGAGAGAGAGAGAGAGAGAGAGAGAGAGAGTCAAATGGAATATCTAGTTAACCAGTCACTCATGAATGCGTTCACAACATATTATACTATAGTAATGAAATTTGAGCCTACACCATGTAAACCCATATTCCGAGCCATGAGACTTCCAATGTCAAAGCGTTAGTGTTAACATCTTAAAGTGGTGTTAACCACTAGCTAACTCATTGTACCACGATCAGTTATCAATGAGACCCACGGCATCTTGGGGGATCTCATCTCTCATCTCTCTCATCTCATCATGTTCCTCTTGTACCTTGCTGTGTCAAGGTGAAGTATAAATAGCGGGAGAGTGCCCACTTATGGGCTTCATGTATCGATATTCTCATGAACTGTTATTCCCTGCGTCGAACGTTAACGTGGTCTGCCTCTTCCTCTGTTTCCATCTGGTCTGTACATCATTGCTTGTCGTGGTATACTATTAGTTTGTAACCTGCTTGCATGGCCAAACCATTTGACTTGCTGCCTTCTAATAAAATCTAATGCAGCTACAATCCCCTCTGTAATCCTGATTTCTTCATGTCTAATCTTGTCTCTTCTTGATACATTGAGCATTCTTCTCAGAAATATCATTTTTGTTGTTGTGATGTTTCCTTTATCTTTTTCTGTCGTTGTCCAGGTTTTGCATTGGTAACATAGTGTTGTTAGGAAGATTGTGTTGTAAAGTGCTTTCTTAGTAGTTATTGAGACATGTTTGTTCTTTAGTTTTGGTGCCATTTGTCCAATGAGTTGGTTTGCCTTATTGCATCTATTTTCGATCTCGTCTTCTGATTTACCATTTGATGATATTATACTTCCTAGACACTTGACACTATACTTGTTTCAAGGGATGTTCCTTTAGGTGAATAGTTGTTGCTTTTTCTTCTTTAGTTACAGTCATTATCTCTGTTTTACTTGTGCTAATTTTCATGTAAATTTCCCTACACATTTCATTTAGACTATTCATGTGGTCTTGTAATTCAGCTTCTGATTTTGCTATTAGTGCTTGGTCGCCCGCAAACAAGAGTTCTCTAATGATTAGACTTACAGATGGTTCTTCTTCCGTGTTCTCATCATGCGGTGTTCTAGTGGTCTCTGTTTGGCTGGTTTCTTTACATATGTTGTCTATATATGTCATTAACAAGAGAGGGGACAGGACACAACATTGACGTACTCCGGGTCTTATGGCGAAGGGTTCTGAGTGTCCTCCAGTTGCTCTAACTATGAATTCACTGTTGTTGTATAAGCTTCTACATAGGTTTGTTAGATGTGTACTCACTCCATATCGTTTAAGGATTTCCCACAGCTTGTTTCTATCTACTCTATCAAATGCCTTTTCTTGGTCGACAAAGGCTAAGTAGAGTGTTTCATTGAATTCGATTGATTTTTGTATAAGCTGTCTAATTGCAAAAATGGCATCTGTGCATCCTTTGTATTTCCTAAATCCAAGTTGTATTTCGCTTAGCTGAGGTTCTATAGTAGTTCGTAATCTTTTCTCAAGAATTTTGCAAAATATTTTCCCTGTATGACTCAACAGTGAAATGACTCTTTATTGTGTGCAGTTTCTTTTGCTGCCTTTGTTTTTCCAAAGTGGGATAATTAATGCGTTTCCCCAGTCTCGTGGTGTCTCTTGTTCTACCCAAACATGGTTGAATAGTCTATGTAGCCATGACGCTCCTACTTCTCTTGGTGATTTAATTAGTTCATTTAGTATTTCATCTTGTCCTGGTGATTTGTTCAATGGGGCTAATCTGCTGGCTTCTATAATTTCTTCTTTCAGTATGTCTGGTTCTAGTTCTTCGGTGGCATCTGTGTCGGTTTCTTGAATTCCTGTGACATCTGATGGGATGTTGAGAAGTTGTTCGAGGTACTGTTTCCATCTTATAAGGATTTGTTTTTGTTCACTTATTGGTTCTCCATTTTCGCTGACCATAATTATCCCAATTTGGAAAAACAAAGGCAGCAAAAGAGATTGCACACAATACAGAGGCATCTCACTGTTGAGTCATACTGGGAAAATATTTTGCAAAATTCTTGAAAAAAGATTACGAACTACTTTAGAACCCCAGCTAAGCGAAACGCAGCTTGGATTTAGGAAAAACAAAGGATGCACAGACGCCATTTTTGCTCTTAGACAACTTATAGAAAAATCAATTGAATTCAATGAAACACTCTACTTAGCATTTGTCGACCAAGAAAAGGCATTTGACAGGGTAGATAGAAACAAGCTGTGGGAAATCCTTAAACAATATGGAGTGAGTACACATCTAACAAACCTATGCAGAAGTTTATACAACAACAGTGAATGCATAGTGAGAGCAACTGGAGAACACTCAGAACCCTTCACCATAAGATCTGGAGTACGACAAGGTTGTGTCCTGTCCCCTCTCTTGTTCATAACATATATAGACAACATATGTAAAGAAACCAGCCAAGCAGAGACAGCAAGAATACCGCATGACGAGAACACAGAAGAAGAACCATCTGCAAATCTAACCATTAGAGAACTCCTGTTTGCGGACGACCAAGCACTAATAGCAAAATCAGAAGCTGAATTACAAGACCACATGAATAGTCTAAACGAAATGTGTAGGGAACATAACATGAAAATTAGCACAAGCAAAACAGAGGTAATGACTATAACTAAAGAAGAACAAACAGCAACAATTCACCTAAACGAACACCCCTTGAAACAAGTAAAGAGCTTCAAGTACCTAGGAAGTATAATATCATCAAATGGCAGATCAGAAGACGAGATCGAAAATAGGTGCAATAAGGCAAATCAACTCATTGGACAAATGGCACCAATACTAAAGAACAAACATGTATCAATAACTACTAAGAAAACACTTTACAACACAATCTTCCTACCAACTCTGTGCTACCAATGCCAAACCTGGACAATGACAGAAAAAGAGAAAAGAAAAATCACAACAACAGAAATGAGGTTTCTGAGAAGAATACTCAACGTATCAAGAAGAGATAAGATCAGAAATGAAGAAATCAGGACTAAAGTAGGGGTTAAACCTGCTCTAGATTTTATTAGAAAGCAGCAAGTCAAATGGTTTGGCCATGCAAGTAGGCTACCAGTCAACAGCATGCCACAACAAGCAATGATGTACAGACCAGATGGAAACAGAGGAAGAGGCCGACCACGTAAACGTTGGACTGAGGGAATAACAGAATCCATGGGAATGTCGATATACGAAGCCCATAACCGGGCACTCTCACGAAGTTTATACTTCACCTCGACACCGCAAGGTACAAGAGGAACATGATGAGATGAGATGAGATGAATTATTTCAATTGGGTCAAAGGGTTCTCCTCTGGTTCTTATTGCTCTGATCTTTTTGTAGAAGTTTCTAGGTGCCTCCTTGTAATTTTTATTTAGAGTTTCTCCATACTCCTCCTAGTCTTTTTTGTTTTTCTCTCTTTACTATTCTATTCACATGTCTTTTCGCTATTCTATATTCTATGTAATCGCATTCCTGGTTGCTTTTCGACCACTTTTTATATTCTCCCTTTTTGTCTTTTACAGCTTTCTTTACTTCTGCGTTCCGCCAAATTATTATTTTCTTTATCCGTGTTTTGCGGTTGTGTGTGTGTGTGTGTGTGTGTGTGTGTGAGTGTGTGTGTGTGTGTGTGTGTGTGTGTGTGTGTGTGTGTGTGTGTGTGTGTGTGTGACTAACTAACTAACTAACTAACTAACTAACTAACTAGGTAAAGTTTACAAAGATTTAAGTTTGTTCTTTCTCATAATTTTGCCTTAATGCCTCGTCTTTGAGGTTTTTTTAAAGTTTACTGATTCGCATGGCATGTATTTCCTGGTCTTTGCTTTCTTCTACTGATGGTTCTTATTGTGGCAACGACTGCTTTGTGGTCTGTGTTTATACTTAAGTTGGGCACTGCCCTTGCATCTAATATATTTCTCTTTCTGTTATTTCTTGCTAGTATAAAATCAATTTGGCTTTTAGAATCTATATCGTTCCATTTATACCAGGTGTATATTTGTGTATCTTTGTGTTTATAGAATGTGTTTGTTATATAGAGGTCGCATTGACTGCATAGCTCTTGTCATGAAGCCACTATAATCACGATAGATGATGAAACAACAGAGGCAGGCTATATTCGAACTTACAAATTGTTTACAACTAGGAAGCACATTCCCGTCAGATCAAAGGCGCCGCTGGTCTATGATAATTCCGCGGAGAAACGGGAAAAGAGTTTCCCGGTTGTCTTAAAACAGACTCAAGATGAAAGGCAAAGCGCCGCCATGATTCGGTTGCCACATGTTGCTGACAAGAGAATGACGTCACGAGGTCATTCCCAGATGATATAAAAAAACAAGCTTGTTGTCGGGAGTGCACAATAAAGTTGACCTAGGCTCAAGTGTTGAATAGCTCAGTGCTCGTAGTGAAAAGAATCCAGCATGTTTACGCTCAGTGTATTTGAGAATAATACATGTGTCTTTCATGGCAATTTGGAGATTCAATTCGGATTGTGAGCTAGGAATTCATAGGGCATCTACAATTAACATTTAAATGTTAATAATGTGGAATAGTAAAATGATAGTTAGAGTTTAGAAATTTAACGTAGTGGTTGCTTTGTAGTCAGGTATAAAAACAGTGTCGGCGACAATAGACAGTCGCAGTGTTAAACTAACAAGTGTGAGATGTAAATTAGCTCAGCTAGTTGAGGTTAGTGAAAGGGGATGATATTTAGTGTGATTTCGAATGGGGGGGGGGGGGATAGGGGAAATGTCCAAGGTTGGGATATTCCAGTGGGGGTCTACTGGGGTTCTACACTTCGTATATTGGTATTTCCTTGTCTTGCCCTAACTCAGGCCAGGGGGAGGAGCTCTTCTGACATGACAGAGATTGGTTCACTGTCATGGATCTGAGTAAGACTGTAAACCTACACTCATCTAATAGGAGTCAGTATCAGATTGCCCTCACCGAGTCTGTTGTATCTCTTTCACAGGTTCCCCTCGGGTTTTCAAAGAACAGATGCTGAATTGTTTGTATCATGGAGAACTTGGTACGAGGAGTGTCAACAACTGATGTGTCAGGCATCATCGGATTACTTCTCCCACACCACACAAGAAACTTGCAAGTCGTGTGAGAGGAAATAAATGGTACATTTTATTGCCGTTGGCTCTTTACAATTACAAAACGTCGCTATCAAATCACACACAAAGCCACAGAATTGCCTATCACTAGTTTCCTAACCCTATTGCTGATCTCTATCTAATTGGCTACAACAAAAAACTCCTATCGACACTAAACGATCTGCTCTCTACGAAGTCAGTCCCCAGTCTGACTTTTGCAACACGCGTGACTACACAGCACGCGGAAGGACCTTGTTGCGTCCTTCGGCTTTTTGCGTGCCGTTACATTTAGCACGCTTGTAGCAGCCGTTCTTCTATTGAGTGGCACTCTTCTCCGTGGCTATCACGTAGGCGTGATTCTGTCGTGACCAGAGTACTAACTAACTGGTCGTTGCCTCCGTGTCTCATGAGAGAACTAGTTAATAGTCCCCCATTCTATCATCTACCCTGCCCTTATATCGGGGCACTGTATTACCTCTAATCTACTTGAGGTTGACCACTCTTCCCGGTGGTCTTCTATCTTGAGGCATACCTCCTGCCTTTATATTACAGTCTTTGACAAGGAGATCTGTTCAGTGGCCTGGGCATTTGGCCCATGAGCAAAGGGTTTATTATGTCACACCACGGGTGTAAGAACAATATCGTGTTTGATTATCGCAATACAGGTGAACTAACATTAAAGTGTTGAGTATCACACTACAAGTGACATCACATTAGAGTTGAGTATCACACTACAAGTGACATAACATTAGAGTGTTGTAACATTTTCACAACACCGGTGAAATATTAATAGGAATTAATTCAAAGAACGAGAACAGTGTAAAAGTGAAAACGGTAGGACTTGTAAGGATGAGTCATTTATTCCCAGGAACCGTGTTACTTGTTTTCAATAGGCAAGGAAGGTTTATGGTTCGGAACCATGTAGACATTTATTAACAGGGTGTATGATCGCTGCCAGATCAATATCGGACTATATTCGTGATTGGTGACCAGGTATCTGGGTTATCAAAGGGGCTATCGGAGAGAGTCAACATCACACAAGAGGGACACGGCGTGTGGTGAGGTTTTTGTTTACTGACCTGTGATGATGTGGTGTAACTCGTACCATGATGATCTGAATGTGATCCGGAGCTTCGTGGTCTAATGTCTACATATACACCTAGAATATGCGACACACATTCTACACATTACACACACACACACACACACACACACACACACACACACACACACACACACACACACACACACACACACACACACACACACACACACACAAAACTTCTCCCACATATACTCTTAGCTTTAATAAATTTCTTGTATTTATTTGTTGAGGCTAGAGTTGTCAAGTATGTTATGTTGGGGAAGAATGAGAGGGGGCATGTTCCAGGAGTGAGCAAGAGTGAGAAGAAGGTGTCCTTGTACTGAGGGAGTGTTGTGGACGGAGTCTGGTGGATATCTCCAGAATAGTGATGTCAGCGTGTTGGATGTCTAGGTATCTGAGCTCGGGCTCACACAGGCAACAATAACTCCGTTAAATATAATATCTAACATTTATTGTATTTCAATATACAGTGCGTTGGCGCAGTGGGTTTAACAAGCCCGCACTGAGTTGCATATCACAGAGGTTTAACATCATCACACAGTTTAACATCATCAAACATTCTAAGCAAACTATCTAGCATATGTCTATGAACCCCAAATACACATGGGTCTAAACTATTGAGTCCCTCTAAGGCAGGCCCGTTGCCTCTTCGATGTCCCGTCTCTCTCTGCCCATCCACACGTGTCGCAATCCGACACGGGTGGTAACTCTGTTCGAGTTCCTCGTGGACCCCGCAATAGGCGGGCCACATCAGTGTCCACGGGACAGTGGACTCACTGACCAGTCCTTCGAGAAGGTTCTGGAATACTCTGGCCTTCGAGGGTCTTACTTCTTTCCCTTGGGCGGGAGTTGTAGCCCTTGACTAATATCTATTAACTAATGTTGGTGGACTCACTGACCAGTCCTTCGAGAAGGTTCTGGAATACTCTGGCCTTCGAGGGTCTTACTTCTTTCCCTTGGGCGGGAGTTGTAGCCCTTGACTAATACTAATGTTGGTTTACCGGATAATGTGGATAATGTGAGGCTGTGACAGGAGTCCCCCCTCTCCCCTGATTTGATGGGTTGTTATAGGGTAATTAGTTCTGCACTAATTCTGTCACAGAATCACATAAAGACGGTATTTGTAGTTTGGTGGACAGTAACTTGGTAACCTACATACTGGCATCAACACTCATGTATTCTCCCATACACCACTTCTCTGATTTGGTGAAGAGATCTCTCTCTCTCCTGTGTCCTTAAAATGCTTATCTGACCGAAGTTACGTGACGTTTACTAGTTGTGTCTACAACCCGTCCTTCTCATAGTATCCTACTGATACCAAGATAATTAACCTCTGTTTTAAAGAGGATTAACAAGACACAAGTCTTGGCTAATTAAGTACACCTTCAAATCTTGTTCTGTGTGTGCATTTCAATACACTTTTACTCTCGTATGTTGTATAATGCTAAATATGTAGTTACGTTGTTATTTTATCCCATCTGACTACATGTGTCCCTGTTGGCTTGTTAGTGTGTTGACTAATAAGTTGCTGCTTCTAATAAAGTGACTGCATTTTAATTGATAGTGTTAAGTTTTGAGTTTTGTGTAAAGTGTGTGCTGAATGTGTGGCTTATTTCCAAGCGTCACGAGTTGGGATATCCTTAATCATGAATTACTCCAATGTGTGTAATGCATGATCAGGCATTCCAAGCAGTGGTGCTTAGATGTAGTATCCTAAATCCTAAACTAAGAGTATTAAAGTAACTACTTAACATGTATCAACAATTTAGACAAGTAATACAATTTACATGAAAGACGCAGACAAATTAAAATAAATACGTTTTGCGTACAATTTGTCCGCTCAGTATATCGCTCTCTCATTTAATCCATTCATTCTGTCATTCACTCATCTTTCATTCACAATAGTATTTGGTTAAAATATATAAGTAAAGTTGAGGTAAGTGTTATTGCCCTTAGAAAAAACGGAATAGGCGATATGTTCCCTTTAAGATAATACGTACTTTTTGTACGATGACTCAAAAATGGGTTATAATTTACATAGAGACAATTTCATAGGAAGGTTATTTAGCCTATGAATGGAAATACCTGTAATAATATAGTAGAAAATGTACAAATTACAGGTTAACATATTTTATATACATAATAATATAATACATATTCAATACTAAATTAATTAATTAACTAAGTAACTAAATCCAACGATGATGTGCGCGTTGTCCTCCTGTTGTTAGCGTATCGTGCCATGAATGTTAATAGTTAGTATGGCTGTCTCTTGAGTGTTGTCGTCGATGTAGTTCTGTTTCGGCTGTTTGCAAAGTTTCTTAGCCACAGCAAGTATGGAATGTTCTCAATGTCGAGTATAAGTGTTCTTCATGTTTTCGTGATCAATGTCAGTTCACTAGATGAAATCATTTCACAGTTAATGTCTCTCGCTCGGATTGGTCTTAGAGCTTTGATAATTGGTAGTATAGTTCTCAAAGTTTCACGTTCGTGGGTGTTATATGTAACCTATTCACTGGGGTGTTATTACTTTTAAATGGAAGTTCTTTAGCAGGTGTAAAGTTTCTCATTAAAATAAATGACCAATCTGATTTTATGATCTTATGGTAGGACATTAGACACTTAAAATTTTCCAGGTATGCACTGATGGAATCTCCTGAGCAGAATGCCTTGACAAGGCCTTTATACTTGTTATATTTCTGTTCCTCCTCTTTGCTTCTCAGTTTATTTACAGATATTTCTACGTTGGAATCGATTTCCATCTGCTTTAGTTTTATTTGTGTATCGGCATTCAATTGGGCTTGTTTGGCCGCTGCCTCAAGCTCTAATTGTTTCTCTTGAGCCTGCAATTGCATTTTCTTCTCTTCAGCTTGTAGTTGCATCTGCATCTTTTCCCGTTCTGTTCCATTTGCATCTTCTTTTCTTCTGCCTGCAATTGCCTTTGTTTTTCTTCTCGTTCTATCGCTTTTTCTTCACGGGCAATGTTCTCTGCGTGCGTCTTCTGTGCCCATTCTGACAGTTTCTCTTCTTTATAACCTAATTTCATACCTTGCTCAATACAGTTTTCTAAAGTAGACATCTTGTCTTTTAATTGTTGGTAATTTCAATAAAGTTAAATCCCTTAGAAAAAATTGTTGGGGAGTAGAAAATTTAGTTATCTCCCTTAATGTTTACATGCGCAAATAGAAATGCAAAGTTATGTTGGTTACAAGGTCATGAATATACATACAAATCAATGTAAAGCAAAATGATACATGGATGGATGGTGATAAGTACCGCTTAGGGTTGCAATGGGCTTGATATGAAACTTATCTTATATTCCCAGAACTTGTGAATGTTGTCTTGTACTCTCGCCACTGTTGGATAGTGTACATAGGTTACACACCACACAACTCGCGGAACAATCTGCTCGTAGAATGAGAAAACATTAGTAACAGTCAAAAAATGTCACAGTCATGTCAAAATAGTTTATAGTATTAACATCATTGAGAGACTAGCTGCAGAGGGACTCATATTAATACTAGTTCATCACTAGATAGATGCAAATTTGTTAAACTTCTTCAAACATCAATTTGATATGATTAATTTACTATTTTACTTGGCAATCAATCGCCGTCTATATGTAAAGCTTATGCCAAAACCGGAGATTAGCCCCCAAAAAGCCTGTCAGCGTGTTGGATGTCTAGGTATCTGAGCTCGGGCTCACACAGGCAACAATAACTCCGTTAAATATAATATCTAACATTTATTGTATTTCAATATACAGTGCGTTGGCGCAGTGGGTTTAACAAGCCCGCACTGAGTTGCATATCACAGAGGTTTAACATCATCACACAGTTTAACATCATCAAACATTCTAAGCAAACTATCTAGCATATGTCTATGAACCCCAAATACACATGGGTCTAAACTATTGAGTCCCTCTAAGGCAGGCCCTGTTGCCTCTTCGATGTCCCGTCTCTCTCTGCCCATCCACACGTGTCGCAATCCGACACGGGTGGTAACTCTGTTCGAGTTCCTCGTGGACCCCGCAATAGGCGGGCAACATCAGTGTCCACGGGACAGTGGACTCACTGACCAGTCCTTCGAGAAGGTTCTGGAATACTCTGGCCTTCGAGAGTCTTACTTCTTTCCCTTGGGCAGGAGTTGTAGCCCTTGGCTAATATCTATTAACTAATGTTGGTTTACCGGATAATGTGGATAATGTGAGGCTGTGACAAGTGATATTGAAACTGGAAAAAATGTGGGTGTTGATTCCCCTCACTCCAGGGACGACACTACAGAAGTAATATCTCTCAAGACACTATAGTAGAGAGAGAGAGAGAGAGAGAGAGAGAGAGAGAGAGAGAGAGAGAGAGAGAGAGAGAGAGAGAGAGAGAGAGAGAGAGAGAGAGAGAGTACTTAACACGACAGCTCTATCAGTGTACTTCCGTCATCATTTCTTTCATTATGTTGGTTTCCAAATGCTCCAAGATGTTTATCTATGCCCGCTCTGTTATGTCCTAATCGTGCATTGAAGTCTTCCATAACTATGATGTTGTCCTGCTTATCTATTTTATCTAGCACGTCATGGATGTCTTTGTAGAATTCCTCGCATTCTTACTCATTATTGTTTGTATTATATAGTTCTTATATTTGGGGGATCGTCATATATAATCTTTTCAGAAACTCAGATCCCTGTCGTCGTCACACGGTGATAAAATCCCAAGGCTGAAGGTCAACAGAATATTGACCTATGGCATTGTCCTTTACAGGACGTCGCAATTAACTCACGCATTGGTTGGCTGTTTGTGATTAAATAGGCCGATTTTACGTAGTGTAGTTTGCCATGTACTTATGAACCACGGAAGAAGAAGAAGAAGAAGAAGAAGAAGAAGAAGAAGAAGAAGAAGAAGAAGAAGAAGAAGAAGAAGAAGAGGAGGAGGAAGGGGGGAAGGGTTGGGAGGGGGAGGAGATGGAGGAGGAGGAGGAGGAGGAGGTGGATGAGGAGGATTAGAAGCAGAAGAGGAAGAAGAGGAAGGAGAAGAACTTCTAAATACATTAATTACTTATGTATTACTTATTATTCTCACACTGCACTGACTGTAAGCAGGCTAGATCAAGCAGCCAACACCAGAATACTAACCATATTGGCAACCTGGACCAAAATATCCGTGTCTGCAAGGTTCGTTGTTGGGACATTCACCTTTTTTGCTACAACCAGGCGAGGTCAAGCAGTGACATGGCAGCTTACAGTTCTTCCCAAACCAGCCAACAGGACAAACTTTATCTTTTGGCTCTTCTTGCAGTTTGGTAGCTTTATCAACAAAATAAAAATTCCTTCCTTGTAGAAAAAACAAAGTACTTTGCAGAGAAGTTGTGATTAAGCCCATGTGGATTTTCCAGGCCAGGTTTGCGTTCAGTAGTTTGCCATTGCTTTTTAAACGAAATATCAACGTTGAAGTCCAACAGACAAGGCCTATAAAAAGCAAGAGGTTCGACTTCAATGGACTGGTTTTAGCCACCTACTGAAAGCGTCGCAATAAGCACCAACTCCGTAGCTCCAGCGACGAACGACCACCGGGAGTCTCCGAGAAAATTGCATTTGTGAACCGAACGCCGTAGTCCGGAATCGAACCCACAACTTTCGCAGCGCGAGGTTGGCGGCGTGACCACTTCGCCACGGAGACTATAAAGTCCAACTGTCCGGTGTAGGAAGGATCCGCCTACCCTGTCATTAGCTCACCGGAAGTTTAAGGATAAGCGCACTTACCCGGCGGTGACGCAGACTCAAAGGTCAAGTCATCCTAAATTGGGTAGCAAAAAATGTTCGGGAAATATAGGCGTCCGGCGTGCTATTGCTCACATGGCCCATGGAGTGTGGATAGAAACACGTGACTACAACATTATACCTAATTTATGCCAAGAATTGAATGTGAAATACAAGTATAAGACAAAGTGACGTCAGAATTGTACTCTACTTGCACCTGGACGTCTTGACAGTTGATAGGTTGTTACATTGTGCTTCAAATCAAACAAACAAAGGGGGTGTGCCTCTCCATAGCACAAAGCCTGCGATGAGTTTAGAGAGCATGTGTTGTCCATGTGGCATGATCCCTCTCTCGGCCTGCCTAGTTTACTCCAGAGAAAAGATAAAACCAAATACATCTGGAACAAGACAAGCTGCAGAAGCTGCCGGATCTAAAGCAGTGCTGTAACTGTCCGCCTGTCGGAGCTTCGATATTAGACTAGTTGCCAACCAAGGCTTAGGGCCTGGTCTGCCCTGCTATAACATTTAATCTTTAGGTTGCATTTCCTCGCCCTAGGGTATATCTTGTACTCTCCCAATTGCTCTCGTCCGCCTGAAGCCGTTGGCACAATGTGGTGTGTCGGTATTAAAAAAAAAAAATTGGCTCTGTCATTGGTTAAATTTAGTGGAATTGCGATAAAGCTGTGGAAATTTAAACAATATAAAATAAGATAAAGTAATGCATTGTTTTCACGCATATCTTTTTACAGGACATTGCAGTTAACACCAGCATTTTTCAGCTGATGTTGCTATCTTGGCAAGTTTTACATTCAGTAGTTTGCCATTGCTTTCTGAACGACCGGCTCGTATACTTCAGTAAGTAACCAGCGCGAAGCGATCCGCTGCGGAATCTCACGCAGGTGTGTTTCATACGTAAGTATATGGGATTGCGAACAACGTCCTTAACCCCTTCACCATGGAGACCAATGCAGTCTTACAGAACTCAATTACGAAAAACACAAGACGTTGCTGCGACTAGCCTTCATCAGCAAACAAATACATACACAAAACACAACATATAAATACATACACAAAACACAACATTTAAATACATACACAAAACACAACATATAAATACATACACAAAACACAACATATAAATACATACACAAAACACAACATATAAATACATACACAAAACACAACATATAAATACATACACAAAACACAACATATAAATACATACACAAAACACAACATATAAATACATACACAAAACACAACATATAAATACATACACAAAACACAACATATAAATACATACACAAAACACAACATATAAATACATACACAAAACACAACATACAAATACATACACAAAACACAACATATAAATACATACACAAAACACAACATATAAATACATACACAAAACACAACATGTAAATACATACACAAAACACAACATGTAGCAATCTATCACAGCCTGGGAATCTGAGATAAGTAGCACCATTTTTGTTTTAAGTGTTTTCTTTTTTTTTAAATGTTCTCTTTATCGTTCCCATTTTATCATCGTTTCATTCTTCTAATTCAATTCTTATGCCTTAATGTAGTCACTGAAGGGTCTTCTCCGTGACTGAATGTTGCGTTTTGTGTATGTATTTGTTTGCTGATGAAGCCTAGTCGCCGCAACGTCCTGTGTTTTCCGTAATTCAGCCCGCTGTTAACACTATACAGTGTTGTCTATGTCAGTGTATATATGTAGAAGACATGTGGTATTCACTTGTGAGAGATGAAGCAATGTCCTGGCCTGAGACACAGACTGGAGACCCAGGCCAGCTGACTCAATTATTATTGCCAGAAAGCCACAACCCTTTTAACGCCTTCACGTGCATCGGGCATTTGGTGCTAACATAATTTTATAGACCAATCAGCACAATGAGGTCAGTATCATTAAAGCCCTCTTACTCCCCTCGGTACCCATTTAGGGCTAGGTCGCCTTGGGAGCCCAGGTCTATTTTAAAATTCGGAATCCACCCAGCCGCGGATTGAACTCATACTCACCGGGTCAGCAGGCCAATGTCTAGTCACTACGCTACTTCGGCTGCGACACAGTGAGCACTCTCAAGAAAACTGAGACGGGATGGGCTCGAAGACAGTGGGTAGAGTCTCTGAGAAGGCCAAGAGTGACCAAGAACAGCTTCATTTGTGTGTCGGGCCGCGCGGGTGTAAAAGCAAATGGACACGCTGATAGGCTTGCGGGCCGGGTTACTGTGGACAGCGGACGAGCAATGGAGTTGAGTTGAGTTGAGTTAAAACCGACACCACTGCACTCAGGACATTCCCATACATGCTCCGTCCCCTCATTCAACAGCCAGCGAAGAGTCATACTACTAGTCCTTCCCACCGCTATCTGATTTAAAGTTCGCATGGTCTTCCTTCTCAGTTTTGAAATTCTTCCAGAACCCATGCCGATCTCCTGCAATCTCATTCTTTCCACGTAGGGTTCTCAATCTTTTCCCCCGCCTTCTTCACCTGGTCCCGCAAGTGCACAACCACCCCACCCTTGCCCATAGGCAATCTACCACCAAAAGGCGCATTCCCTGCTAGCCTATCAGTCTGTTCATTCCCCCCGCACCCCCGCATGGCCAGGGCAAAATATCCATACAATACTCAAAATCTGTGACCCCTGAAGCGACAATAGCCAATCAAAACGAGCAATGGATCGACTAATATAGTGAATTCCCTGAGACATGCAGGACGATTCAACAAATACAGCGATGACTTTGAATATGCAACCTTGACGAGAATACATGAGCATCAACTCCAAAGGTATCAAGCCAAAATCGAGTAGTAGGCAGAGCGACAAAGACGAATAGTCAAACAACACTGGTGTAGTCGGTCGCTACATGCTGAGGGAGATACTGAGGAGGGGATCTGCGCACTTGTGTTCTGAATGATCTCATGGGCTGTGAAGATGTTCTGTCAACTAACTAAATAAGGTTGTGTGACACGCGTATGTATGTCATGTGTGTATGTGCAAATGCATTGTTGTTGTTGTTGGTGTTGTTGTTATTGCTGTTGCTGTTGTTGCTGTTATTGTGTTGCTGTTGTTGTTGTCGCAAGAATGTTATACCTGCAGCACTCACTTGCTGGATCAGCAGACTGGTCAACAGGAAGGTGGCCGGTGGCAAAGGCACTCGCATGGTCGCACACAAGGTTTGAGTTTGTGTGTCCCTGAAAAGGGAAATTTAAGTCAGGTTCAGGTTAGTTCAACGCACACATTAGATGTTAGTTCAGTATTCAAATTAGATGTTAGTTCATAATAAAAATAAGATGTTAGTTCAATATAGAAATTAAATGTTAATTCAATATACAAATTAGATGTTAGTTCAATAAAGAAATTAAATGTTAGTTCAATATAGAAATTAGATGTTAGTTCAGTACACAAATGAGATGTTAGTTCAATATTGAAATTAGATTTTAGTTCAGTATACAAATTTATTTATACAAATTAGGATTTAGTTCAATATAGAAATTAAATGTTAGTTTAATATAGACATTAGATGTTAGTTCAATACATAAATTAGATGTTAGTTCAATAGAAATTAGATGTTAGTTGAATATACAAATTAGATGTTAGTTCAATATAGAAATTACATGTTAGTTCAATATAGAAATTAGACGCTAGTTCAATATAAAAATTAGATGTTAGTCCAGTATAGCAATTAGATGTTAGTTCAATATAGAAATTACATGTTAGTTCAATATAGAACTTAGATGCTAGTTCAATATAGAAATTAGATACTAATTCAAAGTATAAATTAGATGTTAGTTCAGTACAGAAATTAGATGTTTGTTCAGTATATAAAGTAGATGTTAGTTCAATACACAAATTAGATGTTAGTTCAATATACACATTAGATGTTAGTTCAATATACACATTAGATGTTAGTTCGATATACAAATTAGATGTTAGTTCAATATACAAATTATATGTTAGTTCAATAGACACATTTGTTCCTATACTAGTCCAGTGTCCAGCCACTACTCGCCTGCGGTTCTCTCTCTCTCAATGAACTCTGGTAAAACCCGCGAGGAAAACAATTGTAAATGCCAATATTGTAGCCCTCCTTACCCTACGGGACAGCCTTGGGCAAGCTGAAGAACCCGCTTATCTCGCCGATCAGGGTCACGTGAAGCCATGGGTGCAAGTGGTGGATGAAGTTGAAGAGCAGCCGACAGATAGTTGTAGGTTCATCATCTCATCTCATCTCATCATCCCCAACCCAGCGCGTCCACAGGTGGCGGATCGTGGAACGGCCTCTAGATATAGAGGTTAGTTGCGAAAACCCAATAAGCAGCCGCGGACCAACTGGCGGTGGGCACAGAGGGCGAGGCGGGATCTCAGGGTGGGATCTGAGTTCCTTAGAAAATGCCTCATATGCTCGGAGACGTGCCTGCCACGCGAGTCAGGGGCGCTATAACCCCTCCCCCGGGTAGGTGGAACCTGTTAGCTTTGAACAGCAGTCCATCTAGGAGACGGAAAACTCCAAATATAAACCCCCAAGTTCAAGGTGGACCAGCGTGCTGAGGAACTGGATGGCCATGGGTAAACTGGTCGTGAACGTTGGACGTCTGGCAGGCGTGTGGGGCGGCACCAGGCGTATGGACTCCTGTGGGACATCCCTTGCCTCTTCCCTAGCAAGCAGGCAATGCCAGGGCGACCGTTTATTTCCTGCAAATACTGAAACTTTGCTTATGGAATTAATTCAACACGGGAATCGTCGCCGGAGCTACGGAGCACGTGCTCTGCGCTTGACACATCTTTCAGAGACTAGCGAAGAGAGAGTGAGGAGGAGAAGACGAGGAAATGGTGTGAGAAGAAGGCATATAAATAGGAGGGCAGGCGCCAGGAGAACAAGACGAAAAGTGGAGAGACTAGGTTTCAACCATGTAAGAGTGGGATACTGGAATTGTCGTAGTGCCAGGCAGAGAGGTCCTGTATTGGAGAGGCTTATATATGATTTTGATGTCCTCATGCTCCAGGAGCTAAATACAGACAAATACCATTGCCCTGGGTACGCCAGTTATATAAACCCTACTGGGCAGAAGAGACATGGACAAGGTCTGCTGGTGAAAGAAGGAGTGAAGCATGTGATACTTGACTTGAGCCAGTGGAATCATAGTGCAAGAGAGGTCCAGGGTATACAAATGGAGATTGGTGGCTTAAGTTGGAACATCATAAATGTATATGCTACAGTGGACTGTTTTGTCAGAAAGGAACACTGAGACTGGATTAAGGAATTGGAGGAATTACCAGGTGATAGGCTACTCATATGTGGAGACTTAAATGCGAGGATCAGAGATTGGGACAGTAGTGGAGAAAACCGACAGGGAATTACTCTTGCGGATGCCATGGTGGACTCCGATGTGGTCTGCATAAATGATGGTAGGCCGATCAGAATGGCAATGAGGCCTGGTGATGCAGACACAGTTATTGTCTTGGCACTAGTCTCCCAGTCATCAGTCCTTGATGTAAAGTGGACTGTTTTGAATGACCATGGGAGTGATCACATGCCATGCTCAGTCCTGATCTCTAAGTCCAGGAAAGTTAAGGCTGGGAGAGCGCGCAAGACCTTCCGGTATGAGTGGTCCGATAGCCTTCTTGGACGCCTCAGACAGGGGGCTTGCAACAGGAATGTTAAAACTCCTTTTTTGCATCCCCCCATGGTGGACACCAGAAGTAGACCAGGCCTGGAAAGCAAAGAGAGCTGCAGTGAAGCAGCTAAGGAAAGTGCGACAGACACTTCGAAGTTCACGAGAGGAAGTGGACACCGCGGAATATGTCAAGAAAGACAAGGTGGGGGATTTCAAGCGCTGTGCTGCAGAGGCCAAAAACGCAAAATGGGAATGTTTCATGAAGGAGATTGGAGGTGATAAAACACTGCGGAAATTCGGGAAACTGCACAGACAAATGCAAAGAAAAGATCGGCCTATGACAATGGGAACAATTTGTAGAGATAATGGTGTGCGCTTGACAACAGACAAAGAGAAAGGGGAGGCGTGTCTCCAGAGATTTTTAGAGCAGACCAATCATAATGATGAGGACACCAGGGATGCAGTTAGAGAGGAATTATCTGGCACCATGAAGAATATGCATTATGAAGACATCATACGTGTTGAAGATGTTAAACATATTTTGAAAAAGGCAGAAGACACAGCACCATGGCCCGATGGGGTTAGGTATGGCCACATGAAGGCTTTGAGCGATGCATACCTGAAGGAGATGACCGACTGCTTTAACCTGAGCATTAGGATAGCATCAGTACCGCAGGATTGGGTGCACAGCTATCTCATTCCTCTCCCAAAACCATTCAAGGATCAATCAAAGCTTAGTGGCTTTAGGATCATCACCCTTCAAAATACATTTGGGAAGGTTCTAGAGAAGATAGTCGCTGTCAAGCTGCAAGAGTTCTTGGAAAGGGGGAAGCTTCATCCAAGAGGCCTGGGGAGCTACAGGCCAGGAAAAGATACCTGGTCAAATGCAGCCACTTTTGCTTTTGATGTTTATGAGGGGTTCCAGAGTAGACAGGAAACGATAGCGGCAGCGCTTGATCTCAAGGATGCATACAATAGAGTTCGATATGATATTTTGATGACCGTATTGATGGAGAAGGGGATAAATCCCTGGTTGGTGAACTGGATAGCAGCCGTCCTACATTCTCGTCGGGTTGCTTTCCGTCTGGGTGCATGGACCTCAGAGCCACATATTTTAATCCCGGGACTGCCACAGGGATCAGCAACCTCACCGGTGCTCTTTAATGTGTATACGAGCAAGATTGCAAACCTAGAAGCACCAGGGATTGGAAGGATACTAACATTTGCAGATGATATTTTTGCATATAGGCAGGGGAGAGATAGGGAGCAAACAGCACAGGAGCTACAGGTGACAGTAGACAAAGTGATTGACTGGTGCACTGAAATGAGTGCTGTCATCCACCCAGAAAATTCAGCTGTTTTGTGGTGCTCTCTGGGCAACAGGATTGTGAGAGCTGATGTCCTAAGCCTCGCGATAGATGGTAGAAGCGTCAACATAGAGAACAAACTGAAGTATCTGGGAATAACATTTGATAGGAGCCTGTCCTTCAATGACCATGTGGAGACGGTTGTGACAAGGTCTCAAAAGGGACTCAATGCACTTAAAACTATGGCTGCAATGGACACAGAGCAGAGAATGCTTTTCACACTATACCAGCACTTGATCCTCTCAGTGATTGATTATGGACTAGGACTGCTCACTGTCTCAAAGAGTCAGCTAGTGAAATTAGAGCGCATACAGAACGAAGCTATGCGAGTCATTCTGGGATGCACCAGAGACACCCCAGTTGTATGTATGTGTTACACCCTCGGTTTGCCGACTGTCGCAGTTAGGCTCAAGGTGATGCAGGCGAAGTCATACCTCAGAGTAGCTGCAGACACAGATCACCCGTTGCATGAGGCGCTGGACGCCGTTAAGGGTCAGCGACTGATAAGAGGGAAATCATGGATGGCTCAGGCGGAGGATACGATCAGACAGGTGTGCCCCTTGGAGAACATTAGGAACGAACGAACGAACGAACAAACTTTATTTTCAAAGGATTAAGAATTGGGCACGCAGGCCCGTCTAACATTCTGCCCTTCTATCACTCTCTTTCATACATTATTTCATTCACACATCATTCAAGGCTAACAAAGAACAGCAACAATATAAAAGATATGCATTATAAAGGCATGGGCAAAATGCGAACATCAAAACTACACGACACAGTAATATTAGATAATGGTCTGACACTTGTTATTAGTCATGTGGCCTACAAAAAGGGGACTGGCTGTTATACTAGGGTTTTGTTATTATTATTATTATCTCTATTATTAAGGGGGAAATGAGAGCAGAGGAGTGGGTCAGAGTGCCAGCGGAGCAGTCAGACGTGTGCAGAGTTATAATACCATAAAGCCGGGAGTGCAGGAAGTGGCCAGCAGGGGCCACGGAAGTGGAAATCCAGCAACTAATTCAGGATAATGCTCGCTCAGGTGATGTGATTATCCACACAGATGGGTCGGTGTTGAGAGGTAGAAGAAGTGCCTGGGGGTTCTTAGCAAAATCTAATGGCCGACGTTTGGAGCAGGAGAGCCTGGCATATGATACCACATCTAGCTTAAGAATGGAGGTGGAGGCGGTCAGTGCAGCTTTCCGCTGGATGGAGAATACGATACGCACACACATCGTGATTGTAACTGACTCAGAAAGCATGCTGAGTAGGGTGAGGACAGGCAGACTTCGTGCAGAGTGGCTTGCTTCGCTTCGGAAGTCACGGGTGACAAGCATCGTCTGGATCTTTTCTCCGGGGCATGCTGGTGTGCTGGGGAATGAACAGGCGGACTGATTGGCTGGCTCGGCAAAACTTGGTGGAGTATTGATGCATGACAAAGCAGACGTGGTTGTGGCCTTGTGGGAGCATGTGTACACCTCGGAGGAGCAAATGGATCACCATGGTCTGGCAAATATGCGACAGCGAAGGGTGACGAGGGGATTTGACCGACGATCATCGCTCAGAGGAAAGGCGAGACGGACATATAATCAGATTGCTACTGGTACTGTTAGTGTTGGAACTTTTCGCTGGCTGCTGAGGATGGGGACGGAGCGCTTATGGGAATGCCCCGAATGCTGTGATGTCGGTTCCTAAATCAATCAATCAATCAATCAATCTCATCTCATCTTGTTCGTCTTGTACCTTGCGGTGTCTAGGTGAAGTATAAACAGCGGGAGAGTGCCCGTTTATGGGCTTCAAGTATCGATATTCCCATGGACTCTGTTATTCCCTCTGTCCATCGGTTACATGGTCGGCCTCTTCCTCTGCTTCCATCTGGTCTGTACATCATTGTTTGTTGTGGTATACTGTTAGATGGTAACCTTGTTACATGGTCAAACCATTTGACTTGCTGCCTTCTAATAAAATCTAGCGCAGCTATAACCCATCTTCAGTCCTGATTTCTTCGTTTCTGATCTTCTCTCTTCTTGATACATTCAGTATTCTTCTTGGGAATCTCATTTCTGTTGTTGTGATGTTTCTTTTTTTTCTGTCATTGTCCAGGCTTGGCAATAGTAGCACAGAGTTGGTAGGAAGAATTTGTTGTAAAGTGCTTTCTTAGAAACTATTGATACATGTTTGTTCTGTAGTATTGATGCCAATATTCTGCTTATGATTTTGCTATTTTGCTTGATCGCCCGCAAAAAGGAGTTCTTCAATGGTGTAATTTTCTGATGGTTCTTCATCTGTGTTCTATTCTTCATGCGGTCTCTTGTTTGGCTGGTTTCCTTACACATGCTGTCTATATAAGTTATGAACAAGAGAGGGAACAGAACACATTCTTGACGTACTCCGGATCTTATGGTGAAGAGTTCTGAGTGTCTCCGGTTGTTCCCACTATGCATTCGCTGTTGTTGTATAAGCTTCTACATAAGATTGTTAAATGTGTAGTATATCCATTTGGGTCAGTCCAATTCTGCGAGCAGTATGAAAATTCCCCTGCTGGCTTGCTAGGCCAGTCGCAGGTTTAGGACAACAATCTGAGCAAATGGAGTCCGTCCCCCCTGGCAAGCCAGAGCCCCGTTGGCCCATGACCTCGCGGTCATTGTTTTCCGGTCGACACCACGGGAAGGTGGGGTTGACTTGTGTAATCTGCGGGTCATCGACAGGTTACTAACATTCACTTTTCACTCCTCCTGGGAGAGGCTAGTTGTAGGTTATGGTCTCCAATTTCACGACAATAGGCAGAGGAACTCTTGTTTGAGACAAGGGCTACGGTCATCGACCAGTATGGTCACTGCTAAGAAGGAAAGAAATGGCAAACTACTTTCTTTATAAAAGTCAAGATAGTCATGTTTCACCAATGCATAGATAATCAAAGAAACGGCGTAAATGGTTGCCCCATTGGAGCCGCTCGCCCGGTAGGGATTATAGTCATGTGCACCAGGTGATTTCTGACCGCCAGCAGTGGACTTGGCAACATGGTATAATATTTCGAGACAAAACAAAGAGCTGATCCACGACTCTCGTGATCGTGTGAGATGGCGAAACATGACCACGTAAATTTATAGGCATGACACATCATGATAATAATATTACAGGGAAGTCAAGAATTGATGAGAACAATGATCAGATGAAAGGAAGCGCAATCAACTAGTTTATGTGGTGAATGTTTGCATCAACTTACCTCACAGAAGCAGACACAAGCATAACAAAACGGAAGGAAATAACATATAGCCCGACAGGGAATTGTACCATTCTAGCTGTCATTCCGAACAACGTTTAGAGAGTGTAGATATTAATGACGTCATCCATGTTGATGGTATGTTATGCACTACGTTAATTCATCTTCTTCTTCGGCATTCCGAGCCATTGCGGTTCTTTGCTGCAGATACAATCCGTCTCCATTCGTCTCTCTGGTTGGCCTTCTCTTGCTAGTCGTTGATTCCAAGTGCTTGTAGAGCTGTATATATATTATCTCTGCACCGTCTTCTTGGTCTACCTCGGGGTCTACGGTCATTTATTTCCTGCGTGTAAGCGAGTTTTGTTTCCCTATTATCTTCCATCCAGCCATTGTAGTCTATTAGCCTTCATGATACCAGTGATTAGCGGGGACTTAAACAGATCATAAATGTCTATGTTGCTTCTTCTTTTCCACTCTCCACTTTGCGTATCCCTATTGGGCCCAAGGATGCGTCTTTAGACTTTGAGTAGTTTGAGGACAGACAAGCTTCGTGCAGAATGGCTTGCTTCGCTTCGGAAGTCACGGGTGACAAGCATCGTCTGGATCTTTTCTCCTGGGCATGCTGGTGTGCTGGGGAATGAACAGGCGGACGGATTGGCTGGCTCGGCAAAAGTTGGTGGAGTATTGATGCATGACAAGGCAGACGTGGTTGCGGCCTTGTCTGAGCACGTGTACACCTTGGAGGAGCAAATGGATCACCATAGTTTGGCAAGAATGCGACAGCGAGGAGTGACTAGGGGATCTGGCCGACGATTGACTCTCAGAGGAAAAGCGAAACGGAGATATAATAAGATTTCTACAGGTATTATTAATGTTGGAACTCTTCGCTGGCTGCTGGGGATGGGGACGGAGCGCTTATGGGAATACCCCGAAGGCAGTGATGTCGGTTCCTAAATCAATCAATCAATCAATCAATCAATCGATCGATCAATCAATCAATCAATCAATCAGATTTGTAACAAGGCTTCGTCTCTTTTAGTTGTACTCCAGGTTTCAGAGCCATGCAGCACAACTGGTCTGATCAGTGTTTTGTATACTGTGATCTTGGTGTTAGGAGATAGCGCATTTGATTTTAGTAGATGTTGTAATGCATAGTATATCTTATTTCCAGAGTTGATTCTAGCTTGTATTTCTTCCCTTATTGTGTTGGAGCAGTTGAAGAGTGTACCCAGGTATTTGTATGTTTCCGTTCTTTTAATGGTCATATTATCTATTTGTATGTGGCCAGAGTTTTTAGCCGTTCCTTCTCTTGAAATTACCATATATTCTGTCTTATCCTGGTTGATAACTAACCCGATTTGTTGAGCTTTTTCCTTTAAGTGAGTCAATATTTCCGATGTCTTTTGTTCATTTCCCCCTATAATATCTATATCATCTGCATAACCAAGCAGTCTGGATGTTCCTCCAATAGCACATTCCTCCTTTACATTCCTTACAACCTTCTCTAGAGCCAGATTGGAAAGGAGCGGCGATAGTGCATCACCCTGTTTCAAGTTAGATGTTATTTGGAAAGGGTCTGATTTCCTGCCTTTATATGTTACTATATTATAAGTTGGAAGAAGAAATTAACGTGGTTCAACCTGGATTTAGACAAGGAAGAGGAGTAATATGCATTTAATAATAGAGAAGTGCAGAGAAGTTAATGTAAACCTATTCTCATGTTTCGTGGATTATTCAAAGGCATTTGACTGTGTACAACATCAGAAACTTTGGGAAATCATGAGGAATATGGGCTTTCCACCACATGTAATACAACTCATAAGAATGCGCTATCTAGACCAACAAGCAGTAGTTAGAATAGATGGCGAGACATCAGACTGGTTTGACATCAAGCAAGGAGCCCGTCAAGGATGTGTGCTGTCCCCCTATTTGTTTAACCTGTACGCCGTAAATATAATGAGAAATGTAAGAGATGATATAAATAGGGAGCTATATGATACCCTAAATTTCGGCGGTCATGACATACCAGAGATTCGGTATGCTGATGATACAGTGTTGCTATCCAAAACACAGACTGGTATAGAAAACCTAATAGCTTCAACCCAATTGAATAGTGAAAATCACATCTTGCATCTCAACATTGCAGAAACAAAGATAATGAATACAGATAAAACCACTATGGAGAAAGAAATATATGTTAATGGGGAAATATTTGAGGTGGTGGAAAATTTTGAATATCTTGGGTCATTGATTAACAACAACGGTGATACAATGAAAGAAATTAAACGACGACTATCAATTGCTCTTCAAAGACTAAAACAACTGAATAAATTATGGAATGGGACAGACAGAACTACAAAAATTAGATTTTTAAGAGCATGCATCTTTCCCATTGCAATATACGCATGTGAGACCTGGACAAGCTGAACAGCGCATAAGTGCCTTTGAATATAAATGTTATAGACGAGTTCTAAGAATATCTTGGGTAAAGAAAAGAACAAATGCATCAATACTTCAAGAGCTGAATATTGAAGGAGGTTGGCTATTAAAAACGATAAAACAAAGAAAATTGAAATAATTTGGTCACTTGAAACGTAACGAAAGTTTGGAGAGAACAATAATGGAGGGGTATTTGCCTGGGAAGAGAGGAAGAGGAAGGCCAAAGAGAAGATGGGTGCAGGATGTGGCAGATGATCTCCAGATGGGTGTATCGGACGCGGGACATCTTGCTTATGATCGAGAGGTTTTCCGGAAGGTTGTTATGGGAGCGAGGTTCTGCAAAGGACATGCTACTGAATGAATGAATGATATTATAAGTATCTTCCATGCAGAATCTAGTCATGTTGATTAACTTCCTTGGTATTCCAAATTCCTGCATAGCATTCCATAGACTATTCCTATGGACACTGTCATAAGCTTTTTTAAAATCCACAAAAATGTTATGGAGATCTCTTTTATATTCCCAATTTTTCTCGGCTATTTGTCGTAAGATAAATATCTGATCTATTGTTGATCTGTTTTGTCTAAAACCCGCCTGGTAGTCACCTAATATGTCTTCTGAATATGGTTTTAGACTATTTAGTAATACCGCGGATATTACCTTATAGATTGTGGACAGTAGTGATATTCCTCTATAATTTTCACACTGGAACTTGTCTCCTTTCTTAAAGATAGGTATCAATAATGACTCTTTCCAGTCATGGGGTAATTCTTCTGTCCTCCAGATTTTTATTATTAGTTCGTATAGCTTTAGATGTAATGCATGGCCGTCTGCCATTATAAATTCAGCAACAATTCCTCAGCCCCAGTTGACTTATTGTTTTTAAGTCGTGCTATTACATATAGGATTTCTTCAAGAGCAGGTTCTTCAATTTGTGGTTCACACGTTAGAACCTCTTCTTGTGGGAAAGTGTTACTTGGAGCTTCACAATTTAGTAATTCAACAAAGTATTCTTTCCATGTGATACACATTTCCTTAGTGGTATTTATCATATTCCTATTTTTGTCTTTTAAACCATATGTGTTGTGTTGGTGCCCTCGTTTCATTGACTTCTGTTCTTTAAAAAACTTTCTGGATTCGTTTTTCTGGTAATTAGTTTCCATATCTTTGATTATATTGCTCATATATTCTCTCTTCTGCTGCCGAACTATTTTTGTAGCATCTTTACATTCAGTTCTATATTGCTCTTCATTTTGGATGTTGTTGATGTCATTTAACCATACCTGTCTGGCATTCTTTTTCCTAATGACTGCTTTTTCACATTTTTTATTGAACCATCTGTTCTTTTTATGCGTGGTTAATACACCGAGACATTCTTCTGCGGTAGTTTGAATTGTATCCTTGATTACGTTAATTAGTCAGAGGAAATGCGTGGCGTTTGTTAGTTGGCTAGATAGTCAGTCAGTCAGTCAGTCAGTCAGTCAGTCAGTCAGTCAGCCAGTCAGTCAGTCAGTCAGTTAGTTAGTTAGTTAGTTATTTTATTAATCAGTGAGTCCTTAGTTGGCTAATTATTTAATTAGTCATTCAGTCAGAGAGTTGGTTAGTTAGCTGATAATTTAATTATTCATTCAGTCAGTCAGTTGGTTAGTTAATTAGCTAATTATTTTATTAGTCAGTCAGTCAGTTAGTTAACTAATCATTTTATAAGTCAGTCAGTCAGTCAATTAGTTGGTTAGTTAGTTAGCCAGTTATTTATTTAGTTTGTCAGCCAGTTAGTTAAGACAAGTAACGGCATCAACAAGATATAATAACATGAAATAAAAACATGTGCCACACAACAGACCCGTCTGTGTAGATGATGATATCATCCTAAGTAGAATGTTCACAAATCAGCGCCTGTACTTCTGTCTCAACAATCATCTGGTTCCGTTGTTTGCATCCGCTGTCCAGTCTAGTGCAGACTGACAAGGGGGTATCGCACGCTTCTGGCACTGTCACGGGCGCATCGCACTCTTCTGGCACTGGCACCCATTCCGTGCCAAGTTCCATGTCCTCTAGTGAATACACCTGTTGATGCACATTGCATGCATGACATCTTGAGAACCCGCCTCTTTCCTGGGGCAACAAAAGACTTCGAATAACTAACCTTTTCGCAATCACCAAGGAAGAAAACCGAGGATTTTAACTTAAATGTTACATAACAATTCCATCATTCAGCAAACAATACCAACATATTGCAACATGACAACATCAGAGACTACAGGGATGGATGTGATTCGGTAACTGTGACCAGCCTGTAAGATCACTAAGTCAAACAGGGTCAGGCAAGACTAGAGTGTCATGCGGGAAGCCACAGAAGAATAGTTCACAACACAGAACTGGTGTCGTCGGGCGCTACACGCTGAGAGAGATACTGGGGAGGGCATCTGAGCATGTATGGACTGAAAGGTCGATATCCACTGAGGATGATATGTCGACTAACTAATATCAAAGAAAACTGGAAAATAAACATTATCGTGTCTGGGAAACGTACACATCATACAGTCTCGCAGACTGAAAAAATCTCTCCATATTAATCGTCATCTGATGTAGAAATAATCTCTCCATACTAAACGTCAATCTGGTGTAGAAATAACTTTCCATATTAAACGTCAATCTGGTGTAGAAATAATCTCTCCATATTAAACGTCAATCTGGTGTAGAAATAATCTCTCCATATTAAACGTCCATCTGGTGTAGAAATAATATCTCCATATTAAACGTCCATCTGGTGTAGAAATAGTCTCTCCCATATTAAACGTCACACTGGTGTAGAAATAATCTCTCCATATTAAACGTCCTCTGGTGTAGAAATAATCTCTCCATAATAATTGCCAATCTGGTGTAGAAATAATCTCTCCATATTAAACGTCAATCTGGTGTAGAAATAATCTCTCCATATTAAACGTGCATCTGGTGTAGAAATAATCTCTCCATATTAAACGCCAATCTGGTGTAGAAATAATCTCTACATATTAAACGTCAATCTGGTGTAGAAATAATCTCTCCATATTAAACGTCCATCTGGTGTAGAAATAATCTCCCCATATTAAACGTCCATCTGGTGTAGAAATAATCTCCCCATATTAAACGTCCACCTGGTGTAGAAATAATCTCTCCATATTAAACGTCCTTCTGGTGTAGAAATAATATCTCCATATTAAACGTCCACCTGGTGTAGAAATAATATCTCCATATTAAACGTCCTTCTGGTGTAGAAATAATCTCCCCATATTAAACGTCCACCTGGTGTAGAAATAATATCTCCATATTAAACGTCCATCTGGTGTAGAAATAATCTCCCCATATTAAACGTCCACCTGGTGTAGAAATAATCTCTCCATATTAAACGTCCTTCTGGTGTAGAAATAATCTCTCCATAATAATTGCCAATCTGGTGTAGAAATAATCTCTCCATATAAAACGTCCATATGGTGTAGAAATAATATCTCCATGTTAAACGTCCATCTGGTGCAGAAATAATCTCTCCATATTAAACGTCCACCTGGTGTAGAAATAATTTCTCCATATTAAACGTCCTTCTGGTGTAGAAATAATCTCTCCATATTAAACGTGCATCTGGTGTAGAAATAATCTCTCCATATTAAACGTCTTTCTGGTGTAGAAATAATCTCTCCATATTAAACGCCAATCTGGTGTAGAAATAATCTCTCCATATTAAACGTCCATCTGGTATAGAAATAATATCTCCATGTTAAACGTCCATCTGGTGTAGAAATAATCTCTCCATATTAAACGTCCACCTAGTGTAGAAATAATCTCTCCATATTAAACGTCCTTCTGGTGTAGAAATAATCTCTCCATATTAAACGTCAATCTGGTGTAGAAATAATCTCTCCATATTAAACGTCCATCTGGTGTAGAAATAATCTCTTCATATTAAACGTCAATGTGGTGTAGAAATAATATCTCTATGTTAAACGTCCATCTGGTGTAGAAATAATCTCTCCATATTAAACGTGCATCTGCTGTAGAAATAATCTCTCCATATTAAACGTGAATCTGGTGTAGAAATAATCTCTCCATATTAAACGTGCATCTGGTGTAGAAATAATCTCTCCATATTAAACGTGCATCTGGTGTAGAAATAATCTCTCCATGTTAAACGTGCATCTGGTGTAGAAATAATCTCTCCATATTAAACGTGCATCTGGTGTAGAAATAATATCTCCATATTAAACGTGCATCTGGTGTAGAAATAATCTCTCCATATTAAACGTCCTTCTGGTGTAGAAATAATCTCTCCATATTAAACGCCAATCTGGTGTAGAAATAATCTCTCCATATTAAACGTCCATCTGGTGTAGAAATAATATCTCCATGTTAAACGTCCATCTGGTGTAGAAATAATCTCTCCATATTAAACGTACACCTGGTGTAGAAATAATCTCTACATATTAAACGTCCTTCTTGTGTAGAAATAATCTCTCCATATTAAACGTCAATCTGGTGTAGAAATAATCTCTCCATATTAAACGTCCATCTGGTGTAGAAATAATATCTCTATGTTAAACGTCCATCTGGTGTAGAAATAATCTCTCCATATTAAACGTGAATCTGCTGTAGAAATAATCTCTCCATATTAAACGTGAATCTGGTGTAGAAATAATCTCTCCATATTAAACGTGCATCTGGTGTAGAAATAATCTCTCCATATTAAACGTGCATCTGGTGTAGAAATAATATCTCCATATTAAACGTGCATCTGGTGTAGAAATAATCTCTCTATATTAAACGTCCTTCTGGTGTAGAAATAATCTCTCCATATTAAACGCCAATCTGGTGTAGAAATAATCTCTCCGATATTAAACGTCCATCTGGTGTAGAAGTCTCTTTAGGAGTCTCTGTGGCGAAGTGGTCAAGCCGTTTGACATTTGACTCGTGAGCCGAAGGTTGTGGGATCGATTCCGGGCCGTGCCCTTTGGTTTACGAGTTAAATGTTTCGGAGACTCCCATGGGTCGTCGCTAAAAGCTACGGAGTTCGTGCTTTGTGCGACGCTTTCCGTGCTGCGGAAAGAGACCGAGCCATATGGGATAAAAACCCGGAGCTAATGAAGTCGACCCTGTCGACTTTTAAGCGACTTTTTTTTTTTTTAAGCTGGTGTAGAAATAATATCTCCATGTTAAACGTCCATCTGGTGTAGAAATAATCTTTCCATATTAAACGTCAATGTGGTGTAGAAGTAATACCTCTATGTTAAACGTCCATCTGGTGTAGAAATAATCTCTCCATATTAAACGTGCATCTGGTGTAGAAATAATCTCTCCATATTAAACGTGCATCTGGTGTAGAAATAATCTCTCCATATTAAACGTGCATCTGGTGTAGAAATAATCTCTCCATATTAAACGTGCATCTGGTGTAGAAATAATCTCTCCATATTAAACGTGCATCTGGTGTAGAAATAATCTCTCCATTTTAAACGTTCACCTGGTGTAGAAATAATCTGTCCATATTAAACGTCAATGTGGTGTAGAAATAATCTCTCCATATTAAACGTGCATCTGGTGTAGAAATAATCTCTCCATATTAAACGTGCATCTGGTGTAGAAATAATCTCTCCATATTAAACGTGCATCTGGTGTAGAAATAATCTCCCCATATTAAACGCCAATCTGGTGTAGAAATAATCTCTCCATATTAAACGTGCATCTGGTGTAGAAATAATCTCTCCATATTAAACGCCAATCTGGTGTAGAAATAATCTCCCCATATTAAACGCCAATCTGGTGTAGAAATAATCTCTCCATATTAAACGTGCATCTGATGTAGAAATAATCTCTCCATATTAAACGTCCACCTTGTGTAGAAATAATCTGTCCATATTAAACGTCAATGTGGTGTAGAAATAATCTCTCCATATTAAACGTGCATCTGGTGTAGAAATAATCTCTCCATATTAAACGTCAATCTGGTGTAGAAATAATCTCTCCATATTAAACGTGCATCTGGTGTAGAAATAATCTCTCCATATTAAACGTGCATCTGGTGTAGAAATAATCTCTCCATATTAAACGTCAATCTGGTGTAGAAATAATCTCTCCATATTAAACGCCAATCTGGTGTAGAAATAATCTCTCCATATTAAACGTGCATCTGGTGTAGAAATAATCTCTCCATATTAAACGTGCATCTGGTGTAGAAATAATCTCTCCATATTAAACGTGCATCTGGTGTAGAACAACCGAACGAATTTGATTTTCAATGGGTTAAGACGTGTGCACAAGACGCGTCTGACATTCTGCCCTTCTTATTTTTCTGCCCATTTACGATCAGAAAATGCGTATGCTGTATGACCTCCAAACCAGCAGGGCGCTGCAGTGACTCCCTCCACCGCCATTCTCAGATTAGATGTTGTGGTATCATATGCCAGACTCTCCTTCATCAAACATTGTCCACGAACCTTCGCCATAAACCCATAGCCACTGCGTTTACTTTCTAGCACAGAGGCATACGTGAAGATGAATACATCGCCTGGTCGTGAATTGTCGTGGATAGCAGCCTGCCAGCCAATCCCTGCAATCCCGATCCAATATTAATATGACACTGCATAGGCCTGACTTTTCCTCTGGCCTTCTGACCTACTCATCTTCACTCCCAATTGTTCTCAAGCATGCACACTTCTCTGATTGTGTTCTCTACCCGAGCCATCCTTGATTGACCTCTGATCAAGCCGTGACCCTTAACTGTGTCCAGGGCTTCATGCAGGGAGTGTTCCGTGTCTGCAGCCATTCGGAGATGTGATTTAACCTGTAGCACCTCGTGCCTGTCATGGGTAAGGCTAGGATACATCGCATACACACTACCGGCGTGTCTCTTGGCCATCACAGCATCACCACCATAGCTTCATTTTGTAAACAGACAGACTGACAGACTACAAATGCGATAGTAACATAACACGATTAGACGATGTAGAAAACAAAATATTTATTTAACATGACAAGTTGTGAAATGTAAAATACATAATAACAAAAATTATGTCATGAGAAATCTCTCTCTCTCTCTCTCTCTCTCTCTCTCTCTCTCTCTCTCTCTCTCTCTCTCTCTCTCTCTCTCTCTCTCTCTCTCTCTCTCTCTCTCTCTCTCTCATACTCTCTTCTCCTCCTTCTTCCACTGTATTCATAAATGTCATAAGATTGCAGATATAACTGACAAGATTCGAGTATACTTAACCAACACACGTAGACACAACATGAGAATGGAGATGGAGGCGGTTACTACAGTAGTTCGCTGGCTGGAGGACAAACAGTGCAAACGTGTGAGTGTAACGGACTCACAGAGCATGCTGAGAGCGGAGAAGAATGTTTCGTGGAGACTGTCAGGGTTCAATACAGAAATCTGAGATAACGAGCTTCCATTAGTTCTTCTTGCCCAGGACATCGGGGTGGTTGGAAACGCGCAGGTGGACAGATTGGCTGGGTCTGCACCACTCGGTTGGGTACTGGTGTACGAAATGGCAGGCGTGGTTAAGGCCCTTTGGGATCACGTGCATAGTGTGGAATAATAGATATACTATCATTGCCTGGAGATGATGGTGCGGCAGCGAGATAGCTACCTGCTTAGCTACCTTGGCATCAGGGCACCAGATGAACTTTAGTCTAGCTGACCGATGTAGGGATTGAACCCGTTACCTCGGCACCAGGGCACCAGATGAACACCTTAGACCAACTGACCGGTGTAGGGGTTGAATCCGCTACCTCGGCATCAGGGCACTAGATGAATACTCTAGTCCAGCTGACCGGTGTAGGGATTAAACCCGCTACCTTGGCATCAGGGCACTAGATGAATATTCTAGTCCAGCTGACCGGTGTAGGGATTAAACCCGCTATCCTTGGCATCAGGGCACTAGATGAATACTCTAGTCCAGCTGACCGGTGTAGGGATTAAACCCACTACCTCGGCATCAGGGCACCAGATGAATACTCTAGTCCAGCTGACCGGTGTAGGGATTAAACCCGCTATCTTGGCATCAGGGCACTAGATGAATACTCTAGTCCAGCTGACCGGTGTAGGGATTAAACCCGCTATCTTGGCATCAGGGCACTAGATGAATACTCTAGTCCAGCTGACCGGTGTAGAGATTAAACCCGCTATCTTGGCATCAGGGCACCAGATGAATACTCTAGTCCAGCTGACCGGTGTAGGGATTAAACCCGCTATCTTGGCATCAGGGCACTAGATGAATACTCTAGTCCAGCTGACCGGTGTAGAGATTAAACCCGCTATCTTGGCATCAGGGCACAGATGAATACTCTAGTCCAGCTGACCGGTGTAGGGATTAAACCCGCTATCTCGGCATCAGGGCACTAGATGAATACTCTAGTCCAGCTGACCGGTGTAGGGATTAAACCCGCTATCTTGGCATCAGGGCACTAGATGATACTCTAGTCCAGCTGACCGGTGTAGGGATTAAACCCGCTATCTTGGCATCAGGGCACCAGATGAATACTCTAGTCCAGCTGACCGGTGTAGAGATTAAACCCGCTATCTTGGCATCAGGGCACCAGATGAATACTCTAGTCCAGCTGAACCGGTGTAGGGATTAAAACCCGCTATCTTGGCATCAGGGCACCAGATGAATACGCTAGTCCAGCTGACCGGTGTAGGGATTAAACCGCTATCTCGGCATCAGGGCACCAGATGAATACTCTAGTCCAGCTAGACCGGTGTAGGGATTAGAACCCGCTATCTTGGCATCAGGGCACTAGATGAATACTCTAGTCCAGCTGACCGGTGTAGGGATTAAACCCGCTATCTTGGCATCAGGGCACTAGATGAATAATCTAGTCCAGCTGACCGGTGTAGGGATTAAACCCGCTATCTTGGCATCAGGGCACTAGATGAATACTCTAGTCCAGCTGACCGGTGTAGGGATTAAACCCGCTATCTTGGCATCAGGGCACCAGATGAATACTCTAGTCCAGCTGACCGGTGTAGGGATTAAACCCGCTATCTTGGCATCAGGGCACTAGATGAATACTCTAGTCCAGCTGACCGGTGTAGGGATTAAACCCGCTATCTTGGCATCAGGCACTAGATGAATACTCTAGTCCAGCTGACCGGTGTAGGATTAAACCCGCTATCTTGGCATCAGGGCACTAGATGAATACTCTAGTCCAGCTGACCGGTGTAGGGATTAAACCCGCTATCTTGGCATCAGGCACCAGATGAATACTCTAGGTCCAGCGGACCGGTGTAGAGGATTAACCCGCTATCCTCGGCATCAGGGCACCTAGATGAATACTCTAGTCCAGCTGACCGGTTGTAGATGATATTAAACCCGCTATCTTGGCATTCAGGGCACCAGATGATACTCTAGTCCAGCTGACCGGTGTGTAGGAGATTAAACACCCCGCTATCTTTGGCATCAGGGCACCTAGATGAATACTCCTAGTCCAGCTGACCGGTGTAGTGATTAAACCCGCTATCCTTGGAATCAGGGCAACCAGATGAATACTCTAGGTCCAGCTGACACGGTGTAGGGATTAAACCCGCTATCTTGGCATCAGGGCACCTAGATGAATACTCTAGTCCAGCTGACCGGTGTAGGGATTAAACCCGCTATCTCGGCATCAGGGCACCAGATGAATACTCTAGTCCAGCTGACCGGTGTAGAGATTAAACCCGCTATCTTGGCATCAGGGCACCAGATGAATACTCTAGTCCAGCTGACCGGTGTAGGGATTAAACCCGCTATCTTGGCATCAGGGCACCAGATGAATACTCTAGTCCAGCTGACCGGTGTAGGGATTAAACCCGCTATCTCGGCATCAGGGCACCAGATGAATACTCTAGTCCAGCTGACCGGTGTAGGGATTAAACCCGCTATCTCGGCATCAGGGCACCAGATGAATACTCTAGTCCAGCTGACCGGTGTAGGGATTAAACCCGCTAACTCTGAATCAGCACACCTGCTGTTCTTAAACACCCGATGTGTTGATGATCAGGGCACCAGTTTAGTCCAACTGACAGGTGTAGGGATTAAACCCGCTATCTTTGCATCAGGGCACCAGATGACCAGTTTAGTCCAACTGACAGGTGTAGGGGTTGAGCCCGCTAACTCTGAATCAGCACACCTGCTGTTCTTAAACACCCGATGTGTTGATGGTTCAACCCATACACCGGTCAGTTAGACTAAAATGTTGACTTTTCGTCCTTGACTTCGGGGTGTAAATTACAACTACCACTGAGGTCGGAGTGGATTCACCTGATTGCGAGGGAGACTGGTGATATGGAAAGCTAATCCACACGCAAAAATCAGTTCGATGAACTAGAAGTAGTAGCTTGAGTTCAAAGCCAGTGAATGCCAAAATAAAAGAAATCGACCAGATGAGAGTTAATTGATCCATCACAGGATGCACGGAAGCTGGCCAGATTCCAGTCATGTTAACCATGAGCGACTCAGGGCGGGCTGCGATGAGAAAATTCACCTACAGGTGACAACACATGATGGTGTTCTTGATTTGGTGGATGAAGATCCAATATGGCAATGTATGCCTGTCAGTCCAGCAAGTGTATGAGTGGAGTATGAAGTTTCAAAATGGCGTGACTTCTGAGACAGACTGTTCACGACCGGGTCAGGCACATGGAGTACAGAGTCGATTTATCTACAGGAATTCAAGCACTTTAACAGCGATGGAGGACTTGAATTGAACGCAATGGTGACTACATCGGAAAATGATACATTTTACTTTTTAAGAATACATTCACACAAAAAAAAAAAAAACATTTATGGTTTTCATTTAAAGCCCCCTCGTATCATAATCTGCACACGGCAACGGGTTCTATGTGAGTGGATCAAAAGTGTCGCTTTTTGTATCATAATTTGTGTGTGGCCAGTCTGTGGCGACAGGCAACGTCCAATACATGGTTCTCCTGCACACATCATGTGGTCATTATCGGGCTTGATTTCTGAAAATATCGACAGTTCGGTTATTATAGGCTCTCTATACAATACTTCATGGACATTATCATGGATAACTAACTGGTTCTTCTTCTGTCTTCTTCTGCCGTATGACTCCTAGTAAATAATGGGTCCGCAGTCACGCAAGACAACCCTTTGTAAGCCAATTCATGGTTGGTTACATGTTTGCTTATTTATTTTTCTATTTACTGTGTGAAACAGCCAGAATCAGACTAACCCTCTTTAGTAGCCTCATTCATTCATTCAGTAGCATGTCCTTTGCAGAACATCGCTCCCATGACAACCTTCCGGAAAACCTCTCGATCATAAGCAAGATGTCCTGCGTCCGAGATACCCATCTGGAGATCATCCGCCACATCTTACACCCATCTTCTCTTTAGCCTTCCTCTTCCTCTCTTCCCAGGCATATACCCCTCCATTATTGTTCTCTTCAACCTCCTTCAATATTCAGCTCTTGAAATATGAATGCATTTGTTCTTTTCTTTACCCAACACATTCTTAGAGCTCGTCTATAACATTTATATTCTAAGGCATTTATGCGGTGTTCAGCTTGTTTAGTATGTGTCCAGGTCTCACAGGCATATGTTGCAATGGGAAAGATGCATGCTCTTAAAAATCTAATTTTTGTAGTTCTGCCTTTAGTAGCCTGTGACGACATATTTGAGAGGTTGAGTTGAGTTAAAAACCGACATCACAGCACTCAGTATATTCCCATACGTGCTCCGTTCTCATGGAAGAGTCCCAATTCTAATGGTAACATGATTGTGTCCATCCGTCCTTTCCAGGGAGTCCAGAGTGTCTGCCAGATCCTCTGATCACTATCCAAGCCATGATGATCAAACTGTTCTTCTGATATATATATACACACGATCCTAAAGTGCACCGACCACATCTGCCGTATCATGCACCAACACCCACCGTGTGGTGGAGACCCAGCCTATTTGTCCGCCTGCTGGGTTCCCATCACACCAGCACGTCAATAAGAGGTTTAAGGTGTAACGTTTCTTTGTTTCTCCCACTAGGCCAGTTGTCACAGGTGAATCAGCAGACAAGAGAAGAATTCTGTGGCAGCTATACAGATGTGGGTTATAGAAGAATGATCAGAACACACTGGAGGAAAATAAGTGCAATGGAGTAAACACGCGTAATCCTGAAAGAGGTTAACTCACAAAGAGAACTGTGTACTCACAACAGAGACGAATAATCTACATTCTGTGGTCACTTGTCAAGAAAGGGAAAGCCGCAGCACATTGTGATAACGAGAAAGCTGGGAAGAGAGGTCGAGAGAGAGAGGTCGAGAGAGAGAGAGAGAGAGAGAGAGAGAGAAAGAGAGAGAGAGAGAGAGAGAGAGAGAGAGAGAGAGAGAGAGAGAGAGAGAGAGAGAGAGAGAGAGAGAAGATACTGGGCAGTTCGCTATTTTGGCATAAAGGAACATACGTATCTGAAATAATTAGCACTACACGAGACAGAAGGCCGTGGATAGACATGATTGCCAACGCCACACGGTAGGAACTATCAGAGAAAGTTAGAGAGAGAGAGAGAGAGAGAGAGAGAGAGAGAGAGAGAGAGAGAGAGAGAGAGAGAGAGAGAGAGAGAGAGAGAGAGAGAGAGAGAGAGAGAGAACGAACAAGCAAACGAATGAATATTATTTTAAAGGATTAAGAATTGAGCACACACGCCCGTCTGACATTCTGCCCGTCTTGTCTCTCTATTCTTAAACATTACTTCATTCGTACATCATTTATATCATATCAAGCTCATCGTATATAACAATGACAACAACAGAAACAATATGCATTATAAAGAAGCATGGAAAATGTGCAATAATCAACCATACAGTGAATCACTAAACTAATGTTGATATGGCAATTATAAGTAGCTAGGGTAGATGTAACGCACCATAGTTAAGGGCGTGTTTATTATACTAGTTTATTTAAAAAGTTGCTTAAATGTCGACAGGATCGACATCATTGCACCGGGTGTTATCCCATATGGCTCAGTCTATTTCCGCAGTGCGGGTCACCGAAAGCTCCGCACAAAGCACGAAGTCCGTAGCTCCAGCGACCTACCCGAGGAGTCTCCGAAAAAATGCACTCGTGAACCGAAGGTCGCTGACGGAATCGACCCTTCGGAGCCCGAATCAGATCGTTTGACCTCTTCGCCACGGAGCTCCCTTATACTAGTTTATACTATTATTACTATTATACAAATTATTATATATATATATATATATATATATATATATATATAGTATATATTATATATATATATCTATATATATATATATATATATATATATATATATATTATATATATATATATATGTGATTGATTGATTGATTTAGGGAACCGACATCACAGCATTCGGGCATTCCCATTAGCGCTCCGTCCCCATCTCAGCAACCAGCGAAGAGTTCCAACACTAATAGATATATATATATATATCTCCCCCGATGGTGTTTCCACCTTGTCGTGGTGGGGGAGCTTGAGTTTCTCAATGACCCTGAGAGCTATGCCGGCGGTAGCGTAGCTACCAGCAGGGCCTCCCAAGCCGGACAGGTCAAAGGGTAGAGAACAGACAAAGAGAAACACCCTGGTCCTCCAGGTTGGGGGTTGAAGCGTGGGGTTAACATCCCCACCTTTGTAAAAACCTTTCTTTGTTACGAAACAAATACATGAGCCTCGATATCGGACTGACTTATCTGGACAACGACCTTGGAACGTTAAAGGACTTTTGAGATTTGGAACATGGAATGTACGGACACTATATCGAGCTGGAGCGGCCGAAGAACTAACCCGGGAGCTGGTTGAATATCAAATGGATATAACAGCAATTCAAGAAATAAGGTGGCCAGGAGAGGGTACTTTAGAGCAAAATGGAATGATTATAATATATGGAGGAAACACCCAAAATAAACATGAATTAGGAACAGGATTTGTCATCAAAAAAGAGTTATGGGGGAACGTTTTAAACTTTAAAGCTTTTAATGACAGGATTAGTAAATTACGAATAAAAGGTAAATGGAAAAATATAACGATGATTAATGTACATGCACCTACTGAAGAGAAAGAAGATGATATTAAAGAAGACTTTTATAATGATCTGGAAGATGTCATAGAAGAAACCCCCAAACAGGACATCCTGATTGTGCTGGGAGACTTCAATGCAAAAATAGGTAGAGAGCAAACTAATAAAAAAGTGGCCGGTATGGAAAGCCTACATACAACTTCAAATGATAATGGATGGAGAGTCATCAACCTGGCAGAAGCCAAAGGACTGCAGATTAGCAGTACCAGACTACAAAGAAAGGATATACACAAACAAACTTGGAAATCATGTGACAAGAGAACCTATAATCAAATAGATCACATTTTAATTAACAACAGAAATGCATCAAACATACAGCAAGTCAGAAGTTATAGAGGAGCTGAGTGCCACAGTGACCACTTCCTCGTTGGAGCAAAATTTAAAATAAAACTTAAGAGAGCTTTCTATACTAAATTACAAAGATTACACCCAACATATAACAGAGAAAAACTACAAGACATTACAGTCAAAGAGAAATTTACAGATGAAATAAAATGTAAACTTGAAACTCTGCAAAACCCTTCGGAGGAAAGCGTTGACCAAACTTGGTTGAACATCAAGAATACAATTCAATCTACCGCAGAAGAATGTCTCGGTGTGTTAACCACGCATAGAAAGAACAGATGGTTCAATCAAAAATGTGAAGAAGCAGTCATTAGGAAGAAGAATGCCAGACATGTATGGTTAAATGACATCAATAACATCCAAAAGGAAGAGCATTATAGAAATGAATGTAAAGAGGCTACAAAAATAGTCAGACAGCAGAAGCGAGAATATATGAGTAATATAATCAAAGATATGGAAACTAATCACCAGAAAAATGAATCCAGAAAATTTTTTAAAGAACTGAAGTCAATGAAACGAGGGCACCAACAAAACACATATGGTTTAAAAGACAAAAATGGGAATATGATAAATACCAATGAGGAAATGTGCAACACATGGAAAGAATATTTTATTGAATTACTAAATTGTGAAGCTCCAAGTAACATTTTCCCACAGGAAGAGGTTCTAACATGCGAACCACAAATTGAAGAACCTACATTTGAAGAAATCCTATATGTAATCACACGACTTAAAAACAATAAGGCAACTGGGACTGATGGAATTGCTGCTGAATTTATAAAGGCAGGTGGCCATGCATTACATCTAAAGCTATACGAACTAATAATAAAAATCTGGAGGACAGAAGAATTACCCCATGACTGGAAAGAGTCATTATTGATACCTATCTTTAAGAAAGGAGACAAGTTCCAATGTGGAAATTATAGAGGAATATCACTACTGTCCACAAGCTATAAGATACTATCCGCAGTATTACTAAATAGACTAAAACCATATTCAGAAGACATATTAGGTGACTACCAGGCGGGTTTTAGACAAAACAGATCAACAATAGATCAGATATTTATCTTACGACAAATAGCCGAGAAACATTGGGAATATAAAAGAGATCTCCATAACATTTTTGTGGATTTTAAAAAGGCTTATGATAGTGTCCATAGGAATAGTCTATGGAATGTTATGCAGGAATTTGGAATACCAAGGAAGTTAATCAACATGACCAGACTATGCATGGAAGATACTTATAATATAGTAACATATAAAGGCAGGAAATCAGACCCCTTCCAAATAACATCTGGCTTGAAACAGGGTGATGCACTATCCCCGCTACTCTTCAATCTGGCTCTAGAGAAAGTTGTAAGGAAGGTAAATGAGGAATGTGATATTGGAGGAACATCCAAGCTGCTTGGTTATGCAGATGATATAGATATTATAGGGCAAAGTGAACAAAAGACATTGGAAATATTGACTCACTTAAAGGAAAAAGCCCAACAGATGGGGCTGGTTATCAACCAAGATAAGACAGAATATATGGTAATTTCAAGAGACGGAATGGCTAAAAACTCTGGCCACATACAAATAGATAATATGACCATTAAAAGAACGGAAACATACAAATACCTGGGTACAATCTTCAACTGCTCCAACATCATAAGGGAAGAAATACAAACTAGAATCAACTCTGGAAATAAGATATACTATGCACTACAACATCTACTAAAATCAAAGGCGCTATCTCGTAACACCAAAATCACAATATACAAAACACTGATCAGACCAGTTGTGCTGTATGGCTCTGAAACCTGGAGTACAACGAAAGGAGACGAAGCCTTGTTACAAACCTTTGAGAACAAAATTTTAAGAGCAACTTTGGACCCATTAGGGATACACAAAGTGGAGAGTGGAAAAGAAGAAGTAACAAAGACATTTATGATCTGTTTAAGTCCCCGCTAATCACTGGTATCATGAAGGCTAATAGACTACAATGGCTGGGGCATATAGAAAGAATGGAAGATAATAGGGAAACAAAACTCGCTTACACTCAGGAAATAAATGACCGTAGACCCCGAGGTAGACCAAGAAGGACGGTGGAGAGATAATACATGTACAGACCTACAAGCACTTGGAATCAACGACTGGCAAGAGAAGGTCCACCAGAGAGACGAATGGAGACGGATTGTATTTGCAGCAAAGAACCTCAATGGCTCGGAAAGCTGAAGAAGAAGATATATATATATATATATATATATATATATATATATATATATATATATATATATATATATATATATATATATATATATATAGAGAGAGAGAGAGAGAGAGAGATGTATACATGACAGTTATAATGACCACCACCACATGGACTATTACACATACACACACACACACACACACACACACACACACACATTCATTCACTTCACTCAGTAGCATGGCCTCTGCAGAACTTCGCTCCCATTACAACCTTCAGGAAAACCTCTCGATCATAAGCATGATGCTCCGTGTCCGATACACCCATTTGAGATCATCCGCAACATCCTGCATCCATATTCTCATTGGCTGTCCTCTTCCTCTCATCCTGGGCATATAACCCTCCAGTATTGTTCTCTCCAAACATTCGTTACGTTTTAAGTGACCAAAATATTTCAATGCTCTTTATTCTATCGTCTTAAGTAGCCAACCTTCTTGAGTATTCAAATATTGTCGTATGGACGCATTTGTTCTTTTCTATATCCAAGATATTCTTAGAACCCGTCTAGAACATTTATATTCAAAAGCATTTATACGCTGTTAAGCTTGTTTAGTAAGTGTCAAGATCTCACAGGCGTAAGATGCAATGGGAAAGATGCATGCTCTTAACAATATCTATATCTATAAAAGACGATGTATGTGTGTATGTCCGTTCTTTATGCGTTCGCGAACGGTCCATCCGATTGAGATGAAATTGTCTACATGTTTTCTTTTCATTCCCGTGCAGCCAACTGTCATAGTTTGTTAGTGTACAATCAGCTATTTACTTACTACAATTTTATATTTAAATTTACATTATCATTTCTATATAGCGAGGGGACTTAACTTAAGAAAAGTTATTTCAAGGGGCATAACTTTTAATAACATTGCTATATATTTTATATATAGATTGTTGCATTGTTTTCAAAGATTTATAAACTCTTTGTCTACAGTTATTTACAGGCATATGAGTTATAATAAATAATGATATAATCTTTAAGGCATTTTCAGTGTTCATAAAACTAATGCATCTATTTAAATAGTGAAAATTTTCTAACTCATCTTTTTATGTTTATCTACAGTCATGTAGGTGATTAAAAACAGTTTTCATTAAATATAATGGATGGTGTGGAAGGACATTCTTAAGTTACTTTTTTCTTTGTTATATGAATTTAATGAGACGCTCCCCGCCAGGTCAGATAGAAAGACTGACAGACAGATAGTCGGGAACAGGAGTTTATATTACTACTTATATGAATTAAATGAGATGCTCCCCACCAGAGACTGGGCGAAGCAGGGCCGGGTCAGACAGACAGACAGACAGACAGACAGACAGACAGACAGACAGACAGACAGACGGGAACGGGAGCTTATGTGACTACTTATATGAATTAAATGAGATGCTCCCCACCAGGGACTGGGTGAAGCCTGGCCGGGTCAGACAGACAGACAGACAGACAGACAGACAGACAGACAGACAGACAGTCGGCTAGTATATGTATACATGCATGACATGTACGGTACTGTGAATGTTCTCAAAGGAGTGCAACAATTTGAGGATGATCGTGGATGGTACACGCTGACTGTATCATAAGATAAGACAGGTTGCAACATTCACACAGTTACACAAACGCACTCCCCCAAGTCACAATCGACCGAGCGAACATTCCCATATTCTGGTTTCAGCACTTCTAAAATGATGTCACCTGTGCTTGAGGCAAACTTACCCTCTACTGTCCCTGCCCATTGACTCGTACATCATCAGCATCATGTTGCGTAAATCGACTCCCTGACTGATGTCATTGACCATACTGCCCTAGACTTCATCCGTTTCTTCAATGTTGGTCGTCCCGCCCTCGGTGAATTCAGCCTCAGATTTGACCACGCTGACAGACATGTCACTCTTCATCATGCCCTTCCTCGCAGAGCGGGTCCTGGGGACACAGACAATATATCATGTTAAATATTGCTTGTTTTACACAGAGCGGCTCCTGGGGACACCTACAACACATGTTAGATATTGCTTGCTTTACACACAGCAGGTCCTGGGGACAACGACAACACATATCAAATATTGCTTGTTTTACACAGAGCGGATCCTGGGGACACCGACAACTCGTGTCAAATATTGCTTGTTTTACACAGAGTGGGTCCTGGGGCACAGACAACACATGTCAAATATTGCTTGTTTTACTCACAGCGGGTCATGGGGACACAGACAATACATGTCAAATATTGCTTGTTTTACACAGAGCGGGTCCTGGGGACACAGACAACACATGTCAAATATTGCTTGTTTTACTCACAGCGAGTCATGGGGACAGAGACAATACATGTCAAATATTGCTTGTTTTACATACAGCGGGTCCTGGGGACACCAATTTATCATGTCAAATATTGCTTGTCTTACACAGAGCGGGTCCTGGGGGACACCGACAACACATGTCAAATATTGCTTGTTTTACGCAGAGCTGGTCATCGGGACACAGACTATACATGTCAAATACTGCTTGTATTACACAGAGCGGGTCCTGGGGGACACTGGTAAAACATGTCAAATATTGCGATGTTTAATTGTCCCGGAGCAGTTTGCCGCTACAGATCAGGTATATGGTAGCGCCGTAAAATTTTGTTAGCCTGAGAACAAGGGGGAATAAGTGGCCAATCTGTCCCTTATTTCGACAAGCGACGAGAAAGCATTGAACCCGCCCTCATGGCATTACCAGTTGAGTTAGCTATCCACTTCGCTTTTTACTTGTACCATATTCACTTCAAAAGACAGAATCATAATCTGCCTGAGTTCAGCATGGCCGAATGAATAATAGCTCTCGTTCTTAAAAATCCGGTGTGCTGATGCCAAGGTAGCAGGTTAAACCACTAACATCCATCAGCTGGATTAATATTTTGACTTCTCGTCCTAGACATGGAGACGACATAAATTACATGTACGTGTCATAAAATCACTGTAATTTGCAATCAGATGATAAAAATAACAGCGATAGGCTGTATTCGCAACTGCAAGTTGTTTACTACGGAGAGTCGGTGAGATCAAACAATACAGTAGTCTTTGAAAATTCCCCACAAGACATAAAATTGTAGGCCTGTTATTGTGACCCGATTGGGAAAATGCGGGAAACAGGCTAGCTTGTGTTGGTTGTCATAATAAGGGAGACAACTTTTGCATTGGTTGAGCAAGGGGGAGAGAATTATTCTGAATGGATAGTCTGCCCCTGGAACCATCTGATGTATTGACATCAAAGGAACGTCACTAAAACACTCCAAGGCTCTTTGACAAACAACATGACTTGTTTACAGTTAGTGTAGACCAGAAAGTTGACTGGGGTTGACGTGTTTTGTTACCGCTGTTAGAAATTCGGAGAGCATCTACAGTGTTAGATTTAATTAAAGATTAAATAACATGTGTCTTTATGGCAAATTGTAGAGGCCATCCAGGAGTGATGCGGTGTTGCATAAGGTATTACCTATAGTGTATTTAGGCATAATTAATATAGGCAGTAGCCTTGTTAAAACTAGCTAGGGTGAGGAAATAATTAGCTCTGCTAGTTGAGAATAGAGTAGTGAAGTGATGATTAGCTCTGTTAGTTGAGAATAGAGTAGTGAGGTGATATTCGGAGAGATTAAGGATGGGTTGGGAGTTGGGGAAAGTGTCCAATAGTGGGATCTTTCAGTGGGGTGCCCACTGGGGTTCTGCACTCTGTTTATTGGTCTTTCCTTGTCATAGCCTGATTCGGACCTAGGTGATGAGCTCATCTGCTCCATGACAGAGTTTAGTTCGCTGATAAATATCTGAGCGAGGCCATAGGCCTATACTCAGCTGGTAGGATCAGTGACTAATGCTCTCACTGGTGTGTTATTTCTCTAACAGGTTCCCTGCCTGTTACGAGGAAGCTCTACACTCGTTTTGAAGAAGTTCAACTCCGATTGGGAAGAACACCAGTTGAACAGTCAAATGTTTTCTTACGAAAATGAATAACGTCCGAGAAGAAAATCTGGACAATATTGTTTACGCTGGGCCTATGATCAGGAGGGTCCACCATAACATGGCTCAGAAGAGCAAAACCATATAACGATTCCTGTGTGATAAGGTTCACCTAGGATGGGTGATGTTTGTTGATACACCACATATCATACGAACAATAGTAACTAAACTAGAACTTTAAATGTAACATTCACATGGTGTAGTAGATTCCAGTGAAAGATTACAAGGGACATTGTACTTGAGACAATATAGACACTAGATAGGATCAAGTATATTAACAATAACAGTGATACCTAATTTCACAGAACAAGAGATTTGTACATTTTAGGAACTATAGGAACTTATAATGTGCAGTGTGCAACCGGTCCATGATCAGTGGAAAATATAGACTGTATCTATTTCGGACTGATCATGTAGATGGATTACCAGGATAGCTACAGAAGAAAGTCAGTGTCTGGCAGGAGAGATACATCACTGGGTGAGGTTGTCTTGTGCTGACCTAACGTGCTGTGGTGTGCCCTTGCAAGGATGAACTGACTGGGCTATTGATCTGAGGGTCCGATTCTACACACATTATAGAACACGTCACACATTCTTCGCATACGCTTCTCACATACATTACACTTTTCTTTTAATAAATTAATTGTTATTAATTTTTGGAAGCTAGAGTTGTTGAGTATGTTGCGTTGGGGAAGAATGAGAGGGGGCATGATACGGCAGTGATAGAGAGAGAGAAAGAGGTGTCCATAAACTGACGGAGTTGTGTAGACGGATTCTAGTGGTTTCTCCAGGATAATGATAAGGGGTTAAAATATAATGTGGGTGTTGATTTCTCTCACTCCAGGGACGACACTTTAAACGGATACACGACAGTACGTCAGAAGTCAGAGTGGGTTCACCTGATGGCGAGGGACAACGGTAACAGGGAGATGTAATCCACACATAAAGATCGGTCCGTTTCACTGGAAGAGTAACACGTGTATGGAGTACGTTGGAGTTTAAAGTGAGGAACGAACGAAAAGCTTCATCTGTGTAGACACAGATGGGAACGTTTTAAGGGGAGCTGAGTCGCAAAGACAACTTATCACAAACATCAGAAAGAGACAGGGAGGCAGAGGTGTTTCCAAGACACCAGGGCCGGGTTATATACTGGCCAAGACCTATTGACGCGTCCTCGTCGAGCGTCCTGGGCAACAGGTCCCTTCGGGGTCCTGGCTAAAGTCAGTAGGATCGCCGATTCCTCCGAAGTCGCAGAGTGTCTGCCTGTACGGCGAGGAACCACCAGTCTGCAACCAATAAGCCAGACATGGGACAACGGATACTCACGCAAACCTCAGGTCCTGTATGACATCACGCTGATGTTGGACAACAGGATGCCTTCATCCGACATACAGGACTTCGCGTTGGAGCTCAAGCCAACGAACACAAACATCAGAAAGAGGCAGTCATCGTGTTTTTTTTTTTTTGGGGGGGGGGGGGCACGTTATGAGAAGACAAAAACTAGAACATGTTATGACAACTGGAAAGATCTGCGGAAAGAGAGGTAGAGAAAGACAGCATGAGAAGATTATTGACAGTCGTGTACCATGGCACGAAGTGGGTCAACACATGAATTGATACGTGAATTCGGAGATCGTAAATTGTGGAGAGGTATCATCGCCCACCCCAGCCGGCAAGGTACTGGATGATGATCATGATGATGATAAATACGACGATGTTGATGATAATACTGATCATGATATTAAACGATGAAGTCTACCGCTATCAGCTACGTATGATAGTTGACTGGCTTAGACACAGAACAAGGAGCATACATACACGTTGGTTGACATGTCACTGAGCGTGCCCTCCGATGCTGTTGACCCTGTAGACATTGGGGTCGTGGGAGCCAGTCTGTGTCTCAGGATGAACGCCCAGCACAGGCACAACACCGTGATCAAGATGACGAATGCGGGAACTGCTATCGCAACGAACACCCAGTGCTTCGCCTGCCATGGTGCTTCTAAACACAAGATTCATGTCTTTCAGTCTCTCGATCCCAAACATTCGTTATATATTTACTGTCTTATTATGAATTCTTTCACCCCCCCCCCCCCCAACATTTGTTATATACTTACTATGTTAATATGAATTCTTTCACTACCCCTAAACATTTGTTATATACTTACTATCTTATTATGGATTCTTTTACTCACCCAAACATTTGCTATATATTTACTGTGTTATTATGAATTCTTTCACTCGCCCAAACATTTGTTATATACTTACTATCTTATTATGGATTCTTTTACTCACCCAAACATTTGTTATATACTTACTATCTTATTATGAATTCTGTCACTACCCCTAAACATGTGTTATATATTTACTGTCTTATTATGAATTCTTTCACCCCCCTCCCCCCCCCCCCCCCTCCCCCCCCCCCCCCCCCCCCCCCCCCCAAAACATGTGTCACATATTTACTGTCTTATTATGAATTCTTTCATTCCCCCAAACATTTGTTATATATTTACTGTCTTATTATGAATTCTTTTACTCACCCAAACATTTGTTATATATTTGCTATCTTATTATGAATTCTTTAACCCCCCCCCCCCCCCCCAATCCCCCGACGTGTCTCCGCCTTGCCGTGGTAGAGGGGCTTGCGTGTTCCAGTGACCCCAAGAGCTCTGCCACTGGTAGCACAGCTACATGTCACACAGGTCAAGGGGTGCTGGATCCAGGCCAAGAGAGACACACACCTGCTGCCTTGCAGGTAGACTAAGGACAGCCAGTTAAATCAGGCGCACGATAATACAACATTCTTGGTCCAGACACATATTCTACGGCTCTCTGCTGAGGGCAGGGATGGATTAAACATTAGGCAAACAAGGCACGTGCCTAGGGCACCAAGCATTTGGGGGGGGGGGGCACCACAAGTCCTCAAGAAAAATTTGTATATTGTCCCGGTAGCGTAATTGCATGGCATAAGCAAATCGCAAATGTAATATTGAATCGCACATTATTTAACCTTGGTCCCACAACCCGGGGGTAAAATACCCCGCACCCAGTTTTTTTTGGCTATTTTTTGTTATTATTCTTCAAGGTTTTTGTGTGCTATTTTTTTTACTTTTCTGGGATATGTTTGTGCTACGTAACGCACTAATGCGTAGCGACAAATTCACTTCCGTTTTGGTCTGCTAGTGAAAACAATTGTGAATAGTGCTAATTTGTCGACGTGTCATTGAATGACTGTACATTTGCATAACGGCTTAGAACTACTTTGCATTTTCGAACATTTGTATAAACTACTTACTGATGTAGATATTACTAATTTAGATTACACAGCAAAACTTGATTTGACGAAGGTAAGGTTAATGGTTACACTTTTTACTTTCGTTTTCGTTTTCATCTAAGGGTTTTTAATTCTAAAAATCTATATATATATATATATATATATATATATATACTATATATATATACATACTATATATACAGACGTCTATTGGTAGTTAGTGTTGAAGGAGTTCATTACTGCGCTTTAAATGTGCTTTTATCGATTTTGATAAAGCAATTATTGATAGGGGCCTAAGTATATTATTCCTTAGCCTTATTTTGCATAATTTTCAAAAATTTATGTAAATACATTTTCGTTTTAAAAATGTAATTATGAATAATCGGAAAATGATACCTTAGCATACCCACTTATATTGATTATATTATTTATTCATTTTTCATTTACAGCTTTTCACATACTTTTTTTCAGATTCAGACCCCAAGATGAAACGTGTTCAGTTAAGTGGTGCACAAAAGAGAAAACTAGCTAAACAAAAAGAGCATACTGTTTCAGTTGTAAAAGCTAAGAGCAGAAAATTAACGAATTATTTAGTTTCGGTTAAGCAACAGGTGGAACAGGACTTGACTGACACTATCAACCCTCTTGATAAGTCTACTATAGGCTGTTCTGCAAATCCAGACACTGCATTAGTGCTTGAAAATGAAATTTGTGGTGACCCACTTCAGTCTGCTGAAGATGATGATAAAGATGAAGATGATAAAATAAATCAAGCAGTAGATCCAGGACTGTGGATTGACTTCTCGGCTGATGATGTGGCTTACTGGGTTGACTGTGGGCCCACTAACTGTCAGCATCATTATGGTCCCTTTGATAAATCTTGCCGTATTTATGCTGAAGGAAAAATAACAAGATATTGTTCTCAAAAACTCTTCTATGGCACAAAAGCAAATGGTGAGCAGTACAGGAGAGAATGGTTATTGTATTCACCATCCACAGGATCTGTGTACTGCTTTGTTTGTAAACTTTTTGCGTCTAAAGGTTCCACAAGTTTGGCTGATAAAAATGGGTTCAGTGACTGGAAAAATAACATTCAAGTTGATAATCATGAACAAAGCGCTACTCATAAAGACTGCATGTTAACATACCTAGCTCGTAGACAAGGCTCGGGTCTACTACAAAAGCTAGAAGAGCAAATAAATGAAGAGTACATTTACTGGGAACATGTTTTGAGGCGAGCAGTAGCGGTTATTTGTACTATAGCTGAGCGTGGTCTGGCTTTTAGAGGGACAAATGAAAAATTTGGATCTTTACAAAATGGAAATTATCTAGGGTTGCTGGAGTTGGTCAGTCAGTTTGATCCATTTTTAGCATCACACATTGCGAAATATGGAAATTCTGGAAAAGGAAATCCTTCTTATTTATCCAAAACTATATGTGAAGAACTGATTGAAATTATGTCCCAAAAAGTCCATGCAGTAATTGTAGATGAAGTAAAGGCTTCCGGTTATTTCAGCTTGTCAGTAGACTCAACACCTGATATTTCACATATAGATCAGTTAAGCGTTGTTCTTCGATATGTGGTAGATGGAGAGCCCATTGAGCGCTTTTTGACTTTCTTGGAGCTGCAAAGTCACGCCGGTGAAGGTATGGCTAAGCAAGTGTTGCAGTACTTACGTGAAGCTTGCAATATTGATTTTTCGAAATGCAGAGGTCAGTCCTACGACAACGCAGCTAATATGTCTGGGTGCTACAAGGGCATGCAGAAAAAAATTCTAGAAGAAAATGAGTTTGCTATATACATACCCTGTGCTGCCCATTCACTAAATCTGGTAGGCAGAAGTGCCGTTGACTCTTGTTTAGAGGCAGTAAACTTCTTCCATACAGTGCAACTGATCTATACTTTTTTCTCAGCTTCAACCAAAAGATGGAAGATTCTGAAAGGATGCCTTGTGAATGAAAAGCTGGTAAAGTCCCTTTCCGATACTAGATGGGAAGCACATGCTGTTGCAACTGAAGCCATTCTAATGTCTCATCCTCAGATTATAGAAGCGTTAGAATGTTTACAAGAAGACCAGTCACAGAAGGGGGACACCAGAAGAGAAGCAGAAAACATTGCAAAGAAGATGCAAGAATTAGAATTTGCTTTCATGCTTGTCTTTTGGGAAGAAGTGTTACAACATTTTCACAGGGTCAGTCAAGCTCTACAAAATGAGCACGTGAACTTGAAAACGTGTGCTGATTTGTATTCTTCACTAGCAGATCACTTGCATGAATCTAGGAATGAATTTGAAAGATTTGAAGAAGCTGTAAAAGAAATAACACCAGGTGTGGATTATAAATCAACTTTGACCCGTAATCGTAAACGAAAGACAGTGGTCATTGATGGTGATGCCCCTGAGGTATCTCAGAATGCCAGAGACAAATTTCGTATATCTGCTTTCTACACCATTGTTGACAAACTTGAGACAGAGATGAGTAGACGAGGACAGGTATATAATGATCTAGCAGTTCGATTTTCTTGTTTGGTCGATGTACCACAAACATCTCAGTGTTGTGAAGGACTAATAAATGCTTATCCTGAAGATCTGAACAATAATTTATATACTGAACTACAACAGTTCCACTCATATATTCGCCACAAGTTTCGTGCATCAAAATCTGACAACAACACGTTCAGTCATGCAGAACTCTACAAAGTAATAGTTAGAGACAACATCGAGTGTGCTTTTCCAAATGTAGAAATCGCCTTGCGCATATTTTTAACATTAATGGTTACGAACTGTTCAACTGAGCGCTCTTTTTCTCAGTTGAAACGTACAAAAAATCCAAGTAGATCGACAATGAAACAAGAAAGGCTTGATTCCTTATCTTTGCTGATGATTGAGGCAGACTTGTTGCGCAAAATTAACTTTGATGATGTACTCAAAAACTTTGCCAGACGTAAATCTAGAAAAAAGAACTTTAAAATGTAAATGTGTGCTCTCTCTGACTTTCTTATCTATCAAAAAGTTACAGTATTTTTGTCTACTATTATTACAAAATTAAGTAACTATTAATTTTAATATAGAAATACCCTATTGTAGGTTTTATATGAGTGATAGTAGTACATACACACATATGTGTTTACATTTCACAACTGTTTTTCTTTGTTAGTTTGTTTGCATAATATTGAACATACCAGCAGTCAGTGGAGGATCGGGGGCCCAGGGCAGTAGGGGGCACCCATGTGGGTTTGTGCCTAGGGCACCAAGATGGCTTAATCCGGCCCTGGCTGAGCGATACGGCTGAACGCCTCTAAGCCAATAACCCCCGGATGTGAGAGCCTGGCCGATACTCACCCACTGCAAAATGGAGTTGGGGTGATGAGTCTGCTACATGCTTGGTCCAGACACTTGTTCTACGGCTCTCAGCCGAAGGATATGAGGATTCCCCGGATGAGAGGGCCTGCCCGTTACTTGCTCTCTGCTGCATGGAGGTAAGGTGCTGAGTCGGCAGCACATGTAGCCTACCTCGTGAGCGTTACTAAAGGTGAAAAAGCGTCACAATCGCACGCAATGGTTACGATGCAAATCTGTATAAAGAACTCATTGAGAGAGTATAGTCAAGGGTGGAGAAAAGTCGCATTAACACGAAATGGAGTGGTTGGCTAGCGAATCCATTAGATGGAATTCCAAAGCAAAAGTTTGCTAGTGGATGTCGTCCGCACTCTGACCGTTCCTGGTTTGCGTGGGGAGCGGCCAGTTGCAAACGATATACCCAATACATGGAAGTGAGGAATTAAAGCAGCCATGAGTAGGACGTGGCGATTCCTTGGGTGAACCCAGTACCAGAGCGCAATGTGCCGGCTCTGCAATTATGGAAGCCGGAAACAAGGTTTCCGGTCAAGATGGCGGCGGACGGTTGTTTTGTATTGTGACCGCTCCTTTTTTCGCGTAGATGAATATTTTCATCTGCTGTGTGTAATTTGTGCGCCAGGATGTAAATAAGGAGTTTCTTCTCAAGATCTTCGCAGATGCTACGGAGTCGTGCATCAGAGCGAAGCGATCCTTAAACGAATTTTCGCAGGGTGTGTGTTTCTGTAGTGTTAGGTTTTTCAAAATGGCGGAATAGCGTTTGTACTTCTTGCGGAGGGCAGTCAACCTAACAAGGCAACGGGGGCAATGGGAAGCAGTAAGCAACAAGGCAGACGAAGTGGAGCAAGGCGTTTTAGACTCAAATGCGACCGTCTGGGCCTCAAGAAAATTGGAATTGTGCCAGCGTAAAACAACGACGCCCTATTCTGGAATACCTGATGTACAGGAACGCCATTGTAGCGCTTCAGGAGACGAGACTGGGTGATAATTCACTCCATATTGCCGGCTTCCGATGTTTCTACAAAAGGCGATACCTGGGAATGGCGATTGTCATTCACGAAAGTATAGTGGTTTCAGAGCTAGACATGTCGAGATGGAGCCAGAGGTCAATCCGGTCTACCATTCATGTTGCTTAATGTTTATGTCTGTAACGCGAGTGTTTATTCCCAGAAGTGACAGTGCCTAAGTGACATATTAGGTCACGAGAGGAATGTTATTTCTGTGGCGATTTCAACGCTTAAGGCAGATCATGGTGAAACATATCCTCCAACACACAGAGGAATAAGCTAGGGGCTGCACTTGAAATCATTGACCTGGTTTGTATCAACAGTAGTTGTGTCACCAGGACAGTAAGTCGTCCAGGTGATGAGGACAGTGTTATTTACCTGGTGCTGGTTTCTCCTTCACTCACTACAGTGTGTACATGGGGTGTCCAAGGGTACCACGGCAGTGATCACCACCCTTGCAGCATATTGGTGGAGAAAAGCAGAACCAGGCAGCACAAGTCAAAGGCCAAGACTTTCCAGTATGACAGTACAGGGAAAGATGTGGTGAGTAAAATAAGGCGTGACAAGCGCAGAAAGCTTCATAGCAGGAAAAAAAGCTGGGAGCAGCCACCATGGAGGAATTTTGAGGTGGAGAAGGCCTTTGTGAATAAGCGTAGTGCTGTTATGAAATGGCAAAACGCCAAGAAGAACATAGTAGCCCAACCTAGTCCTTGCATGCACTTAGAAAGAGAGATGCACACAAAAGTAAGCTACTTCATAAAACTGGTTAAGGTGGTTAAAAGTGAAAAATGGGCAGAGTTATGTCGAAGAGTAAGCACAGACAAGTCACTGATATTGTTCTGGCGACTACATAAAAGCATGAATGGGGTAGTCAAGAATAAGAAAATTCCTGACTTCCAAGGTTCTGACCTCATCTGGCAGAGGACTGACGCTATCTAGAGCAGAGCAATCAGACAGACATGAGAGGCTGAAACTTTGCCAAGGAGGTTACCTCAGATAGTTGTAAGGCCCAGAACATTTCGGATGAAGACACAGTGATAGTGTGCTTCGACGATCAAACAACAGTGCTTCAGAGCCAGATGGCATAAGGTATGACGACATCAATATGTGTACCGACAATGAGCTATAGGAACTAGCAGACATGTTCAACAACATTATAAGGAGTGCTAACATCAAGGAGGAGTGGTTACACAGCTATCTGATTCCCTTGCCGAAGCCTGGCAAAGACCGGACGAAAATTCAGGGATTCGGATAATAACCATACAGAATACATCAGGCAATCTGCCGGAGAAGTTACTTGCCAGAAAAATATCAAGCCAGCTAGTGCGGCAAGGCTTTTCCCACCTACCCTGGGAGGGTACCGTCCAAAAAGATAAACCTGGACTGATGCAGCAGTTTTTGCAAATGGTGTCTATGAAGGTTTCCACTCAGGATTAAAACATTTGCAGCATCGATTGATCTTGAGGAGGCGTGCAACAGAGTACCAATGGATGTTTCAATGCTTCAGCTTCTTGAACTCAAGATAAGTCCTTTCCTCCTTATTTGAATCGCCACAGCCCTCTTCCAACAGAAAGTAATTTTTATTTTTTTTTAAATATATCCTAGCCTACCACAGGGATCACCATTATCTCCAGTGCTGTTCAACGCCTGCACAGAGAGATTCACCAGCGAGTAAATCGAAGGACCGGGGAGGACATTGTCGTATGCAGACGATGTTTTAGTGTATCGTCAGGGTAAGGATAGAGATCAGGTTGCTGTAGAACTACAAACCGAACTCAATCGGCACTTGGTGTGTTGAAGCTGGGGCAATGGTCAACCCAACAAAACAACAGTGACATGGTTCTCTTTGAATAACCATATTGTCAACACCCCAACGCCAACTGTAAATCTGTGTTCAGAGACTGTGAAAAGAACGCAGGGAATGAATTACCCGGGAATACGATTTGATCCAAGCCTCGCTTATAATGAGCACGTAGACCAGGTGATAACAAAGGCCAAGCGGGGTTTGGTGCGATGCGGGTGATGGCGGCGGCAAACTGTCAGCAACGCCATCTATGTCCTCTTTACGAGGATCTGGTCCTTTCTGTATTGGAGTATGCCATGGTGATCCTGACTCTCAGCCATAAGCAGATGGAAAGGATTGAAAGGATACAGAACGAAGCTATGCATTTTGTTCTTGGATTACAAACGATACAGCATGCGGGGCGATGCGCTACCTTCGTGATTTTCCAACCATGAGGGACAGAATACAAATTTGCCGAGCACGTGCCTACCTAAGAGTCAACGCAAACACACAACATGCGCTGCATAATCAGATTAAGAAGGTGAAGGGTAGCAGGTTAAAAAGAGGTCAAGCCGACGACATTCTTCAGCAGGTGTGTTCACTTGGGGACTTAGAACCTGGCGAGGAGTGGGTACAAGTGCCAACAAAGTTCTGTACATCATTTGCAGTGTGCATCCAACTAGACAGGAAATGCAGACAAGACAATCCAGCTGTTGTGGAGGCGGATGTACATTCTCTGATCTTCGAGAACTCTTTAGAGGATGATGCTGTAATTTACACGGATGGGTTTGGTCGTTCGAGGAGTAAGAAGTTCATGAGCCTTTACGGTTCAGGCCGGAGGGAAAATTGTGAAGGAAGAGTCTGGTGCTTTTGCTATGAACACAAGTAGCCTGACTATGGAAGTCATGGCAGTAACTAAAGCGATAACATGGCTCGAGACACAGACATTCAATCGGGCATGTGTCCTTAGTGACTCAGTGAGTATGCTCAGGAGGATAGAGATGGGATGGGTCCGAAGAGTGTGGTTGCTGTCTCTGGAGCGGTTTCGGTTGTCAAAGATTAGTTTCATTTTCGTACCAGGTCATGCGTGTGTACGAACAAACGAACAAACAAACTTTATTTTAAAAGGGTAACAAATTGGGCACGCAGGCCCGTCTTACAGGCAACCAGGCAAACATACATGCCGCCACCCACCAACTGATCCCCCACCCACACACATTTCCCCACCCACACACACATCCTCACACACGAAGAAGAAGAAGAAGAAGAAGAAGAAGAAGAAGAAGAAGAAGAAAAGAAGAAGAAGAAGAGAAGAAGAAGAAGAAGAAGAAGAAGAAGAAGAAGAAGAATAAGAAGAAGAAGAAGAAGAAGAAGGAGGAGGAGGAGGAGGAGGAGGAGGAGGAGAAGAAGAAGAAGAAGAAGAAGAAGAAGAAGAAGAAGAAGAAGAAGAAGAAGAAGAAGAAGGAGGAGGAGGAGGAGGAGAGGAGGAGGAGGAGAAGAAGAAGAAGAAGAAGAAGAAGAAGAAGAAGAAGAAGAAGAAGAAGAAGAAGAAGAAGAAGAAGAAGAAACCACACACACATACCCCCGCCAACCCACACATTCCGCACCTATCCACACACATATCCCGCACTCTCACAATTTTCCCCACCCACCCACACACACATCAGCCAACCTACACCCACTCACCCACCCAATATTCACCACCTCTCAACTACACATCCCCACCTATATACACATCCCCACCCATAAACACATCTCCACACCTGCCCACACATATCCCACACCCATAAACACCCAAAAACACACACCTCCCACCCACACACACCCCGCCACCCACATATATCCCACCCACACACATCCGCCGCTCACACACATCTTCTCACAACTACACACCTCCCCCACCCATACACTCATCTCTCACACACATCCACCCACTCATGTACTCATCCATCAACCACTCACACCCACACATCACCCACGCGCCCATCAACACATGCATCTCTTATCTACCCTCCCACCCACACACACCCCAACAACCCAGCAAAACACTTCCCCCATCCTCGCATACATCCTTCAATCACCTGCACATCCCACACGTCCCCCACTTCTCACACACCTCCCCTCCCACACAAAACTCCACCCATAAACACATCCCCCACACACGCATCACCCACATACATTACCCATACACATCCTCGCCCACACATCTCCCCACCCACTCACACATCCTCCACCTACAAACATCCTCACCACCCACACATACATCCTCCACCCACTCACATTTACCCCATCTACACTCACACACTCCCACCCACACAGACATATCCCATTCACAGACACCCCCCACGCTCATCCCCCACACCCATTACACACCCATCCCCCAACCCACACAATCTCCTACACACCCATTCACCCACCCAAACACACATTCCCTATTCACACCCCCTCCCAACCCACCAACACCCACATACTTCCAACTATCCTCTCAAATATCCCCCCCCCCCCCCACACATACACACATATCTCTCACACTCACATACATCCACCACCGACTACACATCCCTTCACACATCCACACATCACCCATTAACCATGGTCAGGCTGCGAGAACAGCAAGTTAAAAGAAGTGTGGCCAAACAAGAACACTACACAGGAAGCCAAAGAAGATTAATAAACCAACACAGAACCGGTGTCGTGAGCCGCTACACGCTGCGGGATTTGCTGAGGAGGGGATCCGAACACTTATGGACTGAATGGTTCGATGGGCAATGAGGATGATCTGTCGACTAACTAACTAACTAACTAATTATGGAAGCCTCCTTGGATGGCGGGGAATGCCCATGGTCTGGCCCTGCCTTCCCTTGAGGATTGACCGTGATGTCTTTGGCCGTTCTACCTTGACCAGCTGATATGTGGACGGCACCACAATGGAATGTCCCTCGAAACCCCGAGGACGGTAAACTTGTTTTTAAAAAAACGCCAGCGAAAGTCGGATGTGCCGGCCTAAAGGCTGCAAATAAATAGGCACAACGCAAAAACGCCAGAGTGAAATGTACCGTGTGCCCGGGACAGCTCTGACTATCTTGCCTTTCGTTCCGAACAGCTCCGAATATATGGTCTTCCGGGCACAGCGTCCGTACACGTCCGAACCGAAAGATCGCTGAGAGGGAGTCGTCTGCAGACTGACCGTTGCTGGTTTGTTCGGGGAGCGGCCTGTGGCGAACGAAAGCCAAATAGATGGAAGTGAGGAATTAAAGCAGTCATGTGCAGGACGTCTCCTGCTGATGACGCCTTGGGCGAGCCAGCACCAGAGCGCTATATGTCGGCTCTGCAATTATTGGAAGCCTCCTTAGATGGGTCATCTAAAAGTACTGGAGAGTTTTGGTCATAGACCATAAATTTAGGAAGGGAAAATCCCAACTGCACCTCCACGTGGTAGAGGATGGAAACACGCCACAGTGTGGCTAACACAGCTCTGGGGACCGAGTATCAACCGGAATAAGTGGACAACTCTGCAGCTGAGCAAAGCAGGGCACTCACTTGTCCTGACAGTCGGAAATGGCTGTCGAAGGCAGAGTTAAAAGACCGCCATGTGAATGTAGAAGACAAGGGAAACCACCACATTATCTTCCAAAGATTTCATGGCGACACACATTTCAGAAATAGTACCGAGATCTGTGGAGAGCCATGAACGCATACGCCAGCCGGCAGGACACTTGATGATGATGATGATCCTTGGATGTCGGAAAATGCTCACGGACTGCTCCTGCCTTCCCTTAAGGGCTGACCGTGAAGTCTTCGACCGTTCTAACTTGATCTGCTGGGATGTGGACGGCACCACAACAGTGAGAGTCCCCCAGGAATGCTAATCTGGGGAAAAAAAAACGTACGCTAAAGTGGGATGTGTTGCCCTAAGGGTTGTGGCCCAAGGGTATCTAACCAGACACACTACAATTGCGTCTGAATAAACACTCCGGATGAACTCAGAAGAAGAAGATCCTCCCCCCCCCCCCAATAATTCGTTATATATTTACTTTTTTATTATGCATTTTTTCACTCCTCCAAACATTTGTTATATATTTACTATCTTATTATTAATTCTATCACCGCTTCCATCGCTCTCCAACATCTGTAATATACATACATACATACATACATACATACATACATACATACATACATACATACATACATACATACATACATACATACATACATACATACATACATACATACATACATGCACAGCATTGCACATGAAATGACCTACGTATTACAAACTCCTTTCTTAAATCAAAAGAGCTGCACAAGGTCACATGGAAACATCAAAATCCGGCCATTGGCATCAGCTGGACTTCATCATCACACGGAGACAACATTTGAACCATACATCATTAACTCGAAGTTACCATAATGCTGACTGTGATACGGATCATTCTATGGTTTGCAAGAGTTAGACTGAGACCAAAGAGAATCTACACAGCTAACACAAATCTAGCCCCAGGTTTAATATTATTAATGGGGCTGCGACCGATTAATTTAAATTTAATAGTTAACATTTGAAAAATTAACGATCAATCAATAGTTAATTTCGATTAAAGCAAAACATTTATAGTCACATAACTCACATTACAGTCGTGTCAAAAATCGAAATAACGCTGGATTGTCTTGTTCATATGTCATCTAATAACCAACTATGCAAACAGACGAGTATGTTGACAGTGTTTGGTTCAAGTGATGAGCGCATCTTATTAACAATATAACAAGCAGAGCTGAACAATCGTTTACTTGGAACTTTGGTAGCCGGTATGCACAGAATGGTCTTTGCAATGAATGCCAATTTTGGATATCGCCATTTCAATGTTCATTAAGTTTCCACCATTGTAGAGGGTCAACCGGTTAAGCAACTAACTTCTCCATTTCTCCATTTTATAACGTAGCAATTCATCAGAACCGCCGTCGACATGATTTTCCTTGTCTGAGTCAGACTCTATTAGCTTAATACGCTTTTCATTTGGTTCACATATAGTTTCATTGTCAATATCAGTAACATTTGTTGCAGCAGTTTCCATCTGCTCATCGTGAACATCAGCTATTTGTTGTTGTTCTTCTTCTTCGTTCATCCGGAGTTTTTTTCCGGACGTGATTGCGTTGTGCCTGTCCACAGCAGAGCTGCGTTCTTGCGCCGTTAGGCCGACACATCCGACTTCTGCGGGCATTTGTTGACCGGGTTAACCTTCCCGGGGGTTTCTTAGGACGTTTGGCTCTCACTGTTGTGGTGTTATCCCCCATCCCAGCTGGCCCATATAGAACAGCCAAAGACATCCTGGTCAGCCCTCAAGGGAAGGCAGGGGCAGACCAAGGGCATTCCCCGCCATCCAAGGAGGCTTCCATACTTGCAGAGCCAACACACAGCGCTCTGGTACTGGGCTCACCCAAGGAATCGTCACGTCCTGCACATGGCTGCTTAGCCTCACTTCCGTATATTGGGCCTTCCATTCACCATAGGCTGTTCTTCCGGAAACCAGAAGTATGCAGTCTGCAGATGACATCCACACAGTGAGCTTTCGATTCGGACTTTCCACATAATGGATTTGCTATCCAAGCAATATTCCATTTCGTGCCACTAGGACACTTTTTCCACCTTTTATGAAGCCCACACAGTGTGCTTTCGATTCGGACTTTCCACATAATGGATTTGCTATCCAAGCAATATTCCATTTCGTGCCACTGGGACACTTTTTCCACCTTTTATGAAGCCCACACAGTGAGCTTTTGGTTCGGACTTTCCACGTAATGGATTTGCTATCCAAGCAATATTCCATTTCATGCCTCTGGGGCGCTTTTGTAACCGACATACCTGTGGTATGAAGTGCGGCAGTCTAAATACTTCTTCATGCACCTTTAAATGTCAACCTGAATGTAGTTAAAGTAAGCTGCAGTCAACTTGAGCTTGTTGATATCTCCATAGAGCTTGTCCTCAAATGAAGCAGGTGTGGGCCAAAATATCTTTCTCTGTTCTGCATATATTGGGCACTCCTGCAGCAAATGTTTAGCTGTCATTTTACCAGTTCCACAATTGCATTCATCGGTATCTCCTATCTTTAGTTCATTGAACAAGTGGTATTTCAGCCTGTTATGTCCTGTGCGGAGTCTGAAGATTGATACTTGTTCTCTTCGGTCGAGTTTGTAATATGCATCATCCTTCTGGTGACCTGGATGCTCTGATTCCCATTTGGTTCTATAGGTGCTTTTTATCAACCTCTTTGCCTCGTTATAGGTTATGTCTATGTCAGGCTGTGGTAGTCGTCCGCCCTCTTTTGCCAGTCTGTCAGCCTCTTCATTTCCAGGTATACTGCAATGTGATGGTATCCACTGTATTACAACTTTTTTGGATTTCTGGCATAGACCATGGAGTGCTGCTCTTAGGTCAGCTATTTCTGTGCTGTAATTGCTCTTCAGTATTGAGACAGCTGACTTTGCATCTGTAGAGATAGCTATTTGCGTCTCTTTATTTTCCTCCATCAAGAGCATTTCTGCTGCAGTTTTCAGAGCCTCTACCTCCACTTTGAAGTTACTTGAAAACTTTCCAGTTGCCACTGAATGTGTTTTTTTCACTCCATTTTTTAAATTTAGGAGAATTCCTCCTCCTCCATTCTCTACTGAATTTTTGGCTGATCCATCTGTATATGCATGGGTCCAATTGCTGCTTGGGTAATGTTCTTTTATGTAGTTTAGGGTTATTTCTCTTCTTTCGGTTTCGTGCTGAGTGTTCTTTTTCTCAATACCAGGAATGTTTTCTATCATCTCAGGCAGTAGCTGCTGTCTCCAAGCTGGGAACTTGTCTGCATTGTAAATGGGTTTGACTGTTGATATGTTAAGTATGGGATCTGCCCTAATCTTTCGTTTTGCAGTTTCTACAAAGTTGCTACGCTTCAGTCTTCCCTTTCCAAAACCACTAAACCTTTTATACATAGGGTGGTCTGTCAATCTTCTAAATTTTTCAGCTTGTTGCTGGGCTCTGCTATCTCTTCTATCCTGCATTGGTTGTAAACAAGTGATCTTTTCTAGTTCATTAATAGGCGTTGTCTTCAGGCTTCCAGTTATGATTCGCATTCCTTGATTTTGGACTCTGCTTATTTTGTTAAAGTTTGACTTAGCTGCTGTTGCCCAAGCTGCAATGCCATATTCCAGTACTGGCCTCACCCGTCCAGTATATAACTTCTTGAGAACTTTCTCATCTGCTCCCCACGTTGTACCAGCAAGCTTTTTCATGATTGCCATTCTTTGCCTTGCTCTTGTTCGATTTTTCTCAACCTGTGTCTTCCATGTCAGGCGACGATCAAAGGTGACTCCTAGATAGTTTGGATTTTCTTCATGGCGCAATATTTTTCCATTCAATACCAGCTTAGGTTGCTGAGTTTTAGTTGAGAGGGAGAATACTGTGCATGTTGTTTTCTCCTCACTTATCTTCACTAGCCATGATTTTGACCAGTCCTCTAGCGCTAATAGGGCTTGCTGTATTCTGCTGTTAGCTGTACTAATATATTCTTCAGATGTCCATATGGCTAGGTCATCTGCAAAGGATGATGTGTGTACTCTGGCTGGAAAATTTTCCGTGATGTCGTTTATATATGCTAGGAATAATGTTGGTGAAAGAACTCCTCCTTGGGGGACACCTTGCTCCAACAGCATCATTTTGCTGGTTTGTCCTTGTACTTTTGTCCTGGCAGTTCTGTTCTCAAGGTAGTGGCTGATCCATTTGTACATTTTCCCGCAAACATGCATCTTTTGCAGTTTTACTTTCAGTCCTTCCTTCCATACTTTATCAAATGCTTTTTCTAAATCTATCCAGACCGCTAGTGTGTGCTTTTTCTCTTGGAAGGCATCCTCTATTTCCTGAGCTATATAGGTTATTTGATCTTCAGTGGATCTGTACTTTCTGAATCCTGCTTGGTGAGGTGTTAAGAGTTGGTTTTCTTCCAGATGCCATGTTAGCCTGCCATTGATAATGCGTTCCATTAATTTTCCTACACAGCTAAGAAGACTGATAGGTCGATAGCCATTTGGTTCTTCCAGGTCTTTTCCTTTCTATTTGTTGTTCAATACGTGACCAAGTTCGTTCTTTTGCATCTTTCGACGAACACTTCAGGTATGTGTAGCGTGGATCAAGTACTGTTGCAATCTGTAGTATTTAAATACTTGTCATATTAGCTACACGTTCACTGAAGTCATTAATACAAGCTGCCTTAAATCTAGCTATGTAGCCCGGATCATCATCGTGTACAGTCATATGCTTTGTCAACGATGATAGCAGTGGCAATACACAGCTACATGAAACATAAAATCTTGACCGCCCAGCAGGACCGTGGTCTGACAGAATAAGTCCAAAACTTTGACATATTTCGAAATCTTCTCCCAATTCGAATCTGACTGTTTTGGATCTTTGAATTGCATCTTTTCATCTGACATGTAGACAGTTAATGCTACTCTGACCTGTAGAAGACCCTGTAGCATAATAAACATACTGTTCCATCTTGTTGGTACGTCTTGCTGCAGCTTACACAATGGTGACTCGGTACAGTTTTGCGACTCGGTTGTGTTTGCAGCACTATGTTTAAAATGTCCGACAATTTTTCGACATTTCCCAAACAATGTTTCGGTATCAGCGGCTTTATATCCATGTAATATGCTCAGTTGTAAGCTATGAGCCAAACAAGAAATATGTGCAAAACAGGTTTTATCAACAGCTGAAAACATATTTCTTGCATTGTCAGTAACTATAGCCTGAATTCTGTTCGTTGTGTCCCAGTCAATTACAAAATGTTTATGTATCTCGGCAACACTGTCAGAATAATGACGTTCAACAACATTCACGCATTCAAGAACAACATTTTTCAATTTCCAGTCATCGGTAATCCAATGGCCAGTAATTCCACAATAACTTTCGTTACCTAGAGGTGTCCAAAAATTAGATGTTAACGCAATTCCCTTTGTTTTTTTTTTTACAGATTCTTTAACATCTTGAATCTTGCTGTTATACATAGCTGTCAACAGTTTGTCAGTAGTGCGGCGGGAAGGTAGCTTATATTCAGCATTTTGCAATGCTGTGCGTAATACTTGTTGAAGGCCGTCGTCATCTACTATTGATATTGGTCTGCCACTACTAGCAATAAAATTTGCAAATTATACTTGAACATCATGCTGTAGTGCAGCACTCACTGGACGATTAGACGAACGACAAACGTTACTCAAATTAGCCTGCTTCGAAGCAGGTAACTATGCTGCAATAGATCGTCACAGCTGAAGTTTCTGAAACTGTAGTGGATGTTTGTTTTGAAGGTGGTAAGTTTTCGATTAATCGTTAAAAAAAATTATCGATTAATTAATCGTTAACTTCCGCAGCCCTAATTATTAACATTCACGATCGTGAAAAGTGCTTTGAGTTTTAAAAGCAATTTGAAGACGCGTTCACTGATGCATCAGAAAATTGTACAGTGAATGAAAAGTATAGTAAACTTAAGGAAACTCTTTACAAAACAGCGGTAGGGGTTTACGGCACTGTGGATCATAAGAGGCAGGACTGGTTTGAGGCAAACAGCCAGACACTTCTTCTTCTTCTTCTTCTTCTTCTTCTTCAGCGTTCCGAGCCATTGAGGTTCTTTGCTGCAGATACAGTCCGTCTCCATTCGTCTCTCTGGTTGACCTTCTCTTGCCAGTCGATGATTCCAAGTGCTTGTAGGTCTGTACATGTATTATCTCTCCACCGTCTTCTTGGTCTACCTCGGGGTCTACGGTCATGTATTTCCTGAGTGTAAGCGAGTTTTGTTTCCCTATTATCTTCCATTATTTCTATAAGCCTCAGCCATTGTAGTCTATTAGCCTTCATGATACCAGTGATTAGCGGGAACTTAAACAGATCATAATTGTCTTTGTTACTTCTTCTTTTCCACTCTCCACTTTGTGTATCCCTAATGGGTCCAAAGATGCGTCTTAAAACTTTGTTCTCAAAGGTTTGTAATAAGGCTTCGTCTCCTTTCGTTGTACTCCAGGTTTCAGAGCCATACAGCACAACTGGTCTGATCAGTGTTTTGTATATTGTGATTTTGGTGTTACGAGATAAGCGCATTTGATTTTAGTAGATGTTGTAGTGCATAGTATATCTTATTTCCAGAATTGATTCTAGTTTGTATTTCTTCCCTTATGATGTTGGAGCAGTTGAAGATTGTACCCAGGTATTTGTATGTTTCCGTTCTTTTAATGGTCATATTATCTATTTGTATGTGGCCAGAGTTTTTAGCCATTCCTTCTCTTGAAATTACCATATATTCTGTCTTATCTTGGTTGATAACCAGCCCCATCTGTTGGGCTTTTTCCTTTAAGTGAGTCAATATTTCCAATGTCTTTTGTTCATTTTCCCCTATAATATCTATATCATCTGCATAACCAAGCAGCTTGGATGTTCCTCCAATATCACATTCCTCCTTTACCTTCCTTACAACTTTCTCTAGAGCCAGATTGAAGAGTAGCGGCGATAGTGCATCACCCTGTTTCAAGCCAGATGTTATTTGGAAAGGGTCTGATTTCCTGCCTTTATATGTTACTATATTATAAGTATCTTCCATGCATAGTCTGGTCATGTTGATTAACTTCCTTGGTATTCCAAATTCCTGCATAGCATTCCATAGACTATTCCTATGGACACTATCATAAGCCTTTTTAAAATCCACAAAAATGTTATGGAGATCTCTTTTATATTCCCAATTTTTCTCGGCTATTTGTCGTAAGATAAATATCTGATCTATTGTTGATCTGTTATGTCTAAAATCCACCTGTAGTCACCTAATATGCCTTCTGAATATGGTTTTAGTCTATTTAGTAATACTGCGGATAGTATCTTATAGCTTGTGGACAGTAGTGATATTCCTCTATAATTTTCACATTGGAACTTGTCTCCTTTCTTAAAGATAGGTATCAATAATGACTCTTTCCAGTCATGGGGTAATTCTTCTGTCCTCCAGATTTTTATTATTAGTTCGTATAGCTTTAGATGTAATGCATGGCCCCCTGCCTTTATAAATTCAGCAGCAATTCCATCAGTCCCAGTTGCCTTATTGTTTTTAAGTCGTGTGATTACATATAGGATTTCTTCAAATGTAGGTTCTTCAATTTGTGGTTCACATGTTAGAACCTCTTCCTGTGGGAAAGTGTTACTTGGAGCTTCACAATTTAGTAATTCAACAAAATATTCTTTCCATGTGTAGCACATTTCCTCATTGGTATTTATCATATTTCCATTTTTGTCTTTTAAACCATATGTGTTTTGTTGGTGCCCTCGTTTCATTGACTTCAGTTCTTTAAAAAAAATTTCTGGATTCATTTTTCTGGTGATTAGTTTCCATATCTTTGATTATATTATTCATATATTCTCGCTTCTGCTGTCGGACTATTTTTGTAACCTCTTTACATTCATTTCTATAGTGCTCTTCCTTTTGGATGTTGTTGAAGCCAGACACTGCAGCCCTTATTTGATAAAAAGAAGATAGCTCTCTTAAGAAACAAGGAAAGAACAACGCGTAACACTCTCAGTGAGCTGAAGCAAGCTAGGAAGGATGTGCAAAAGGCTGCAAGGCAGTGTGCAAATGACTATTGGATCAAGTTATGTGACTCCATTCAAAACGCCAGTGATAAGGGAAACATCAAAAGCATGCGTGAAGGGACAGAGAAAACGTGTGGTCCAATGATCAAAAGAAGTGCACCACTGACAACCTTGACTGTAAAAATCATCACTGATAAGAATACCATGGACAGACAGAAAAACCAATGACCAAGTACTACAGGAGACAAATGAACATCGTAAACTGATTAGAGAAATTAGACGTAGACAGTCAAAATATTTTGGACATGTTATGAGAAGAAATGGATTGGAGAACTTAGTGACAAGTGGCAAGATCGAAGGGAACAGACCAAGAGGAAGACCGAGAGGAAAATACCTGGATGGCTTGGCCACATGGCATGGACGAGACAGGAACACTGAGCTGATCCACGACACTGGTGATCGAGTGAAATGGCGAGTCATGACCGCCCACGCTTTCCGGCATGGCACATGATTTATTGATTGATTGATAAGAAACAGCAGATGGATAGATGGGTAGAGCACTATTTAGAGCTTTATTCAAGTGAGGCAAATCTAGCGGATAATGCACTCAACGCAATTGAGGCCCTTCCATCTCTCGCCCACCTGGACACACTCCCCACCATAACAGAAGTTAAGTGTGCTATAAACGAACTTGCATCTTGCAAAGCTCCAGGTAAGGATGGGATTCCAGTATAGGTTATCAGGAGTGGGCAAGACACACTCACTCTACAGATCCACCAGCTAATAGAGCTATGCTGGCGAGAAGGACAAGTCCCACAGGATTTCAAAGATTCAAGCATCATAACACTGTACAAGATCAAGGGAGATCGAGGCGACTGCAACAATTATAGGGGTATCTCACTTCTGTGTACTGTTGGGAAAGTTGTTGCCAGAATTGTTCTGCGCAGACTTCAAGACCTGGGAGATCAAGTCTACCCCGAATCAAAGTGCGGCTACCGACAGAACCGGTCTACCATTGATATGATATTCTCATTGCGACAAATGCAAGAAAAATGCCTGGAACAAAATCAACCACTGTTTATTGCTTTCATCGACCTCACAAAAGCATTTGATTTGGTCAGTCATGAATGTCTGTTCAAGGCACTAAAGAAGATTGGCTGCCCACCAACTCTTCTGTCCATTGCGGAATCGTACCACACAGATATGTAGGGTATAATTAAGTTTGATGGTGCAACTTCAGAAGAGTGTGATATCAAGAGTGGAGTTAAGCAAGGTTGTGTACTATCCCCCCCCCCCCCCCTTCTTTGGTATATATATTTCACTTCTACTGAAATATGCCTTTCATGATTAGGATGGTGGTATATACATTCACTCACGCTCAGATGGCGGCCTCTATAATGCTCAGAGATTGAATGCGAAGACCAAGATTAGGAGGGTACTGATCAGAGAGTTGCTTTTTGCAGATGATGCTGCAATTACGACCCACTCTGAGGAAGAATTACAACATCTACTATCTGCATTCTCCAATGCTTGTTCTGAATTTGGCTTAACAATTAACAAAAAGAAGACACAGATTATGTCACAAGGTGCATAAGAGGTACCATAAATCTTTATGGACGACGCCGAACAGGAGATAGTAGATCATTTTATATATCTAGGATCAGAGGTAAATAGCAAATTATCCCTAGATCAGGAAATCAACATCAGGATTGGTATTGCAGCAACAACAATGAACATGTTAGCAAAAAGAGTCTGGGAGAACAGGAAACTTACTGCCAAAACAAAACTCCTTGTCTACCAAGCCTGTGTCCTTAGTACTCTTCTTAATGGCAGTGAAGTCTGGTCAACTTACTCACATCAAGAGAAACGTTTAAACAGCTTTCATATGCGGTGTCTGCGAAGAATACTTGGTATTAAGTGGCAAGACAAAATCACAAATACTGACGTATTGGAAAGATCAGGTTGTGTGACGATGTTTACCATGCTCAGTTTTTGTAGACTTAGGTGGATAGGACACGTTAGGAGGATGGATGATGGTAGAATACCAAAAGACATCTATTTTTGGTGAATTACAGATGGGTAGGAGATCTCAGGGTCGGCCTCTACTACGATACAAAGATGTGTGTAAGCGGGACATGATTGTTACAGACATTGATAATGCACATTGGGAGCAAGTCGCCGCTGATGTTGATGTTATATACGTGTTGCATGGACGGCAACTATCAGAAATGAAATAAAGAGAAAAGAGAAAACAATTGCAGATAAAGCACACACAGAGCGCGATAGACGTAAGATGGTGCATGATAGTGGAAATGACCATGTTTTCACATGCATCCACTGTGGACGAACATTTACAGCGCGAATTGGCCTTATCAGCCACACTCGCCAACATTGGTTGTATATATATATATATATATAACTATCTTTTTATGAATTCTTTTACTCTCCCACGCATTTGTTATACACTTACTATCTTATTATGAATTATTTCACTCCCCCAAACATTTGTTATATATTTACTGTCTTATTAAGAATACTTTCACCCCCCCCCCCCCCCCGTCCCCCACACCCCCCCCCCCCACAAAAAAAAAATTGGTTATTTGTTATATATTTACTGTCTTATTATGAATTCTTTCACTCCCTCCAAACATTTGTTGTATATTTACTATCTTATTATGAATTCATTTACTCTCCCAAACATTTGTTATATATTTGCTGTCTTAATATGAAGTCTGTCATTCCTCCAAACATGTGTTATATATTTACAGTCTTATTATTAATGCTTTCACTCTCCCAACATCTGTTATATATTTACTATCTTATTATGAATTCTGTCACCGCTTCAATGGCCCTCCAAAATCTGTTATATATTTACTGTCTTATTCATAATTCTTGCGTATCCATGCATGTATCATATATTTACATTCTTCTTATTTATTCTGTCACTCTCCAATACATTTTATATATTTATTGTCTTGTTATAAATTATTTTAGGACATGTTTATTATATTCTCATGTCTTATTATTAATTCTTTCTCTTCAGCACATTTGTGATATTTGTGTTGTTTTATTGTTACTTCTTTTAGTTCCAAACGTTTGTTATATTCTAATTGTATAACCTTAGACACATAAACATATACATAACACAGACAGATAGATAACTTCCATTACATTGAAGATCAGTGTAACCACATACATTGCAGATCAGTGTAACACATACATTGCAGATCAGTGTAACCACATACATTGCAGATCAGTGTAACCACATACATTGCAGATCAGTGTAACTACATACATTGCAGATCAGTGTAACCACATACATTGCAGATCAGTGTAACCACATACATTGCAGATCAGTGTAACCACATACATTGCAGATCAGTGTAACCACATACATTGCAGATCAGTGTAACCACATACATTGCACATCAGTGTAACCACATACATTGCAGATCAGTGTAACCACATACATTGCAGATCAGTGTAACCACATACATTGCAGATCAGTGTAACCACATACATTGCAGATCAGTGTAACCACATACATTGCAGATCAGTGTAACCACATACATTGCACATCAGTGTAACCACATACATTGCAGATCAGTGTAACCACATACATTGCAGATCAGTGTAACCACATACATTGCAGATCAGTGTAACCACATACATTGCAGATCAGTGTAACACATACATTGCAGATCAGTGTAACCACATACATTGCAGATCAGTGTAACCACATACATTGCAGATCAGTGTAACCACATACATTGCAGATCAGTGTAACCACATACATTGCAGATCAGTGTAACCACATACATTGCAGATCAGTGTAACCACATACATTGCAGATCAGTGTAAACACATACATTGCAGATCAGTGTAACCACATACATTGCAGATCAGTGTAACCACATACATTGCAGATCAGTGTAACCACATACATTGCAGATCAGTGTAACCACATACATTGCAGATCAGTGTAACCACATACATTGCAGATCAGTGTAACCACATACATTGCAGATCAGTGTAACACATACATTGCAGATCAGTGTAAACACATACATTGCAGATCAGTGTAACCACATACATTGCAGATCAGTGTAACCACATACATTGCAGATCAGTGTAACCACATACATTGCAGATCAGTGTAACCACATACATTGCAGATCAGTGTAACCACATACATTGCAGATCAGTGTAACCACATACATTGCAGATCAGTGTAACCACATACATTGCAGATCAGTGTAACACATACATTGCAGATCAGTGTAACCACATACATTGCAGATCAGTGTAAACACATACATTGCAGATCAGTGTAACCACATTACATTGCAGATCAGTGTAACCACATACATTGCAGATCAGTGTAACCACATACATTGCAGATCAGTGTAACCACATACATTGCAGATCAGTGTAACCACATACATTGCAGATCAGTGTAACCACATACATTGCAGATCAGTGTAACCACATACATTGCAGATCAGTGTAACCACATACATTGCAGATCAGTGTAACCACATACATTGCAGATCAGTGTAACCACATACATTGCAGATCAGTGTAACCACATACATTGCAGATCAGTGTAACCACATACATTGCAGATCAGTGTAACCACATACATTGCAGATCAGTGTAACCACATACATTGCAGATCAGTGTAACCACATACATTGCAGATCAGTGTAACCACATACATTGCAGATCAGTGTAACCACATACATTGCAGATCAGTGTAACCACATACATTGCAGATCAGTGTAAACACATACATTGCAGATCAGTGTAACCACATACATTGCAGATCAGTGTAACCACATACATTGCAGATCTTCTTCCCCTTTTTCTTTCATTCGCTTGAAATATGTCTGTAACTGACGTGTATGTGTGAGAGAGTGTGATTGAGAGAGTGAGTGTGTGTGTGTGTGTAGGATTGTGTGTTAGAGAGTGAGACAGTGGGAGAGTTGATGTGTTAGTGTGTGTGTGTGTGTGAGCGCGCGCACGCGTGTGAGTGTGAGTGTGTGTATATGAAAGAATACAGAGAGAGAGAGAGAGAGAGAGAGAGAGAGAGAGAGAGAGAGAGAGAGAGAGAGAGAGAGAGAGCTGAGCAGATGCATGTCATGTAACACGCATGTTATGTAACAGGCGAATCCATATGTTTGTGTATTCTCATCTGTCATATTATAAGTTAAATACCATTTGATTTTATCATGTATAATCTAAACTTATGTTCATTACTGTAGTTTGAGTGAGAGAGTGAGTGAGTGTGAATGAGAGACAGAATGAGTGAGCGTGAGAGTGAATGAGTGAGCGTGAGAGTGAATGAGTGAGAGTGAATGAGTGAGCGTGAGAGTGAATGAGTGAGCGGGAGAGTGAATGAGTGAGAGTGAATGAGTGAGCGTGAGGGTGAATGAGTGAGCGGGAGAGTGAATGAGTGAGCGTGAGAGCGAATGAGTGAGCGGGAGAGTGAATGAGTGAGAGTGTCTGTGTGTGTGAGTGAATGAGTGAGAGTGAATGAGTGAGCGTGAGAGTGAATGAGTGAGCGGGAGAGACAGAATGAGTGAGCGTGAGAGTGAATGAGTGAGCGGGAGAGTGAATGAGTGAGCGGGAGAGTGAATGAGTGAGCGGGAGAGTGAATGAGTGAGCGTGAGAGTGAGCGGGAGAGTAAATGATTGAGCGGGAGAGTGAATGAGTGAGCGTGAGAGTGAATGAGTGAGCGTGAGAGTGAATGAGTGAGCGTGAGAGTGAATGAGTGAGCGTGAGAGTGAATGAGTGAGCGTGAGAGTGAATGAGTGAGAGTGAATGAATGAGAGTGAATGAGTGAGCGTGAGAAGGAATGAGTGAGCATGAGAGTGAATGAGTGAGCGTGAGAGTGAATCAGTGAGCGGGAGAGTGAATGATTGAGCGTGAGAGTGAATTAGTGAGCGTGAGAGTAAATGAGTGAGTGTGAGAGTGAATGAGTGAGCGGCAGAGTGAATGATTGAGCGGGACAGTGAATGAGTTAGCGTGAGAGTGAATGAGTTAGCGTGAGAGTGAATGAGTGAAAGTGAATGATTGAACGGGAGAGTGAATGAGTGAGCGGGAGAGTGAATGAGTGAGCGGGAGAGTGAATGAGTGAGCGGGAGAGTGAATGAGTGAGCGGGAGAGACAGAATGAGTGAGCGTGAGAGTGAATGAGTGAGCGGGAGAGTGAATGAGGGAGCGGGAGAGTAAATGAGTGAGCGGGAGAATGAATGAGTGAGCGGGTGAGTGAATGAGTGAGCGTGAGAGTGAATGAGTGAGCGTGAGAGTGAATGAGTGAGCGGGAGAGTGAATGAGTGAGCGGGAGAGTGAATGAATGAGCGTGAGAGTGAATGAGTGAGCGGGAGAGTGAATTAGTGAGAGTGAGAGTGAATGAGAGAGAAAGAGAGAGAGTGTGTGTGTGTGTGTGTGTGTGTGTGAGCGTACGCATGCGTGTGAGTGTGTGTGTATGAAAGAATACAGAGTGAGAGAGAGAGAGAGAGCTGAGCAGATGCATGTCATGTAACACGCATGTTATGTAACACGCGAATCCATATGTTTGTGTATTCTCATCTGTCATATTATAAGTTAAATACCATTTGATTTTATCATGTATAATCTAAACTTATGTTCATTACTGTAGTTTGAGTGAGAGAGTGAGTGAGTGTGAATGAGAGACAGAATGAGTGAGCGTGAGAGTGAATGAGTGAGCGTGAGAGTGAATGAGTGAGCGTGAGAGTGAATGAGTGAGCGTGAGAGTGAATGAGTGAGCGAGAGAGTGAATGATTGAGCGTGAGAGTGAATGAGTGAGCGGGAGAGTGAATGAGTGAGAGTGAATGAATGAGCGGGAGAGTGAATGAGTGAGCGTGAGAGTGAATGAGTGAGCGTGAGGGTGAATGAGTGAGCGGGAGAGTGAATGAGTGAGCGTGAGAGCGAATGAGTGAGCTGGAGAGTGAATGAATGAGCGGGAGAGTGAATGAGTGAGCGGAAGAGTGAATGGGTGAGCGGGAGAGTGAATTAGTGAGAGTGAATGAGTGAGCGGGAGAGTGAATGATTGAGCGGGAGAGTGAATGAGTGAGCGTGAGAGTGATTGAGTGAGCGTGAGAGTGAATGAGTGAGCGTGAGAAGGAATGAGTGAGCGTGAGAGTGAATGAGTGAGCGTGAGAGTGAATCAGTGAGCGGGAGAGTGAATGATTGAGCGTGAGAGTGAATGAGTGAGAGTGAATGAGTGAGCGGCAGAGTGAATGAGTGAGCGGGACAGTGAATGAGTGAGCGTGAGAGTGAATGAGTGAGAGTGAATGAGTGAGCGGGAGAGTGAATGATTGAACGGGAGAGTGAATGAGTGAGCGGGAGAGTGAATGAGTGAGCGGGAGAGACAGAATGAGTGAGCGTGAGAGTGAATGAGCGAGCGGGAGAGTGAATGAGTGAGAGGGAGAGGGAATGAGTGAGCGGGAGAGTGAATGAGTGAACGGGAGAGTGAATGAGTGAGCGGGAGAGTGAATGAGTGAGAGTGTGTGTGTGTGAGTGAATGAGTGAGAGTGAGAGTGAATGAAAGAGAGAGAGAGAGTGTGTATGTGGTGTGTGTGTGTGTGTGTGTGTGGGACGCGCTGGCATCACTACTTTTAAGTCACATACTTTTTATGTACATATTTTTCTCCATGTTTAGCCTTGTTTATGTTTACAACATTCATTTCACAATGTTTATTTTTCTTCCTATGTAAATGTATAATGCTCTTGATGAACGAAAGACGAGTGATTGGAAGGGCCGAATGTAAGACGGGCCTGCGCGCCCAATTTGTGACCCTAATAAAGTTGATTTGATTTGATTTGATTTGTTGTCTCTTAAATGAATTTACTTCTCATCAGTACTTCACTCGGTGGTACATAGAGTTTCTCTTCCACTATCGTCCCTCTAGGCCAGAAGGATTGCCTAGATATGTTGTATTATGGGCAGTCTGGGAGTATGTGATATGCTGTCTGCGACGCCAGTCCACATTTGCACATGGCTGATTCACGAATCTTAAATATTGTATACATGTGGTTGCGTAATATATTGTGACCAGTTCTGAGGCGCAGAATAAATATTTGTTCTGGTCTGTCCATAACGTGGTAGTCTTGAGCAGGATTTAGTGGCTTTCTGACCGATTTGATCATTATTGTCTTTTGGTTTCATGGAAGGGGCACATCAAGTTGTTATTTTGCTCCTTCCTTAGCTAATCGATCAATTCTCTCGTTTCTGGGTACTCCACAGTGAGATGAATCCACTGTATGGTGACCTTCCACTGGCTGCCAAGTTCAGAAAGTAGTTTCCGTAATATTGGCAATTTCCCAGACAGGAGCGCTTCGAGTACTGACGTTGCATCCGTCTATAGAACCACAGGTTGTGCACCATGGCTAGTATTTAGTAATTTCTCTGTTGCTATCTTGATTGCTGGAGTTCTCACTGGCACTCTAAATGTCATTCAAGTATATGCTCCAACAAGTTAATGCAGTGAAGAAAGTATAGAGGAATTTTATAATGACATGGAGTCTGCTTTGAAGAACTGTAAACAATCAGAAATAAATATTGTAATGGGTGATTTCAAAGCAAAAGTAGGAAATCAAGGCGATGGATGCAGTGTAGGCAACCATGGTTTGGGAGAGGGAAACAAAAAAGGATACAGACTTGTAGAATGGGCAAAAGAACAAGAAATGCTTGTAGGAAACACCTGCTTTAAACAGCGTCCTAGAAAATAATGGACATGGAGGCGTCCTGACAGCAGGATTAAAAACCAGATAGATTACATCCTGATTAGCAGAAGGTTATGAAATGCGTTAACAGTCGTAAAAACAGTTCCCAATGCAGACTATTACAGTGGTCACAGATTAATTAAAGATACATTGAGGTAAAGTTAAAGAAAATCAAGTATACAACAAGAAAAACCTAAATATGATTTATGCAAATTGAAAACTGACAAAAAATACAAGATAATCTTAACATGGAAGTAAAGAAGATATACAGTCTGATCTAGAGATCCTATTTCAAGATGTGGATGATCAATGGGAAATGTTGAAGAATGCAATCAGTTGTGCTGCAGAAAAAACTATTCCAAAATAATAGAAAGTAGGTCATATGACATGGATGACTGAAGAAATTTTACAACTAATAAAAGCAAGCAGACATAACAAAAATAATCCTGCCTAATTTGAAGAAATTCACAGGAAAGTCAGAATATTATGTAAGGAGGCAAAAGAAGCATGGCTCGAGAAAAATTGCATAGTAATTTAAAAACAACACAACAGTAAAATTATACAAGTAATGCACAAAAGAATTCAGAAGCTTACTAATCAAAGAACACATACACCAGCAGGCTGTCTAAAGACAAAAGATGGAAAAATCATAATAGAAAAAGATCAGATTTTACATGTATGATCATAATATGTGAAAAACCGTTATGATGATAACAGAGAAGGACAGTATAATATTCGAAATAATAATAAAAGACCATCCCTTTTGAAGATGGAGGTTCAGAATGCTCTTAACCATATAAAACCTGGCAAGACCTCCGGTTCAGACAGCATCAAAACAAAATGAATAATGCTTTAGAAGAATATGGAATAGATACAGTTAACAGACTGCTGAATACAATATATGATACTGGAAATATACCTCATGAATAATGTAAATCTGCATTTATTGCAATCCCAAAGAAATCAGGAGCCTTGGAATGTGGTAAATATCGAACAGTTAGTATAATGAGTCACATCACAAAGATTTTGCTAAGAATTATAATACAAAGAGTTAGGAAGAAAATACAACCTGAAATAGGAGAAGAACAATGTGGGTTTGTAGAAGGATACAGAAAATGATGTGTATATACTGAGAACAGTAATTGGACTTTCTATAGAAGTAAACAAAGATTTACACCTTTGCTTTATTGACTACACAAAGGCTTTCGATAAAGTGAGACAGTCGACATGATAAGGATGCTTGAAGATCTACAAATTGATGGAAAAGACCTTATACTTGTAAAAAATTCATATATTGGAAACAACAAGCTGCCGCAATAGTATTGAGATTGAAGTAGGTCAATATCAGTTAGTTAGTTAGTTAGTTAGTTAGTTAGTTAGTTAGTTAGTTAGTTAGTTAGTCGACAGATCATCATCATTGCACATCGAACCATTCAGTCCATAGGTGCTCGGATCCCCTCTTCAGCAAATCCCGCAGTGTGGTAGCGGTTAACTACACCAGTTCTGTGTTGGTTTATCAATCTTCTTTGGCTTTCTGAGTAGTGTTCTTGTATGGCCACACCTCTTTTAATTTTCTGTTCTCGCAGTCCGATCATGGTTGTAGATTCACAGTCATCACTTGGTTCTCGCAAAAGTCTTACTTCTCGTAGAGCATTCTGCCTGGTCCATGGCGCGTCCGCCCTGTACAGGAGCCTTTCCTGCGAGCTTGTCAGCCCGCTCATTTCCTTGTACCCGCGCATGCCCTGGCACGAAGATGAAACTAATCTTTGCGAGCCGAGACCGCTCCAGAGACAGCATCCACTCTCTTCGAATCAACCCCATCTCCATCCTCTTGAGCATCCTCATTGAGTCGCTAAAGAAACATGCCCTAGTGAATGTCTGTGTCTCGAGCCATGTTATTGCTTTACTTACTGCGATGACTTCCTTAGTCAGGCTACTTGTGGTCACAACAAAAGCACCAGAGTCCTCCTTCACAATTCTCCCTCCGACCTGACCCGTAAAGGCCCAGAGCTTCTCACATGTCGGATGACCGACCCATCTGTGTAAATGACAGCACCACCGTCTGACGAATTCTCGAGAATCAACTCTTGTACTTCCGCCTCCACAGCAGCGTGATTTTCTTGTCTGCAATTTCTGTCTAATTGAATGCAAACTGAAAAGGACGTACAGAAATCTGTTGGCACTTATACCCACTCCTCGCCAGGTTCTAAGTCCTCAAGTGAACACACCTATTGAAGAATGTATTTTTCTTAACCAATCCACGACCTTCTTGTATTAACCTGTTACCCTTCACCTTCATAATTTCACTATGCAATGGATGTTGTGTGTTTGCGTTAACTCTGAGGTAGGCACGTGCTCTGCAATTTGAATTCTTGCTTCAATGGTTGGAAAGTCAAGAAGGTAGCGCATCACCCTGCATGATGTATCTCTTGTAGATCCAATAATAATGCACATAGCTTAGTTCTGTATCCTGTTCTTCATTTTTAATCTGCTTACGGCTAAGAGGCAGGATCGCCATTGCATACTAAAAACAGACATGACCAGCCCCTCGTATAGAAGACATAGATGGCGCTGCTCACAGTTTGCTGCCACGAGCACCCGCATCGCAGCCAAACCCCGCTTGGCCTTTGTTATCACCTGGTCTATGTGCTCATTATAAGCAAGGATACAATCAAAACATGTCCCCAGGTAATTCATTCCCTGCGTTCTTTCCACAGTCTCTGAACACAGATTTACAGTTGGTGTTGTAGTGTTTATAATATGATTATTCAAAGAGAACCAGGTCACTGTTGTCTTTGTTGGGTTGACCATGGCCCCAGCTTTAACACACCAAGTATTTATGCGATTGAGTTCGGTTTCTAGTTCCACAGCAACCTGATCTCTATCCTTACCCTGACGAAACACTAAAACATCGTCGGCATGTGACAATGTCCTCCCCGGTCCAGTGATCTGCTCGCTGGTGATTCTCACAGTGTAGGCGTTGAACAGCACCGGAGATAATGGTTATCCCTGTGGTAGACCAGGATATATTGCTGTTGGTTCCAAAGTCCAACTGCCACATCTAAAAACTACTTTCCGTTGGAAGAGGGCTGCAGCAATCCATCTAAGGAGGAAAGGACTTATCTTGAGTTCAAGAAGCTGAAGCATTAACAAAACCAATGGTACTCTGTTGTACGCGTCCTCAAGATCAATCGCTGCAGCAAAGGTTTCAATGCCTGAGTGGAAACCTTCATAGACAAAAATTGCTGCATTGGTCCAGGTTTCTCTTTTTGGATAGTACCCTCCGAGGGTAGGTGGGAAAACACCTTGTAGCTCTAGCTGACTTGATATTTTCTGGCAATTAACCTCTCCAGCAGCTTGCCTATTGTATTCTGCATGGTTATTACTCGATATCTCTGAATCTTTGTGTGGTCTTTGCCAGGCATCGGCAAGGGGATCAGACAGCTGTGTAACCACTCCTCTTTGATGCTAGCACTCAATGTACTGTTGTTGTACATGTCTGCTAGTTTCTCTAGCTTTTTGTCGGTACACATATTGATGTCGTCGTATCTTATGCCATCTGGCATTTCCGTGGCAAAGTGGGGTCGATCGTCCAATGAAGAACCCAATAGTAAACAATGAGTGAAGTTTCAACAACGAAATTATATGAACAGTAAAAGTGAACAGTGTTTTAAAGATAAATATCAGCAAGTCAAACAAAGGAAATGTTTTTAAGAACAGTTCACGTTATAAATAAAGATAAAAGACAATGACATTGATCAAGGTCAACAAACAAGCATGACTACTAAGTGAAACAATATAACCCACGTCTCGGCCCAGCATCACTATATGTAATAACTGTTCAGTGTGCATAACATATAACAGTTCAAATATTTCAGGATTTCAAATATTTCAATTACTGGAAAAAAATAATGGCATCCAGCCAAAAAATAACATTATTGGGGGGAGGGGGGAAGGGGGGGGGGGGATATTGCAACTTTGCCACGGAAATTTGTCTTTGGCACAATTAACTGAATATTGGGTGCAGTGGCTTTGGCACAAAATTGCATATAGAACATTGGTGCAGAGGCCCGTACAATACATGACAATTTCAGTATATCCGCTGCACACAAACCACAGAACAACTTTGTCGTCTTTAGTCCACACATGAAATTTTATTGTTACACAGCTCTCACGCGTGGCTTTCATGCGCCTCCGGCAGCTCGCCGTTCTCGCGTTCCACGCATGACCAGTACAAGCACGGTTGATAAATATTATTCATGGTAAATCTAATCGTTCTAAAGGATCTGGGTTGTGTGAGCTAAATATCCTACAATATATCTTAGATAATCGTCTACTTACAAACGTGGTCTGCGACCAACCTCTTTCTGTCTAGGGATGTGTTGGGCCGGCATTCTTGCCATTTTTGTTGTCAGCAAACCTAGAAAGACGATCTACTGTTTGCCGGTGTTCTCGCCTTCATAAATAGACATCAGCTTCGGCTTTTTCTTCATACCAGATAGATTCGATAGCGGGAATATTCTCTGTCTTCAACAAAGCCATTATCAGTTCAAATTTCCCTTCTAAGCGTTGTTAGTTCGATATTTCTATGCCCACGCCTCGCCCTCCAATGTCCAAAACATGCCCGCCGCCCTTCCCAGCCAGTGCGTAGTCATGTTACCACGCTAGCTCCGACCACTGGCTGGGCACTGCGTCGCCTGTGTTTTCTCGTTTTTCTTGAACGTTTGTATGAGCGGTCCTTATCTCGTTTCTTAGTTTGACGCATATACTATGTTGCCTGTATCCATCTCATGCACCCTGGAGCGCTGTTTTTTTATCGTGCTTACTTTCTGACATACCTCTGCCCATTTTTCACTTTTAACCACCTTAACAAGTTCTTTGAAATAGCTTACTTTTGTGTGCATCTCTCTTTTTTAAGAGCATGCAGGGGCTTGGATGGGAAACTCTGTTCTTCTTGGCGTTTTGCCATTTCCTTACAGCACTACGCTTACCCACCCACGCCTTCTCCACCTCAAAATTGCACCAAGGTGGCTGCTCCCAGCTTATTTTCCTGCCCTGAAGTTTTCTGCGCTTGTGGCGCCTTATTTTACTCACCACATCTTGCTATGTACTATCATACTGGAACGTCTTGACTGTTGACTTGTGTTGCCTGGTTCTGACTTTCTCCGCTAATATGCTGCAAGGACGGTAGTCGTTGCCGTGGTGTCCTAGGACACCCCATCTACACACTGTAGTGAGTGAAGGAGAAACCAGAACCAGATCAATAGCACTGTCCTCATCACCTTGTCTTTATGACACAGCCACTGTTGATAAAAACTAATCAATAGTTTCAAGTGCAGTCTAGAGCTCCTTCCTCTGTGTGTTGGAGGAAATGTTTCCTCTTTCTCTGCCTTTAGCGTTGATTTTAGGTCAAAATCAGCCTATTAAGAGAGGTGTGAGACACGGGTGTGTAATGTCTTCAGATCTTTTTTCCCTGTACAGTGAAAATATTTTCAGAAATACAGGGGATATGGAAGGAATCAACATTGGGGGACGATACATCATTAACATTAGATATGCAGATGATACTGTTGTGGCATAACCGCTAACCACCATTATTCAGTTGCCAAGAATGCACGCCAAGAAGAGGGGAAAATATAAACCAATTGACTACACCAACTCAAACTAAAACCAAACCTTAAAGACTAAGCAACATCAAAACTGAAACTGGAACAAGTGACAGATGACGTCAATTCTAGGAAACATTTCATCAGCCCAAACTCAGGAGATCATTGGATAAGAACAGACACGTGACAACGCCTCCATTCGAAAGCCTGCTTAGAATATGTTAATCGCGCACTCTTTCTTCAAACTGCCTGATGAACAGACGTGGAAGTTAGTGTGACCAAATTTTCAAACAGGGACAGCAGAATGTCTAGATCCGAGGTACGATTGTTACTCCTTTGATTAAACTGATGACCAGATGTATCAAGTGACAAGGAAGGGTATCCAGTGTTTGTAATGTCAATTGAAATGTATTATTATTAATTAAAACCTCTGAAATGTAAAATGATCGACTGTAGATTCTGACGACGCAGAGCCGATTCCCGGGCAAACTGACACTCTAATATTCTCTTCGAATACTGCAATCTCTGATATTCTTAAAGATAGTTATCAACTTTAAGAAGTGCATAATAATACTACATTCCATTCTGGACAACTATACGAAGTGATGATTCTAAAGCAATCCTGTGCCTTTCATCAGAAACACTGCTAAAAATGCTATCACTATCTACAGCTAAAATGACAGTTCGTGTACTTGAATGAGTGCCTTGTTCTAAAACAGACTTATCTATGTCTATTTTCAATTTAGAAAGCTGAAAGAGAAATTAAATCTTCCCTTTCTCCTTCATCTATTGAATAAATAGGGTTTGATGGAATAAATATTTATATTTGTGTCAAAATTTAATTAGATAAGGGCACTTATGAACTGCATTACATGGGAAAAGTTGTGCTTCGCGGAACTCCACCACCAGAAGTTGACTTAACTCATTACTCAACACAACTTAAAAACACAACCCACACCACCCAACACTCAACACCACACCACCCAACACTCAACACAACAACAACAGATAATGGGAAAGGAGTTATTATACAAAGAAGAAGAAGAAGAAGTTGGTTAATTGGGAAAACACAGAGAATCATTTAACCACACTACAAACCCAATTGAGTGATAGAAATGTTATAAATGTATGTCATTTATTTACATGCATCTGGACACCTCCTCACTCTTGTCACTGTCTTACTGTACACGTCTCACTGATCCCAGGTCCAATGATAACTTACATACAGCAGGAACCAGTTGAAACCAGGAGTACACAGTGTGATAAACTCTGACCACCCCAAATTAACCCAACACTAGATTAGAGAAAAAAGGAGGGGATGAGGACTAGTTCCTACTTCAGGAATTTAGGTTTCTTCCGACCTACTTTTAGAATATTGTATTGGGAAGATTGTATATGTTTATGTGAATCTTACACAGTGAAATCTTGGTGGCAACCCATTGGCAACCAATGGGCATCCAACTGGCAACCAACTGGCCAACAACCAAACCAGACCACAGAGAGAAAGAGATGAACCGCACTTGAGATGGAGGATGACTTGGCCATGAGCAGAGTATGGGGAGGTCTTCAGAGGAGCTACATGGGCAGACCGGAAGTGGATTCATCAGTCAATGGACCCAGGCCTATCCTAATCCTCCAAATCATTAGGTTATCTCTCTCTTAGAAAGAAAACACACAACACTCAGTTGTCAAGAACTGATACCTAAATGTAGATTCATCATCTTCACACTTAGCATGTACAACATTCAAATGTATACCATGTTTCCACTCTCATTGACATCTCATGTATTGATGCTTATGTGTTGATGGTCTGTGACATTGGTCCTATATGCATTTTTTCTAATTTATCTTGTGCAAACCACAAGAGAAAGTGTATTTACCAGTCCAGAAGACACAGGCCAATTCAATAAATAATTAACTGTCACTGATATTATGTTGATTTATTAGTTCAACCTATCTGTGATTCACCACCTTATGTGTGTACACCAAGTTGTCAAGATCTATTGTGATTGGTTATGTGTTTAATTGTTTAAAAACAAATTAACTCATGAAGGACTATTAAATTGGGAGAGACTCAAGGTCTATCAACTGCTTAACATCCATGCTTTCTTAAAATAAATCAGGCTGAGAGAATTCTCCAAACTTTCTCAATAGACTCAAGAGCTATAAGAATCTTTCGAGAAAAGGCAGAATCCCAGTTGGTATTTATTATTCTCACCAGGGCCATAATCTATATCTCCTAGACTAAATTAAATAAGAAGAGGCCTGCAGATAACTCGAGGGTCATATTCTGGGGTAAGTGAAGACAGAAGAGGATGGGGCCCAACTTCTTTGATTAGAAATGGGGCATGCACTACAGTGATTTCCCACTCCCTTCAGAATATATGACAACCGTCTTGACTGTAGACAATGAGCAGGACCTGCAACATTTAGTAGATGCGGTTATTACATACAGTGAATATCTAGGGTTAGAATTGAATTGTAAGAAGACACAGATTATGGTCGTCACTGGGAAAAAGGAATTACCACAATGTGATAAACGAGTAAATGGGCATATTCTTAAGCAAGTTAATCGATACAGTTATCTCGGAACTGTCATAACATCCCATTATTTGATGGGAGATGCCTTGAAGAGATTAGAACAAGAATTGCCATTGCGAAGGTAGCCTTTTGCAAGATGAAAAACATACTGACCAATAATAAGATATAAATTGAAATGAGAAAAAGAGTGTTGACGAGCTACATAGAACCTGTACTTTTGCATTTATGTAAAGCGTGGACAATGAGCAGACAAGCTGACAAACATCTGATAGCTGTGGGAATGTGGTTTCTAAGAAAAATACAAAGAATTACATGGACAGACAGAAAAACCAATGAACAAGTCCTTCAAGAAACAAATGAAGATCGTAAACTGATTAGAGACATTAGACGTAGACAGTCAAAATTATTTAGGCATGTTATGAGAAGAAATGAATTTAAGAACTTGGTGACAACTGGTAAGATCGAAGGGAAGAGACCAAGGGGAAGACCGAGAAGTAAATACCTGGATGGGTTGGCCACGTGGCATGGCCGAGACAGAAACACTGAGCTTATCGACGATTCTGGTGATCGAGTAAGATAGCAAAACATGACCGCCCACGCTTATCGGCATGGTACAGGATGGATGATGGATGGACTCTGGCCATGCCCCGTGTATTATCTGGGTATTCTATGTACACTCTCACTCCTCCATTTTGAACAGCATATTGTGCGGATCCATCTGTTTAAACACGGATCCAGAGGTCCTGTGGGTATTCTTCATCAATGAACTGAGAGTGGCCGTTCTACGTTGTACACTGCTCTGTTCTTTGTCAAATATTCCGCTCACATTTGTCTTGATTTGTAATGATAGTCTATGTTCATCTTTCCATGGAGTTCGTTCTGGAATAGTTTTCAGGGGGATACCAACTGTGGGCAGATCGGTGGTTTCTCTGCAGAGTCGTTTGGCCTGGTGGATAAAATTGCTTATTTTCAACCACCTCATAGTTAAATTTTCAAGTCTGTTCTTCATCGGGTGGTCTGGCAAGCTGAGGATCTTCTCCATCTCCACTATAAGGGTCGATCTCATCATCTCTCAGGATGGCTACTTTCCTTCTGGCTTTTGCTACTTTTTCCTACCTGTCGAAAAAGGTGTAGGAGCCGGTCGTTCAGAAAGCAATGGCAAACTCCATCCATCCATCATGTGCCATGCCGGTAAGCGTGGGTGGTCATGTTCTGCCATCTCACTCGATCACCAGAGTCGTGGATCAGCTCCGTATTCCTGTCTCAACCATGCCATGTGGCCAAGCCATCCAGGTATTTACTTTTCGGTCTTCCCCTTGGTCTGTTCCTCTCGATCTTGCCAGATGTCACCAAGTTCTCCAAATCATTTCTTCTCATAACATGCCCAAAAAATTTTGACTGTCTACGTCTAATGACTCCAATCAGTTTACGATCTTCATTTGTTTCTTGAAGGACTTGTTCATTGGTCTTTCTGGCTGTCCATGGTATTCTTTGCATTTTCCTCAGAAACCACATTTCTACAGCCATCAGATGTTTTTCAGCCTGACTGCTCATTGTCCAAGCTTCACATCCATATAAAAGTACAGGTTCTATGTAGCATCTCAACACTCCTTTTCTCGTTTCAATTGACATCTTTTTATTGGTCAGTATTTTTTTCATCTTGCTAAAGGCTACTTTTGCCATGGCGATTCTTCTTCTAATATCTTCAAGGCATCTCCCATCAGATGTTATTACTGTTCCGAGATAATTGTACCTATTCACTTGTTGAAGAATATTCCCATTTACTTGTATATTACATTGTGGTATTTCGTTCTTCCTAGTGACGACCATAATCTGCGTCTTTTTACAATTTAATTCTAACCCTAGTTGTTCACTGTGTGTAACAACTGCATCTACTAAATTTTGCAGGTACTGTTCATTGTCTGCAATCAAGACTGTATCATCTGCATATCTAATGTTATTGATGCATCGTCCCCCAATGTTGATTCCTTCCATATCTTCAATATTTCTGAGAATACTTTCACTGTACGGGGAAAACAGGTCTGGAGACATTTACACATCCCTGTCTCACACCTCTCTTAATAGGCTGATATTGGCTTACTTCATTATCACCTCTTATGGTAGCTTGTTGTTTCCAATATATGTTTTTTTTTTACAAATCTAATGTCTATTCCATCAATTTGTAGATCTTCAAGCATCCTTACCATGTTGACATGTTTCACTTTATCGAAAGCCTTTGATTAGTCAATAAAGCAAAGGTGTAGATCTTTGTTTACTTCTATCGAACGTTCGATTACGGTTCTCAGTATATACACAGCAATTAATGTACCCTTGCTTTCTACAAACCCACATTGTTCTTCTCCTATTTAACGTAAAATTTGCCCAGGAATCGCGAACAGCGAAAATGCTGGGGTTGACTGCTACGTCCTGTGAAGGACATGCAACTTAATTATTATTATTATTATTTTGCTACTGCTTCGTTGATGTGCTTTCTCCATGTCGGCCTGTTATCAAATGTTACTCCAAGAATTGCAGATCTGTATAACCACCGACTTCCGGTACAATGGCGACAAAATGACGCGTTACTCTTCGGGGGGACGCTATTTAGTGTTTTCCTTTGGATTTCGTGTGATTTCCTATGGCAATGTGTGATTCGTGTGATTTCCTGTGAATAGTGTTTTCCTGTGGATTATGTGATGTTATTTTGTGTTCGTTTATTGGAAGTTTTCAAAAGAAGCCACGGAAGGCAGGTGGTGGATGAAATTTGAGGGCAGCCGACAGATATTTGTTGGTCATGGTCTCGAGTTTCACGAAGGCAGGCAGAGGAGCTCTTCTTGAGTCAATGGCTGCGGTCTCCGACCAGTACGGTCACTGCCATAGAGGAAAGCAACGGCAAACTACCTCTTTAAAAGTGCCTAGTACATCATGATTCGCTTAAAGACTGATCATCGCAAGACAAGGACAGAGACGTTAAAATTAGCAACATGAAACGTTAGGACGTTAAACGACGGCGAAAAATTAGAGAACATACAACAAGAAATTGAAAGGGAAAAAATTAATATTTTAGGTATGTGCGAAACGAGATGGACAGGAGTAGGCATCAAGATAGATGAAAATTTCAAGATTATTTTATCTGGAGGTGAAGATCGTTATAGGGGAGTGGCAATTATTTTGGACCGGAAAACATCAAAATCTGTTCAAGGATATTGGACCGTGCCGGACAGAGTTCTACTAGTTAAATTAAGTGGCAGACCTTTTAGCATAAATATTATTCAAGTATATGCCCCAACAGGAGAATCCAGTGAAGATAGTGTAGAAGAATTTTATAATGACATAGAGTCTGCCTTAAAGAAATGTACAAATTCAGAAATAAACATCATAATAGGGGACTTCAATGCAAAAGTAGGAAATCAAGGGGATAGATACACAGTAGGAAACTATGGTTTAGGAGAGAGAAATGAAAGAGGATACAGACTCGTAGAGTGTGCAAAAGAACAGGAAATGATTGTAGGAAACACCTGGTTTAAGCAACACCCTAGAAGATTATGGACATGGAGGAGTCCTCATAGCAGGATTAGAAACCAGATTGACTACATTCTCATTAGCAGAAGATTTAGAAACGCGCTAACAGTAGCAAAAACAGTTCCCAGTGCTGATTGTAATAGTGACCACAGACTTCTTACAGGAACATTGAGGGTAAAGTTAAAGAAAGTCAAGTATATAACAGGAAACACTAAATATGATTTGTGTACATTGAGTAATGACAAGGAAATACAAAACAAATTCAACATAGAAGTACAGAACAGATTTGAAATATTGTCTGATCTAGAGATCCTATTCCAGGATGTGGATGATAAATGGGAAACGTTGAAGAATTCAATCAATGTGGCTGCAGAAACAACTATTCCAAAATTAAAGAAGGTGGGTCGTAAGAAATGGATGACTGAAGAAATTTTACACCCCATGGAAACAAGAAGACTCAACAAAAATAATTCTGTCAAATATGAAGAAATTCACAGACAAGTCAGAAAATTATGTAAGGAGGAAAAAGAAGCATGGCTTGAGGAAAAGTGCTTAGAAATTGAAAACCAACAAAACAGTCAAAATACCAAGTTAGTGCAAAAAAGAATTCAGGAACTTACTAATAAAAGAACAAGTACATCAACAGGGTGTCTAAAAACTAAAGATGGCAAAATCATAATAGAAAAAGACCAGATTCTACATATATGGACAGATTATGTGAAACACCTTTATGATGATAACAGAGACGAAAAGTATGATATTAGATTTAATAATGAAGGACCGCCAATTTTGGAGATGGAGGTTCGAAATGTTCTTAAGCAGGCAAGGCCCCCGGTGCAGATAACATCACAACAGAAATGATTAAAGCTTTAGAAGAATTTGGACTAGAGCAAGTCACCAGGACTGCTGAACACATTATATCAGTGTTTCCCAACCTTTTTTGTGCTATGCCCCACCTAAGCCTTCATAGAATTCTTATGCCCCCCCCCCCCCCAACATATACATTATTGATTATTTGGGTGTTTCGGGATTTGAAATTTAAATATTGAGCACAACCCACTACTGGCAACGCTGATCGTATTCTGGTATGAACCTAAGGCCCATCCACGTCAATATGGAAGCACTATACTCGAGTTTCGCTCTCGTTTGAGCTCGTCAGTAGTGCATATCCTTGACCGGATCCGGAAACAAGCCCCGGATCACTGGCGTGTGAAGCGGGTGTGTAACCACGCGGCACACGCTGGACACGGCCAAATTATCATAACAGAATATTACAACGTCACCCATCGTAGGCTATAGCTCAAGATTGCCCGATCGCCGCGACTGACGTCCGTCAATCGATGTGGACCCGAACGATCAGGACTTCTCACTGGCAAGGCACACCAGGCCGCCTAAATCCAGTGAGCAATAATCAAATTGATTATTTGGTTGTTTCGGGATTTGAAATTTAAATATTGAGCACAACCCATTTCAAATTGCCCCCCTTAACAATCGAATTGCCCCCCTGTGGGGCGTGGGCCCCACGTTGGGAAACACTGCATTATATGATACTGGAGATATACCTCCTGAATTATGTAACTCTGTATTTATTGCAATCCCAAAGAAATCAGGAACCTTGGAATGTGATCAACATAGAATAATTAGTATAATGAGTCACATCACAAAGATTTTGCTAAGAATTATCATGCAAAGAGTGAGGAAGAAGATAAAACCTGAAATGGGGAAGAACAATGTGGGTTTGTAGAAGGTAAGGGTACAGTAAATGCTGTGTATATGCTGCGAACAGTTGTTGAACGTGCTATAGAAGTAAACAAGGATATACATCTTTGCTTTATTGAGTATGCAAAGGCTTTTGATAGAGTTTGACATGTCAACATAGTGGATATGCTTGCAGATCTACAAATTGATGGGAAAGACACTAGACTTATACAAAACATATATTGGAAACAACAAGCTGCAATAAGGATTGATAATGAAGTGGGACAGTATAAGCCAATTAAGAGAGGTGTTAGGCAGGGATGTGTGATGTCTCCAGATCTTTTTTCCCTATACAGTGAAAATATTTTCAGAAATGTAGAGGATATAAATGGAATCATCATTGGAGGAATTGCAGACAATGCTCAGGACCTGCAACAATTAGTAGATGCGGTTGTTGTGCACAGTGAGCAACTGGGGTTAGAATTAAATTGTAAAAAGACTCAGGTTGCTGTCGTCACTGGAAGAAAGAAGTGCCACAATGTAATATACAAGTAAATAGAAATATTCTTCAACAAGTGAATCGGTACAATTATCTTGGAACGGTCATGACATCTGATGGGAGATGCCTTGAAGAGATTAGAACAAGAATCGCCATGGCAAAAGTAGCCTTTAGCAAGATGAAAAACATTCTGACCAATAAAAAGATGTCAACTGAAACGAGAAAAAGAGTGTTGAGGGGATACATAGAGCCTGTTCTTTTGTATGGATGTGAAACTTGGACAATGAGCAGTCAAGCTGAAAAACATCTGATGGCTGCAGAAATGTGGTTTCTGAGGAAAATGCAAAGAATACCATGGACAGACAGAATAACCAATGACCAAGTACTACAGGAGACAAATGAACATCGTAAACTGATTAGATAAATTAGACGTAGACAGTCAACATTTTTTGGACATGTTATGAGAAGAAATGGATTGGAGAACTTGGTGACAACTGGCAAGATCGAAGGGAACAGACCAAGAGGAAGACCGAGAGGAAAATACCTGGATGGCTTGGCCACATGGCATGGACGAGACAGGAACACTGAGCTGATCCACGACACTGGTGATCGAGTGAAATGGCGAGTCATGACCGCCCACGCTTTCCGGCATGGCACATGATTGATTGATTGATAACCACCCACATTGCATATCTGTATAATCACCCACATTGCAGATCTGTATAAAATCCAACATTGCAGATTTGTATGACCATCCACGTTGCAGATCTATATTACCACCAACATTGCTTATCTGTATAACCACGAACATTGCAGATCTGTATAACCATCCACATTGCAGATATGTATTACCACCGACATTACAGATCTGTATTATCACCTACATTACAGATCTGTATTACCACCCATGCTGCAGATTTGTATAACCACCCACATTGCAGACCTGTATAACCATTCACAATTACAGATCTTTATAACAACCCACATTGTAGACCAGTATCCTCCTCCTCCTCCTCCTCCTCCTTCTCATCATCATCATCAGCATCATGTGCCATACCGATATGCGTGGGTTGTCATGTTTCGCCATCATCACCAGAGTCGTGGATCAGCTCTGTGTTCTTACCTCGACCATGTCACGTGGTCATACCATCCAGGTATTTATTTCTCTGCGTTCCCCTTGTTCCTTTCCCCTCAATCTTGAAAGTTGTCATCAAGTTCTCCAATCTATTTCTGTTCATGTTTTGACCAACAAATTGTGACCGTCTACGTCTAATTTCTCTAATCAGTTTACGGTTTTAATTTGTATTTGTAGGACTTGGTCATTAGTTTTTCTGTCTGTCCATGATATTCTCTGCATTTTCCTCAGAAACCAAATTTCCACAGCCATTATACGTTTTTCAGCTTGTGTGCTCATTGTCCACGCTTCACATATATTCAAAAGTACAGGTTATATGTATAGTCTGTCCGGAAATTAATGCCGTCATTCACGATCAATTATTTTGAAAACTGTCTGTTCCATCGTTATGAAATTTTTCCAGCCGTCTTATATCCGCAGTATTACTAAATAGACTAAAACCATATTCAGAAGACATATTAGGTGACTACCAGGCGGGTTTTAGACAAAACAGATCAACAATAGATCAGATATTTATCTTACGACAAATAGCCGAGAAACATTGGGAATATAAAAGAGATCTCCATAACATTTTTGTGGATTTTAAAAAGGCTTATGATAGTGTCCATAGGAATAGTCTATGGAATGCTATGCAGGAATTTGGAATACCAAGGAAGTTAATCAACATGACCAGACTATGCATGGAAGATACTTATAATATAGTAACATATAAAGGCAGGAAATCAGACCCCTTCCAAATAACATCTGGCTTGAAACAGGGTGATGCACTATCGCCGCTACTCTTCAATCTGGCTCTAGAGAAAGTTGTAAGGAAGATAAAGGAAGAATGTGATATTGGAGGAACATCCAAGCTGCTTGGTTATGCAGATGATATAGATATTATAGGGCAAAGTGAACAAAAGACATTGGAAATATTGACTCACTTAAAGGAAAAAGCCCAACAGATGGGGCTGGTTATCAACCAAGATAAGACAGAATATATGGTAATTTCAAGAGACGGAATGGCTAAAAAACTCTGGCCACATACAAATAGATAATATGACCATAAAAAGAACGGAAACATACAAATACCTGGGTACAATCTTCAACTGCTCCAACATAATAAGGGAAGAAATACAAACTAGAATCAACTCTGGAAATAGGATATACTATGCACTACAACATCTACTAAAATCAAAGGCGCTATCTCGTAACACCAAAATCACAATATACAAAACACTGATCAGACCAGTTGTGCTGTATGGCTCTCAAACCTGGAGTACAACGAAAGGAGACGAAGCCTTGTTACAAACCTTTGAGAACAAAATTTTAAGACGCATATTTGGACCCATTAGGGATACACAAAGTGGAGAGTGGAAAAGAAGAAGTAACAAAGACATTTATGATCTGTTTAAGTCCCCGCTAATCACTGGTATCATGAAGGCTAATAGACTACAATGGCTGGGGCATATAGAAAGAATGGAAGATAATAGGGAAACAAAACTCGCTTACACTCAGGAAATAAATGACCGTAGACCCCGAGGTAGACCAAGAAGACGGTGGAGAGATAATACATGTACAGACCTACAAGCACTTGGAATCAACGACTGGCAAGAGAAGGTCCACCAGAGAGACGAATGGAGACGGGTTGTATTTGCAGCAAAGAACCTCAATGGCTCGGAAAGCTGAAGAAGAAGAAGAAGAAGAAGAAGAAGAAGAAGAAGAAGAAGAAGAAGAAGAAGAAGAAGAAGAAGAAGAAGAAGAAGAAGAAGAAGAAGAAGAAGAAGAAGAAGAAGAAGAAGAAGAAGAAGTCTTATATTTACCCCCACCCAAGGAATATGTCTTTGAAAGGTCCAAAAACAACTTAAATCATTGAAAGCGGCGACATTCCTTTGATCTTTTGCTGAACAACTAGTGATTTCTCGCTAACGAAGTTATTTTTACGGTAATGTGAGACATGTCAATTCTGTTGACACACAAAGGCGTATCCAGATTCGTATGAGAGTGGGTGCAATGAAAGAATTAGCTTAAAATCGACAGGGTCTGCTGCATTGCACCGGGTGTTTATCCCATATGGCTCAGTTTCTTTCCGCAGCGCGGAAAGCGTCGCACAAAGCACGAACTCTGTAGCTCCAGCGACGACCCTCGGGAGTCTCCGAAAAAATGCACTCGTGAAATGAAGGACGCGGCCCGGAATCGAACATACAACCTTCGGAGCCCGAGTCAGACGGCTTGACCACTTCACCACGGAGAATCCCGAGAGGGGTGCAATGTGTAATATTAGTAAAGACAGAGAATTTACAGAGGCACGGAGTAAATAATTTGTAAATTAACAGGAAAGTAGAAGGAATATATTTCTTACCTTATTTTTCATTGCCTTCTTGTTTCTTCAGCTGATGCTGATGCTGTAATGTTTAGGGCCTGCAATTCGTCTGAATAGTTGGAGCAAAATATCCCAGTAAGTGTGTACGTAGATTAAGGTCTGCGATCTGCTCATACCTTAATCTGTGTCGGACGATTCCAGTAGGTTGATGATTGCTCTCGGTTGCATAAAATTCAATCCATCCTTTCTCCAGTAGCCCTCTTCCTCTTTCAACACATGGTCCTGACGTTTTTTCCAGTAACTTTTATCAATATTTAATAGCGCGGACAGACAGACAGACAGACAGACAGACAGACAGACAGACAGACAGAAAGGTAGGTAGGTAGGTAGGTAGGTAGGTAGGTAGGCAGAAAGGTAGGTGGGTGGGTGGGTGGATGGCTGGCTGGCTGGCTGACTGGGTGGGTGGGTGAGTCGGCCGGTCGGTGGGTCGGTCGGTCGGTGGGTCGGTCGGTCGGTGGGTCGATCGGTCGGTCGGTCGGTCGGCCGGCAGGCAGGTAGGTAGGTATATTAGATAGATAGATAGATAGATAGATAGATAGATAGATAGATAGCTAGCTAGCTAGCTAGATAGATAGATAGATAGATAGATAGATAGATAGATAGATAGATAGATAGATAGATAGATAGATAGATAGATAGATAGATAGATAGATAGATAGATATGGGTAGGTCGGTCGGTCGGCCGACCGGCAGGCAGGCAGGCAGGCAGGTAGATAGATAGATAGATAGATAGATAGATAGATAGATAGATAGCCAGCTAGCCAGATAGATAGCCAGCTAGCTAGCTAGATAGATAGATAGATAGATAGATAGATATGGATAGGTCGGTCGGTCGGCCGACCGGCAGGCAGGCAGGTAGATAGATTAGATAGATAGATAGATAGATAGATAGATAGATAGATAGATAGATAGATAGCCAGCTAGCCAGATATATAGCCAGCTAGCTAGATAGATAGATAGATAGATAGATAGATAGATAGATAGATAGATAGATAGATAGATAGATAGATAGATAGATAGATAGATAGATAGATATCGGTAGGTCGGTCGGTCGGTCGGTCGGCCAGCAGGCAGGCAGGCAGGCAGGTAGATAGATTAGATAGATAGATAGATAGATAGATAGATAGATAGATGGATAGATAGATAGATAGATAGATAGATAGATAGATAGATAGATAGATAGATAGATAGATAGATAGATAGATAGATAGATAGATAGATAGATAGATAGATAGATATCGGTAGGTCGGTCGGTCGGTCGAACTGCCAGCAGGCAGGCAGGCAGACAGACAGACAGACAGACAGACAGACAGATAGATAGATAGATAGATAGATAGATAGATAGATAGATAGATAGATAGTTAGTTAGATAGATAGATAGATAGATAGATAGATAGATAGATAGATAGATAGATAGATAGATAGATAGATAGATAGATAGATAGATAGATAGATAGATAGATAGATAGATAGATAGATAGATAGATAGATAGATAGATAGATCCCCGCCAGGAGCCGGGCCGAGCCAGCTAGTTTATTTATATAATCACGTTTCATGAAAGAACCCACAGTTTGACGACACCTCTGAACCTATCCCATATAAATTCCCTCAGTCTGCCAAAAGCAAAACCGCGCAGACACATTGCAAAAATTTGGGGGTGTGTCTTGTTGAAACGGTAATACTCTTAAAATGATAGAATGAGTGCGGGGGCAAAAAAATATATACCGCATATAACCAAACATTGAAATCTGCTATACAATCTCCAGAACAAAAATTTGTTTGTTGGGTGGACATAATTATAAGGTTATATGCTAAATCTCATCATTTTCCCTCAATTGGTTACTGAAATATTGAATTTTATATTGAGGCAACCAAAAAAATAAAAAAAATAAATAAAAACACACACTATTTTTTTTATAGCACTTCAACACTCTTTTTTGCCGTTGCAAATGACAACTTTTTACTGCTCAGTATGTGTTTTCCATCTTGTAAAAGTAAAAGGCTACCTCCGCCATAGTGATTCTTGTTCTAATTTCTGCAAGGCATCTCCCATCAGGTGTTATGACCGTTCTGAGATAAGTTTACCAATTCATTTGTTGAAGAATATTCCCATTTACTTGTATATTAAATTATGGTGTTTCTTCCTTCCTAGTGACGACCAAAATATGTGTCTTCTTACAATTTAATTCTAACCCTGATTGTTCAATGTGTGCAGCAACCGCATATACTAAATGTTGCAGAGCCTGCTCATTGTATGCAATCAATACTGTATCATCTGCATATCTAATATTATTGCTATTACACTATTATATTCCACTCATACCGTCTACATTCTGAAATTATTTTAACTATATAGGGAAACACGATTTGAAGACATTACACATCCCTATCGCACATGTCTCTTAATAGGCTGATATTGAACAACTTCATTATCAATCGTAATGGCCTCTTTTTGTTTCAAGTATATGCTTTTTTTACAAGTCTAAGGTCTTTCCCAACAATTAGTAAGACCAGTATAACCGCCCACATTGCAGACGTACATCAGACAGACACTGAGACGTACATTAGACAGATATACACATACCTACATCAGGAAGACATACATTAAACAGACACATATAAGACAGACGTATATTAGAAAACGACATAGGACTACATCAATTAGGCAAACACAGGCACACATAAGAAAGACACATACATACATCAGACGCAGACAGCCACACACAGACATACAGCAGACAGACATACACAGATAGACAGACATCCAAGCAGACACATACGGCCATACAGACACAGACAGACAGATAGGCACATACACAGACAGACACACACGGCCATACATCAGACAGACAGACATCAAACATACACACAAATACATATACAAACAGACATACATCAGACACACACTAGACACACATCAGAAAGACTCACAGACAGAATCAGACAGACAACAGACAGACAACAGACAGGCAGATAAACCCACAGACAGACACACATCGGACCGTCATTAGACAGACATCATATAGTCAACAGACAGACATCAGGCATATATCAGACAGACATGGGACAGACATCAGACATCGAACATACATCAGACATACAACATAGAAACATACATATATCAGACAGACAGACATCAGACAGACATATATCAGACATACAGACATCAGACAGATAAACAGACATCAGACAGAAAAACAGACATCAGACAGACCATGTTTATAACATGATGCATGTATCAGACAGACAGATATAAGACAGACAGACATCAGACACACTGACATCAAACAGATAGACATGGGACATACATCAGACAGACAGGCAGACATCAGACAGACATATAGACAAAAAGACAGACAGACATCAGATAGACAGATAGACATGAGACATACATCAGACAGACAGACATCAGTCAGACAGACAGACATCAGACACTCTGATATCAAACAGACAGACATGGGACATACATCAGACAGACAGACAGACAGATATCAGACAGGTAGATAGACAGACAGACATACGCCAGACAGACATATATCAGACAGACATACATAAGACAGACATATATCAGACAGACAGACATCCGATAGATAAACAAACATCAGACAGACAAACAGACATCAGACAGACATCAGATAGATAAACAAACATCAGACAGAAAAACAGACATCAGACAGACCATGTTTATAACATGATGCATGTATCAGACAGACAGATATAAGACAGACAGACATCAGACACACTGACATCAGACAGATAGACATGGGACATACATCAGACAGACAGGCAGACATCAGACAGACATATAGACAAAAAGACAGACAGACATCAGATAGACAGATAGACATGAGACATACATCAGACAGACAGACATCAGACAGACAGACAGACATCAGACACTCTGACATCAAACAGATAGACATGGGACATACATCAGACAGACAGACAGACATACATCAGACAGATAGATAGACAGACAGACATACGCCAGACAGACATATATCAGACAGACATACATCAGACAGACATATATCAGACAGACAGACATCAGATAGATAAACAAACATCAGACAGACAAACAGACATCAGACAGACATCAGATAGATAAACAAACATCAGACAGACAAACAAACATCAGACAGACAGACACCTACCCAGACACAGGGGACCTGTATAATCGTTCATACAGACAGTACAGTTGCCATATTTGTTGTCACAGGTCATATTCAAACAGTGCGGAGAACAGCTACGGAAGCATAATGAGCAGTAGTAGCCATCAGGGCATTCTGGGTTTAGTGCAGAAGAAATGAGATCAATTGCTTGTGATACTGTCACATAATGCATGCTATTTGAACATGTACATGTGGCTGATAGACATTCATGGCAATCACTTGGTCTTGTGTAACTGTGGTTCTACCTTAGATATATACAATAAATATATCAAATTATAGGGAGGAGAAAGGGGGAGAAGAAAAAGACGACGACGACGACAACGACGACGAAGAAGAAGAAGAAGAAGAAGAAGAAGAAGAAGAAGAAGAAGAAGAAGAAGAAGAAGAAGAAGAAGAAGAAGAAGAAGAAGAAGAAGAAGAAGAAGAAGAAGAAGAAGAAGAAGAAGAAGAAGAAGCAGCAGCAGAAGAAGAAGAAGCAGAAGAAGAAGAAGAAGAAGAAGAAGAAGAAGAAGAAGAAGAAGAAGAAGAAGAAGAAGAAGAAGAAGTAGAAGAAGAAGAAGGAGGAGGAGGAGGAGGAGGAGGAAGAGGAGGAGGAAGAGGAGGAAGAGGAGGAGAAGTAGGCGAAGGAGGTGGAGAATGGGAGGAGAAGGAGGAGGAGGAGAAGGAGGAGGAGGAGGATGGGGGAGAAGGAGGAGAAGTCGCACACTCTACCTTCACAGTGCAGGCCAACACGACTGCCGACACAGCCCAGACACTCACCAGTCGTCGCGTCACACTTCCGTTTCAGACATGCCCTGGGGCACAATTTCAAACAGCCGGGCCCGTATTTTCCCACGGGACATTCTGCAACAGATGGACATGCATAACCATGGCGTAGATGGAACTGTACTGTTGTTTTCACCGGTCTAGTACCAAAGTTTGGAGATAACAATAATGCAGGGGTATATGCATGTGAAGAGAGCAAGAGGAACGCCAAAGATAGGATGGGTGCATGATGTTGCGGATGATCTTCAGATAGGTGTATCGGAAGCGGGACATCTCGCCTATGATCGAGGTGTTCTGGAAGTTTGTTATGAGAGCCAGGTAATGCAAATGATATGCTACTGAATGAATGAGTACCACATTAAACTGTGTTTATCAATTTCAATGCGAGTGCCAGGCAGCTTACATGGGAAGACCTGAAAGACAATAAGAAAATAAGGTTTCTAACATTAACACAGTATGGATAGAAAATGGAGTAAATTGGTCTTCAGTAACCCACCGCAATCGACCTTATACAAATCTCAGCTCGGCCACCTCTCAACATCTAAATTGCTGATTTAAAGTAAACGCAGCAAAAGGCGATGGATACGATGAATAATAAACTATTAGTTAGTTAGTCGACAGATCATCCTCATTGCACATCGAACCACTCAGTCCATAAGTGATCGGATCCTCTCCTCAGCAAATCCCGCAGCGTGTAGCGGCTAACGACACCAGTTCTGTATTGGTTTATCAGTCTTCTATACCATTCGTATTGGTTAATGTTTATGCCCGCAATGCGAGTGTGGACGCCCAGAAGTGGCAGTGCTTAAGTGGCATATTAGGCCACGAGAGAAATGTTATTTTCTGTGGTGACTTCAACGCTAAAGGCAGATCATGGGGAAACACTTCCTCCAATACACAAGGGGAGGAGCTCGAGACTGCACTGGAAACCATCGACCTGTTTTGTATCAACAGTGGCTGTGTCACCAGGACAGCAAGCCGTCCAGGCGATGAGGACAGTGCTATTGATCTGGCGCTAGTTTCACCTTCACTCACTACAGTGTGTAGATGGGGTGTCCTAGGACACCATGGCAGCGACCACCACCCATGCAGCATATTGGTGGAGAAAGGCAGAACCAGGCAGCACAAGCTAAAGGTAAAGACGTTCCAGTATGACAGTACAGGGCAAGATGTGGTGAGTAAAATAAGACGTGACAAGCGCAGAACGTTTCAGGGCAGGAAGAAAAGGAAAAAAAGCTGGGAGCAGCCACCGTGGTGGAGTTTCGAGGTGGAGAAGGCTTGGGTGGATAAGCGTAGTGCTGTAAGGAGATGGCAAAATGCCAAGAAGAACAGAGCTGGTCATCCTAGTCCCTGCTTGCACTTAGAAAGAGAGATGCACACAAAAGTAAGCTATTTCAAAAAACTGGTCACGGTGGTTAAAAGCGAAAAATGGGCAGAGGTGTGTCAAAGAGTAAGCACAGACAAGTCACTGAAATTGTTCTGGCGACTACATAAAAGCATGAGTGGTGTAGTCAAGAATAAGAGCATTTCTGACTTCCAAGGTGCTGACCTCATCTGGCAGAGGACTGACGAGGACAAGGGCAAAGCCCTCTTTGAACGCTACCTTGAGCAGAGCAACCAGACAGACATGGGAGGCCGGAATCTGGCCAAGGAGGTCACCTCAGACAGATGCAAGGCCCAGAACACTTCGGATGAAGACACAGTGACAGTGAAAGAAATCAAGGCTGTGCTTCGACGATCAAAAAACAGTGCTCCAGGTCCTGATGGCATAAGATACGACGACATAAATAGGTGTACCGACAATGAGCTAGAGAAACTAGCAGACATGTACAACAACAGTATAGGGAGTGCTAGCATCAAGGAGGAATGGTTACACAGCTATCTGATTCCCTTGCCGAAGCCTGACAAAGACCACAAAAAAATTCAGGGATATCGAATTATAACCATGCAGAATACAATAGGCAAGCTGCTGGAGAAGGTAATTGCCAGGAAAATATCAAGCCAACTAGAGAGGCAAGGTGTTTTCCCACCTACCCTGGGTGGGTACCGTCCAAAAAGAGAAACCTGGACCAATGCAGCAGTCTTTGCCCACGATGTCTATGAAGGTTTCCACTCAGGCACTGAAACCGTTGCTGCAGCGATTGATCTTGAGGACGCATACAACAGAGTACCACTGGATTTTTTAATGTTTCAGCTTCTTGAACTAAACGTAAGTCCATTCCTCCTTAGTTGGATCGCTGCAGCTCTCTTCCAACGGAAAGTAGTTTTAAGATGTGGCAGTTGGACTTCGGAACCAACAACAATATATCCTGGCCTACCACAGGGATCACCATTATCTCCGGTACTGTTCAACGCCTACACAGTAAGAATCACCAGTGAGCAGATCACTGGACCTGGCAGGACATTGTCATATGCCGATGATGTTTTAGTGTATCGTCAGGGTAAGGATAGAGAGGAGGTTGCTGTGGAACTACAAACCGAACTCAATCGCATAAGTACTTGGTGTGATGAAGCTGGGGCAATGGTCAACCCAACAAAGTCAACAGTGACTTGGTTCTCGTGAATAATCATATTGTCAACACTCCAACACCAACTGTAATGCTGTGTTCAGAGACGGTGGAAAGAACGCAGGCAATGAATTACCTGGGGATACGGTTTGATCGAAGTCTTGCTTATAATGTGCACATAGACCAGGTGATAACAAAGGCCAAGCGGGGTTTGGCAGCGGTGCGGGTGATGGCGGCAGCAAACTGTGAGCAGCGCCATCTATGTCTTCTGTACGAGGGGCTGGTCATGTCTGTTTTGGAGTATGCAATGGCAATCCTGACTGTCAGCCATAAGCAGATAGAAAGGATGGAAAGGATACAGAATGAAGCTATGCGCATTATTCTTGGATGTACAAGAGATACAGCATGCAGGGCGATGCGCTACATTCTTGATTTTCCAACCATTGAAGAGAGAATGCAAGTTTGCAGGGCACGCGCCTACCTCAGAATTAACGCAAACACACAGCATCCACTGCATAGTGAAATTAGGAAGGTGAAGGGCAGCAGGTTAAAAAGAGGACGGTCGTGGATGGGTCAAGCCGAGGACATTCTTCAACAGGTGTGTTCACTTGAGGACTTAGAACCTGGCGAGGAGTGGGTGCAAGTGCCAACAGACTTCTGCACATCCTTTTCAGTTTGCATCCAACTAGATAGAAAATGCAGACAAGAAAATCCGGCTGCTGTTGAGGCTGAAGTACAAGCGTTGATTTTCGAGAATTCGCTAGACGGTGACGCGGTCATCTACACAGATGGGTCGGTCGTCCGACATGTGAGAAGCTCATGGGCCTTTACAGCTCGGACCGGAGGGAGAATTGTGAAGGAGGACTCTGGTGCTTTCACTGAAACCACAAGTAGCCTGACCATGGAAGTCATGGCAGTAAGTAAAGCAATAACATGGCTCGAGACACAGACATTCACTAGGGCTTGTTTCCTTAGCGACTCAATGAACATGATCAAGAGGATAGAGGAGGGGTCGATCCGAAGAGAATGGTTGCTGCCTCTGAAGCGGTCTCGGCTGGCAAAGATTAGTTTCATCTTCGTGCCAGGGCATGCGGGAGTACAAGGAAATGAGCGGGCTGACAAGCTCGCAGGTGAGGCTACTGTTGAGGGCGGACGCGCCATGGACCAGGCTGACATTCTGAATGCTCTACGAGAAGTGAGACTTTTGCAAGAACCAAGTGATGACTGTGAATCTACAACAATGGCCAGACTGCGAGAGCAGCAAATTAAAAGAGGGGTGGCCAAACAAGAACACTACGCAGGAAGCCAAAGAAGATTGATAAACCAACACAGAACTGGCGTCGTTAGCCGCTACACGCTGCGGGATTTGCTGAGGAGGGGATCCGAGCACTTATGGACTGAATGGTCCGATGTGCAACGAGGATGATCTGTCGACTAACTAACTAACTAACTAACTTATCAGTCTTCTTTGGCTTCCTGCGTAGTGTTCTTGTTTGGCCATCCTTCTTTTAATTTGCTGTTCTAGCAGTCTGGCCATGGTTGTAGATTCACAGTCATCACTTGGTTCTCGCAAAAGTCTTACTTCTCGTAGAGCATTCAGAATGTCAGCCTGGTCCATGGCGCGTCCGCCCTTCACAGTAGCGTTACCTGCGAGCTTGTCAGCCCGCTCATTCCCTTGTACTCCCGCATGCCCTGGCACAAAGATGAAACTAATCTTTGCCAGCCGAGACCGCTCCAGAGACAGCAACCATTCTCTTCGGATCCACCCATCTCTATCCTCTTGAGCATGTTCATGGAGTCGCTAAGGAAACATGCCCTAGTGAATGTCTGTGTCTCGAGCCATGTTATTGCTTTACTTACTGCCATGACTTCCATAGTCAGGCTACCTGTGGTTTCAGCAGAAGCACCAGAGTCCTCCTTCACAATTCTCCCTCCGGCCTGAGCCGTAAAGGCCCATGAGCTTCTCACATGTCGGACGACCGAGCCATCTGTGTAAATGACCGCATCACCGTCTAGCGAATTCTCGAAAATCAACGTTTGTACTTCCGCCTCCACAGCTGCCGGGTTTTCTTGTCTGCATTTTCTGTCTAGTTGGATGCAAACTGAAAAGGATGTGCAGAAATCTGTTGGCACTTGTACCCACTCCTCGCCAAATTCTAAGTCCTCAAGTGAACACACCTGTTGAAGAATGTCTTCGGCTAATAAACTATTGATCAAATATACGGAGGCGTTAACAATTAGGCGGTTGCAACTAATTTTATGCAGACAGATAAATACAGTACTGCTTGCTTGTGTTCGCTGGCTGTGAACTCCAGCGCGAAGTCCCGTATGCCGGATGAAGACATCCTGCAGTCCAACATCAGTGTGATGTCATACAGGACCTGAGGTTTGCTTGAGTATCCGTTGTCCCATGTCTGGCCTATTGGTGTGCAGATTGGTGGTTCCTCGCCGTGCAGGCAGACACTCTCCGACTTCGGAGGAATCCACGATCCTACTGACTTTAGCCAGGAACCCAAAGGGACCTGTTGCCCAGGACGCTCGGCGAGGACGCGTCAATAGGTCTTGGCCAGTATAGAACCCAGCCCTGGTGCCTTGGAAACACCTCTGCGTCCCATACAGTATTGCAAATTTGCGATTATCATTGGGATTACAGATGCCCCTACATTGGAACAACATCTGTGACTACGTGTTTTTTAAGTAAACATAGCTGCGGGCGATTTGGCAGCAGACCGCCTTGCCTTGGTGTTTTACCAAATGGTCTGGATTCCGGTCGTTCAGAAAGGAATAACAAACTACTGAACGTAAACTTGCCAAGAGATCGCAACAGCGAAAAATTCGGGTGTTGACTGCGACGTCCTGTAAAGGATATGCAACTAACTCTAACTTTTAACTTCTACATTTATACGTCCCATTAATGTATGCATATTCAATATATTCACACATATTCCATAGATTCACACATGTAACATGATTCACATATATCCCCTGGATTCACTCGCCTTGTAGAGTAACACATATCCCATGGATTCACAAATGTCACCTGGATTCACACATACACCATGAATTAACACGTATCCTCTGTATTCACACATGTCCCTGCACTCACACATATCCCATGGATTCACACATGCCCACTGAATTCACACATGTCTCCTGGATTCATACATGTCCCCTGCATTCACACATACCCCCTGCATTCACACATACCCCCTAGATTCACACATGTCTCCTGGATTCACACGTGAATCATTGATTCACACATGTCCCATGGATTCACACATATCCTCTAGATTCATTCATGTCCCATGGATTCACTCATGTCTCATGGATTCACACATGTTCCATGGATTCACATATGTCCAATGGAATCACATGTCCCGTGGATTCACACATATAAACAACAACAATCTATTTGGAGCTGTGTTTATCGATTTCAAGAACGCATTTGATACGATAGGCCATTTTATTTTATTTAAAAAAAAAAAAAAAAAAAAAAAAAAAAAAAAAAACTAAAGACAATGAAAATTGGCCCTAATGAATGACTCTAATAATATCTTTTCTGCCAAACAGAAAGCAAGTAGTATCACATAATAAATCTCTGTCTCAAACCACTACCTTCAATATTGGAGTACCGCAAGGCTCTATTCTTGGCCTTCTATTATTTGTCATATATATTTACGATCTATCTTTGCATCTTTCATCATCCTGCGATCTATTTGCAGACGAGTGTACAGTGTACACAAACGCTGAAAGCTGTAACTTGCTTGAGTCGTCTTTGCAACAAGAATTAAATAATGTAGTTAGGATGAGCTATGCGAATTGTATGCAAATTATTGCTAAAACAAAATCAATGTTATTAACAACCAGACAAAGTCTTCAGTCTATATAAAATGTATTCACACAGTTCACTTCAACTTCACATCGATAACATGCTAGTAGAAAGTGTAATTGAGCGCAAAACATTAGGCCTCATCATTGATAGAAATTTAACCTTTAATCCCCACGTTCAAGCGCTCGTTAAACAAACAGCGATAAACTTCTACCAACTCGCCAAAATTAAAAATTTTCTTGATGAGGACACAAGGAAAGTATTCTATACTTCTCACATACAGACACAGTTTGACTACTGCTCTACAATCTGGGACGGTTGTTCCTATTCAAATATCCAGCCACATTTTCTCACTCCTGAAACGGGCCATGAGTTTAATTTATAGCAAAAATTTAACTGACAATCCTAGCCTGCATAAACGCCTTCAGTTACTACCACTCCGCAAACGCCTGCTTTTCAGTAAGGCCAAACTAATTCACCAAATCCTACATCGGAATGCCTCAAATTACTTTTGGCCATTGTTTAAATATAATGCTAGACACAGTAAACGATTAAATATATTACACATTCCGGAGTCTGGGATTGACTCATAAATAACAAGATTAACGTAATCTGCAGCTCAGCTGTGGAAGAATCATCCACAAGAAATCAAAGACATCACCATTCCCTATACATATAATCGCAAATTATTCGAACACTATCTCGATACGGATTACATACTCCCTTAATAATAGAAATAATAATAATAATAAATACCTAGTATAACAGCCAGTCCTCTCTTGGTAGACCAGTATGTTGCACATAGCTAATAACAAGTGTCACACCATTCATTAATATTACTGAGTCGTTTAGAATTGATTTTTGCATTTTCCCCATGCCTTTATAATGCATATCTTTTGCATTGTTGCTGTTCTCAGATAGCCTTGAGTGGTGTGTGAATGAAATAATGTATGAAAGAGAGTGACTGAAGAGCAGAATGTTAGACGGGAATGCGTACCCAATTCTTAACCCTTTGAAAATAAAGTTTGTTTGTTCGTTCGTTCGTTCGTTCGTTCGTTCATATCCCATAGATTCACACATGTTCCATGCATTTACACGTGTCCCCTGGATTCACGCAAGTCTTCTGGAGTCACATGTGTCCCATGGATCCACGCATATCCCATGGATTCACATATATCCTCTAGATTCACACATGTACCCCGGATTCACACAGTTCCCCTAGATTCATACATGTCCCATAGATTCATACAACACCCATGAGAGGTGTTGACTTAATCTCACACATGACAGCAGATTCCATTAAACTCACAGATCCTGTCCAGGTCAGGCTGCTTTGTCAAGGGTTCATTCAAGTCTATTTCCGACAGTGACTATTGTTATCTTCATTGTCCAATCTAGAGTTGAAGATTTAGTAGCTTCAAGTCGCGCGAAGTATGGCTGAGTTGAAACAAACTTAATGGAAGGTAACAACAAAAGGTGTCCATTGAATGTCACGTTGTATCAACTGAATTCCACGTGTGTCCGTTGAATATAGTGTCCGATCGTTATCGGGTGTCAGATCTTAGTCAGATATAACTAGGCTACCCTATGACAGTAAACAGTACTAGTTGCTTTGTGTTAGCGCCGAATGTTTGGCGGCGCTTACCCCACCTGACACCCCACATTGTGCCAACGGCTTCTGGTGGAGAACTGCAATTGCGAGAGTACAAGCCTTACCCTAGTGCAAGAAAATGCAACCTAAAGACTAAATGTCATGGCATGACAGACCAGGCCCTAAGCCTTGGTAGGCAACTGGTCTAGGATTGAAGCTCCGATAGGCGGACAGCTAGAGCATTGCTTTCCTAATCCGGCAGCTTCTGCAGCTTGTCTTGTTCCAGATGTGTTGATGGCACCTTTCCTCTGGAGTACACTAGGCAGGCTGAGAGAGGGATCACGCTGCTTGGGCAACATATGGTCTCTAAATTCAGCCCAGGCTTTGTGTTATGGAGAGGTATAACTCCATTGTACAAACTATCGTCTGTCAAGACGGTCAGGTGCCAGTCATACATTGTTGTCTTTATTGTCCAGCGTAGAGAAGATGTTTGAGCCTATACAAGCCTCGTCATTTATACTAGGAGCTTTATTATTTTGTACGCTCCCTCGCTTTGAACTCAAGCGTTGTCCATACACGTGCTAGCACTTCTAGTGAACTGGACTGATTTTTGCACGTGAATAAGCTGTACCTATTGCCAATGCCCTCTCGCCATCTGACGAACCCACTCCGACTTCTGAGGTATACTTGGAGTTTACATGATTCAGTGTCTTGGGATTATTAACCGTCTTAAGCGTCTTCCTGTATCCGCCATGGGCTTATATATCACCGAAATAATGTCATTGCGAAATGTTGTCTCAACTAACATATCAATACGGTAATTTTACCTCAGCAACATCCTTTAATTTGATTTATAATTCAACATGTCAGTTACCATTGTCTCAACTAACATATCAATACGGTAATTTTACCTCAGCAACATCCTTTAATTTGATTTATAATTCAACATGTCAGTTACCATTGTCTCAACTAACATATCAATACGGTAATTTTACCTCAGCAACATCCTTTAATTTGATTTATAATTCAACATGTCAGTTACCGTTGTCTCAACTAACATATCCATACGGTAATTTTACCTCAGCAACCTCCTTTAATTTGATTTATAATTCAACATGTCAGTTACCGTTGTCTCAACTAACATATCAATACGGTAATTTTACCTCAGCAACCTCCTTTAATTTGATTTATAATTCAACATGTCAGTTACCATTGTCTCAACTAACATATCAATACGGTAATTTTACCTCAGCAACCTCCTTTAATTTGATTTATAATTCAACATGTCAGTTACCATTGTCTCAACTAACATATCAATACGGTAATTTTACCTCAGCAACCTCCTTTAATTTGATTTATAATTCAACATGTCAGTTACCATTGTCTCAACTAACATATCAATACGGTAATTTTACCTCAGCAACCTCCTTTAATTTGATTTATAATTCAACATGTCAGTTACCATATTAACAACTTATAGGTCATACCTGTGACACACCCATACTTGCCATTTGCCGCCATCCATATTTGGTTGTTCCAAACCTAGTTTTATTTGGCACTGAATCAGTTAAATACCAAATGTGTGAAAACAAAAACTGGTACCAGAACCTGTACAACGTATTCCCATGAAAGGCTGCTTGCAAGAACAGTGCCCAGTATGAGTGTCACAACCGTTATGGCAATTTCTGGAGCAATTCAAGGCACAGCGTCTCCCATACTTGCCCATGTCGCACTCTGGAAGAAGAGAACAATCCGTGACATACTGGAACAGAAAGATGAGATGTGAAGGCACATAAACATTGGTTGTTATTGACACAACGTATAGTCTTTTGGGTTAGTTAGTTAGTTAGTTAGTTAGGTAAATAGTTAGGTAGTTAGTTAGTTAGTTAGTTAGGTAAATAGTTAGGTAGTTAGATAGTTAGTTAGTTAGTTAGTTAGTTAGGTAAATAGTTAGGTAGTTAGATAGTTAGTTAGTTAGCTAGTTAGTTAGGTAAATAGTTAGGTAGTTAGTTAGTTAGTTAGTTAGTTAGGTAAATAGTTAGGTAGTTAGATAGTTAGGTAGTTAGTTAGTTAGTTAAATAGGTAGGTAGTTAGTAAGATAGCTAGGTAGTTAGGGATAGCTAGTTAGTAAGATAGCTAGGTAGCTAGAGTCAATGCCTAGTGTGCAGACGTGTTTGTGTGCTCTCCTCCTTTTTGGATTATTTTTTCTGTCTATCTTCATTAGAGCGCAATGGATTTTATATGATTGTGATCACAACAATGCCGTTCAACTTGTGAAATTGTGTTAAGGTTGCTAAATGTGCAGTGTTGGATATGAATGCTAATAATGTTGTATTCAATACTATGGATAAACTATTCACGAAACGGAGAAGCGTCAGTGATAGCTTGAACTAGCCAATCACAACACTGGAATTTAAACCGAGTGCGGGCGCTGCTAAAATGTGTACCTGCGGGCGAAAATACAATACTATGTAGCCATGCTTGAACAGGGGGAAGCTTCTGGACTGGAGGTAGCTGCAGAACGTGGGCGATGTGGGTTAAGATTAAGATCTACCAGAACTAAGAACTACGCACTAAACAAAGAGAAAGCAGTGAAAAGCAAGTTAAAGAATTGCTTTGGCTCTCCATCACTGTCTGTCAAGCGTATGAACGACGGGAAATGCATTTCCATTACTTTCAATAATACTCTGCATTATGAGGCATTTCGAACATGCCTGATCAAACATTATCAGGGCGACCAAGTTGAGTACAGGGTGGACCGACACGGCGCTCAAGTCGAAATCAAAGTATCAGCTTCGTTACACACTTTGCATCTCTACAACTCAAAAAACAGTTTGCTTGCCCAGGGGGCAGTTGACGTCATGTCTGAGTGGCTCTCGACTCATTTCGTTGAAATTCAACAGACAGCACAGAAAATAATATGTGACTCACTAAACACACCTGCCGATCTCAGCATGCTAGTGGCTGGCGAACCTACACAATCTGAAGCTGTAGCCATCACAGCATCAGGCCATAATGACACCATAGTCCAACAAACCATGACTCAGCACAGCAACAACACGAATGAAACTTCTAACCGACCAGTGTTGCTAGCCATTGAGTACCCGATGAGTATGTGTGTAGAAGACAGTATACAACCAAATGAAATAAATTCGAATCAAATAGAGGTTGCACCATCGGTACTAGATGATAGACCAGCTACTAACCAACACTCGTGCGTCTGTCAGCAGCATATTAAAAAGTTAGAGTCAGACCTGAAAGTACTTTTTGATGCCGCCTCTGACAACACAAACAAGATCGCCACGATCATTAGTGACTATAACAACCTCAAGTCAGAGGTGACTCTCCTGAGAGAAGAAAATGTGAAACTAAAACACACCGTTGAGACGTTACAACGCTCGCCCACTACTGACCTGGCAGCACACGCAGATAGTCTAGAAGTAACAGAACCAGTCGTAGGCGCGTCAATTACTCAGCCAACCAAAACACATCAGCAAATAGAAAATGTTGCTCGACAGCACTCAACATATCCTATCGAAGTAAAGGTCAGCAATAGATTTGAAGCATTACAAGAGCAACTATCAAACAACAGCCTGGACGACAGAGCATTGCCGAGAGAATACGCCCACATTCAAGAAACATCTGATAATATGCAAGAAGACAGACTACAGCTGGATTGTCACCAATGGCAGAAACAGCGTGCAAGACGTGTCAGAACCCAACATACACAGAAAACACCGGCTGACTGCACCCACTTGATAATTGGCGACTCTTTGATTGGAGGCATTTACAGCGACCGCATGTCCATATCAGACACCGACAAAGCCGCAACAATTCAGCTTCCAGGTGCAGGAGTAGAAAGACTAACAAACAGTGTACGTAAACTGGAGGTTAATAAAGCCATTAGAAAGACAACGATTCATACAGGAATACAAGACACTATGAAAAACCAAAGTATAACAATTTCTCAGTTAAGAACACTACTTGACTTACTACGTTACACTTTCCCAAATTCTACAGTGTTTTTCTCCTCCATCATACCACCAAGTTATGGCTCTCAACGTCGATTGGCCGACATAAACAATAACACCCTAGAGACTTTTTGCAATCGGTATCGTGTACACTTTATCAACAACACACCCTTCTTCACATCACAGTCAGGAGCACCAAGGAAACGATTGTATAGAGACCAAATACACACAACATTAGGAACTAGTCTTCTTGCAAAGAACATTAAATATCCTGAAAGGCAAAAAAACCTGACCAACACACAAATGATAAATTCTGAAGAACCTAGGCCACCCCAGGCCAGCCGAAACTCCCCATTTCACCAGGTAAACGTCTGCTGACATCTGACCCCCGACCTCCGGCCACTCAAGAATCACACATGCTACCAAGAATAAACCAACCCATCCTTCCTACCCCCATCTTAGCACGGGAAGGAGATAACTACCACAATAGTTTTCCTGCCCTCCCCTGCAAGGAGCCTGCGTTGCAAACATCGGCACACACACACGGCAGTAATACCACTTTGACACATCCCCCTTCACGCCACAAATGGGCCACCTAGCAGACAGCAGGAAGTTCCGCATCATTGGGGTCCAGAACTTTACGCCAAAAATGGGTCACATATCAGACAACAACAGGTTCCGCATCATTGGAATCCAGAACTGCTACACTTGATGCAATTTAGTCCGGCCGCACTGAATCAAGCTTTTATGATATCTCTACAATACAGACCTGTAAGATAGGATATGTATTAAACACTGAGCCCTATACGCAATATACCAGGAAAAGAGCTTCCTCCTTGAACTTTAACTGCTTACTATTTAGAGTTTTATCTCCCGTGTGGGATACCCAACTTTAAACAGGAACATTGACTTGTATAGTCATTTATTCATTCTTTTTGATAGCAGCTGGTTACATAGCTTGCGAAGTAGTTCGAGCTACGTAATTGTTGTATGTTCATACGCTTTAATTGTTTTTGTTCTGTATTTGCACTATACTTGTTGGTCTCATTAGTTATATCGTTATAATATTGTCATTTACATATCGATTTCTATTACTGGTGTTTTGCAAATTAATGTTATTGTGTATTTTTATGATCTTGTATTTTTACCTAATTTTGACTAATTTACACTTACTTCTTGGGTGAAATGTCTGAGAAGTGGCAACATTGGCTCAATAAATCAGGAATACGTTTTGGACACTTAAACATATGTAACTTATTCAACAAGCTGCCAGAGTTATCTTCTATTCTTAATCAAAATTTTCATGTATTCGGCCTTAGTGAAAGTAGACTAAATGAAAACATTTCAGATGAGGACATCTCTATTAAAGGGTACAAAGTGTTTAGAAGAGATCCCTGTAGGAAACAAGAGACAGGCATAGTAGCCTATGTTTCTAATCTACTAAATGTTCACCGTAGGCTAGACTTTGAAACTTGCGAAATAGAATGTATTTGGTTGGAGTTAAAACTTCGAAACATCACACCCCTGATAATTGGCTACCTCTATCGAAATCCCAGGGCTGGATACGTTTGGTACGAAAACTTCACTACCATGATGGATGTGGTTTTCGCTTCCGGGAAGGAAATTATACTACTCGGAGACTTTAACATTGACACCAACAAATCCCATATAATCTGGGGAAATATAATTGCATCATACAACTTCCAACAAATAGTAAAACAAGATACTAGAGTAACAAACTCATCTTCAACACTTATAGATCACATTTATGTAACTTGCTCGGACAACATCATAGAATGCACCGTGCCCAATTGTGCAATGAGCGGTCACTACCCAATATGCTGCACATGGTCTAAAAAAGGAATTAAAACTCCTAAACATAAACACATAACTGTAAATATAGAAGCTACAAAAATTTCAACCAAAACGCATTTTTACAGGACTTGCTCAGTTCACCTCTAAACAATGTTTATCAACTTCCAGACCCGGATGATGCTCTGGAATCCTGGATGAAGATCTTTATTGATGTGTTTGATAGACATGTGCCAATCAAGGAAGTTCGAGTAAAACATCACGTCAAACCACCTTGGATCACCCAGGAAATTCTTGAAATTATGAGAGACAGAGATAAGGCACATAAAAAGCGGGATCTCAGCACATACCGTACTCTTAGAAACAAAGTTCAATATACCATACGAAAAGAAAAGAAAAATTACTTTAAGAACTTAGTCATGGATAAAACAAATAGTAAGGACATATGGAAGGCAATTAACACCTTGACAAACAAGCACACCTACTCAAATTCATTACCATCAAATCCTATTTCATGCGACCAATTCAGTAACTTTTTTCAGAATGACATAGATCAGTTGAAGGCTACAATACCAAATTCTCCTTGCAACTTATCTTTACTGTCATCGTTTTGCCAGACTAGATGCCCCCGAGATATCCTTTCTGACATACCGCTAATGACAGTCACTGAAGTACTCATTTACCTCAGTAAACTAAAAAAACACAAACTCATCTGGGTTAGATGGAATCAGCAGTCGGATTCTCCGCTGTGCTGCGCCAGTGATCTGTGTATCACTAACCTATGTATATAATCAGTGTATCACCAAAGGTCACTTTCCATCAGCTCTCAAAATCGCTAAAGTGTATCCTCTCCTTAAATCTGGTTCATTGGACAATGGTCTCCCGAACAATTATAGACCCATTTCTTTACTATCATCACTATCTAAACCACTAGAAAAACACATCCATAAGGTAACATTACAATATTTAGATCGCAACAAGCTTATAGTTGACAGTCAATCAGGATTTCGACCAAAATATTCTTGCCATACGGCCCTAACAAACATGATAGAAAATTGGCACCATAATATAAATAACAACAATCTATGTGGAGCTGTGTTTATCGATTTCAGAAAAGCATTTGATATGATAGACCATGCCATTTTAATTAAAAAACTAGAGACAATGAAAATTGGCCCTAATGTTGTGACGCTAATAACATATTTTCTGTCTAACAGAAAGCAAGTAGTATCATACAATAAATCTCTGTCCCAAATCACTACCTTCAATACTGGAGTACCGCAAGGCTCTATTCTTGGCCCTCTATTATTCGCCATATATATTAATGATCTACCTTTGCATCTTTCGTCGTCCTGCGATCTATTTGCAGACGACTGTACAGTGTATACAAACGCTGAAAGCAGTAATTTGCTGGAGTTGTCTTTGCAACAAGAATTAAATAATGTAGTTAGGTGGAGCTATGCGAACCGTATGCAAATTAACATCACTAAAACAAAATCTATGTTATTAACAACAAGACAAAGACTTCAGACTCTAAATTCACACAGATCACTTCAACTTCACGTCGATAACATGCCAGTAGAAAGTGTAACTGAGCACAAAACATTAGGCCTCATCATTGATAGAAACCTAACCTTTAATCCTCACGTTCAAGCGCTCACTAAACAAACAGCGAAAAAAGTCTACCAACTCGCCAAAATTAAAAATTTCCTTGATGAGGACACAAGGAAAATATTCTATACGTCACACATACAGACACATTTTGACTACTGCTCTACAATCTGGGACGGTTGTTCCAATTCAAGCACCAAGCGACTTTACTCACTCCAGAAACGGGCCATGAGATTAATTTATAGCAAACATTTAACTGAAAATCCTAGCCTGCATAAACGCCTTCAGTTACTACCACTCCGCAAACGTCTGCTTTTCAATAAGGCCAAACTAATTCACAAAATCCTACATCGGAATGCCCCAAATTACCTTTGGCCATTGTTTGAATATAATGCTAGACACAGTAAACGATTAAATTTATTACACCTTCCGAAGCCTAGGATAGACTTATACAAAACAAGCTTAACGTACTCTGCAGCTCAGCTGTGGAACAATCTTCCACATGAAATAAAAGACATCATCAATCCCTATACATATAATCGCAAATTATTTGAACACTATCTCAGTACGGATTACCTTCCCCCTTAATAATAGAAGTAATAATATAATAAAACCCTAGTATAACAGCCAGTCCCCTTTTGGTAGGCCAGTATATTCCACGTAGCTAATAAATGCCACACCAGTTATTACTATTACTGAGTCGTGTAGTATTTATTTTTAATTTTTCCACATGCCTTTATAATGCATATATTTTATATTGTTGCTGTTTTCAGTTAGCCTTGAATGATGTATGAATGGTATAATGTATGAAAGAGAGTGACAAAAGGGCAGAATGTTAGACGGGCCTGCGTGCCCAATTCTTAACCCTTTCAAAATAAAGTTTTGTTGTTGTTGTTGTTGTTGTTGTTATATAGGGAAACACGATTTGAAGACATTACACATCCCTATCGCACATCTCTCTTAATAGGCTGATATTGAACAACTTCATTATCAATCGTAATGGCCTCTTTTTGTTTCAAGTATATGCTATTTTTACACGTCTAAGGTCTTTCCCAACAATTAGTAAGACCAGTATAACCGCCCACATTGCAGACGTACATCAGACAGACACTGAGACGTACATTAGACAGATAGACACATACCTACATCAGGAAGACATACATGAGTGCCTAAGGTTTGTGTGTGTGGGGTGTGGTGGGGGTTGTGTGTGGGGGATGTGTGGTGGGTGGGAGATGTGTGTGTGTGTGGGTGGTGAGATGGTTATGTGGCGGTGTGTGTGGGTTGGAGGATGGGTGGATGGTTGGGGGAATGTATGTGCCTGTGGATATGTGTGTGGTTGGGTGGTAGATGCGTCTTGATGAGGGGGGGGGGCACGCGGATGAATAGGGGTGGGTGGGTGGGTGGGGCATTTGTCTCATAACATGATAACATGCATTGTTTATGTTTACAACATTCATTTGACAATTTTTTCCCTATATGAATGCACTATGCACTGATGAATGAAAGATGAGTGATTGGAAGGGCCGAAAGTAAGATGGGCCTGCGTGCCCAATTTATTACCCTTTGAAAATAAAGATCGTTCTTTCGTTCGTTCGTTTGTTCGTTCGTTCGTCAGTTAGATAATTAGTTAGTTAGTTAGTTAGTCAGTTAGTTAGGGAGTTAGCTATTTAGGTAGTTAGTTAGTTAGGTAATTAGTTAGTTAGTTAGGTAGTTAGGTAGGTAGTTAGGTAGCTAGTTAGGTAGTTCATTAGTTAGTTAGGTAGTTAGGTAGTTAGTTAGTTAGTTAGTTAATTAGTTAGTTAGTTAGCTAGTTAGTTAGTTAGTTAGTGTGTTAGTTAGGTAGTTATTTAATTAGTTAGTTTTTAGTTAGTTGTGGAGTTAGGTAGTTAGTTAGCTAGTTAGCTAGTTAGTTCGTTAGTCAGTCAGTCAGTCATTCAGTCAGTCAGTCAGTCAGTCAGTTAGTTAGTTAGTTAGTTATTTAGTTAGTTAGTTAGCTAGTTAGTTAGTAAATCAGTTAGTTAGTCAGTTAGTTGGATATTTAGTTAGTCAGTTACTCAGTTAATTAGTTAGTTAGTCAGTTAGTCAATTAGTTGGTTAACTAGTTAATTGTTTAGTTGATCAGTTAGTTAGTCAGTTAGTTGGTTGGTTAGTTAGTTAGTCAGTTAATTAGTTAGTCAATTAGGTGGATAGTTAGGTATTTAGTTAGTCAGTTAGTTAGTTAGTTAGTTAGTTAGTTAGTTAGTTAGTTAGTTAGATAGTTGGTTAGTTACTCAATTAGTTAGTTAGTCAGTTAGTTAATTAATTAGTTATGTAGTCATTAAATTATATAGTTGGTTAGTTAGTTAGTTAGTCAATCAGTCAGTCAGTTAGCTAGTTAGTTAATTAATCAGTCAGTTTGTTAGTTACTTACTTGTCTGCTGGGCTATCATCCTTGCATACCGGACAAGTCAATACATGCTCAGATCCCCCACCCCACCCCTAATATGCATCAGCGTCAGGCGGCTAATAGTGCTAGTTCTGTTTTGGTTGACTTTGACTAAAGAAACCTCCAGAGGAGCTCACAAAGGACACATAGCTGACGTCAAAGGCATAGACGCATCAAAATCGAAAAGTCAGCTAACACTTGCGCAGAAAACGAGACAAACTTAACCCGAACCATGGATCAACACAACCTTAACCAACGCCGCAAAGGCTGGTTGAACTGAGTGGTTACAAATAGCGGAAACGGGTATCATTTTAGGGCGTTTGATAAAGCGACCGCCCTATAAATCCTTATATGTTTGTTATCCCGCCCCCTGATTGACCTGCAAGAACGGACTGCCCTTGACCTTTGACCTAAAAGGGATATAACCCATGAATAACAAATCGACTGGGTTATGGCGGTTTCTTTCCTTTAGAGAACATTTTTTTAAATGTTGTTTTAAAATTTTTTTTTTTTTTTTACTTTTTTATTCTGTAATTGAAAATAAAAGATAACGATTGTTAGTTGTGTGTGTTACCGGGTGTAAACACTATCATCAAATAGGTTGCAGAGCTTCAAATGGCAACAATAATAAAGTAAAGATGGTGGTTAGTATCAGGTATAGTAGTCGGGATGTGTGTGTGTATACGGGGGCAGGGTGGACGGCACGTGAGGATGCGGTGGGTGAGGGAGCAGGGGTGTGTGCGTTATGGTTCGGGTGCGTTGTGTGGGACGAGGCGGTTCTAACTCTCGAGCCGCGGCGAATGTCGTATGAAAACCGTAATAGGTAAGCATGTATATAGGGCAGTTATATTTTTTGCAGACGGATGTAGTTGCATATGCATCATCATCATACGTGTTATGGAGCTTCAAATGAAAACCTTAAAGAAGTAAAAATGGCCGATATTATTGATTGTAGCGAGTATGGCTTAGTGAAATTCGTTGGTAAGGGGTAGAGGAGTAGAGGAGTAGCTAGATAAATGCTTCTTAACACTATCATCATACGGTTTCAGTGCTTCAAATGAAAACCTTAAAACGTTAATTATGAAAGATATCGGATACAGTAGGTATAGTGTAGTGAAATTCGTTGGTAAGGGGTGGGTGAGTGGAGGAGTAGCTAGATAAGTGCCTCCAAACACTATCATCATACTGTTTAAAGAGCTTCAAATGAAAACCTTAACAAATTAAAAATGAGCGATATTATTGATTGTAACGTGTACGGCTCAGTGAAATTTGTTAGTAATGGGTGGGTGAGTGCTGGGGTAGGTTGATAAGTGTTTCTGGACACTTTTATCATACGGTTTCACACGGCGCCTGACGGGGTGGGTTCGAGTCCCATAAAATCCGTGACGTAGGTGGTTAGGTGTTTATTATTAGTCATGGATTTCAGGTAGAAACATCCATTTATGGCTTTGATTGCTAGACCAACGGGGAGTGGAAAATCCGTCTTTGTGCAAAAGTTTCTGACTCAGCTATTAGACATAGTGGACCCGATTCCAGAGGAGATTATATGGTGCTACGAAGAATGGCAATTCACGTATGAGACTATGAAAGGTATTCAATTTAACGAAGGTCTCCCTGAAATGATTAAATGTACAGGCGACAGACGTCTGCTAGCGGTAATAGATGACTTAATGTCCGAGACAGATGATAGTGTGACTAATTTATTTACCAAGTGTAGTCATCATCCCAACTTCAGTGTCGTGTATATAGACCAGATTCTCTTAGGTAAGAATAAAGAGCAAAGAACCATCAGTTTGAATTCACATTACCTAGTGGTGTTTAAGAACCCACATGACGGTTCTAAAATTACCAATCTAGCCAAACAAATGTACCCAGGCCGGGTGTCATATGTCCAAGAGAATTTTAAGGATGCGACAGCGGCTCCAGACGGTTATTTGCTATTTGACCTTCGAAAGGAAACACCGGATCAGATCCGCTTACTAATTCATATATTAGAAGATAAGCGTCCAGTCGTCTGAATCCCTAAATAATATGTACAATCGGGGAAAGCTCATGGGGCCATGATGCGGTTTCTAGGCGGTTTAGGCTGACATGAAAGCCATAATTAAAACGGCTTCTCCCGATCTCGTCCAATCAATTTGCGAGTGCTGTCAAAATGTGTTAAAAGGTATTGTTATATTGACACGGGCTCAGGAGAAGCGGCGGCAGCGACGCAAAAACAGTCTGATAGCGCTCTCGCGTAAGAAGCTATCTATCAAGAAATGGAAACAAATTGTGCAACAAGTTGGTTTCATAGGTGCTTTATTGGGACCCATTCTAAACGTGCTGAAAGGCATCGTTGGTTTATAATAAAGAAAATGATCTGATCTACCCCCGGATGCTGGAAAAATCCCTACTTACCACCCGATGCACTAAAAGATAACTTGTGTGACTTGGATCAGCAAATTCAACAAGTCCTGGAAACCGAAGACCTACCACCACGGGATAAAGCCCACGTGTATCAACAAACTTTGCAGTGATATCTGAATCGACTTAAGCAGTACAGACACAAGCCTGTAGGAACAGTGGATATCAACGAACAAAAACCCGAAGCTAGCCTCTAACGGCTTCAGTAGCCGAGACACCGCTTCAACCGACGCTGGCTAAAAGTCAAGTAGTCGAGCCCAAAGTAGTCGAGACAACACCACCTTACAAGCTCATGCGAAACAAGAAGAGTAAGCTATCTACACCTAAATGGTAAAAATGACCGCGCAAATAAGAAAGTATTACTTTGACTCGCAGAAATCTGGAGCCTACGGCGGAGCTGTTGCAATAAAACATAATACTAAAATGAAGAAGATAGAGACGTGGTTACGGCATTAGGATACATATTACTTTACATAATCCGGCGTCGTTTCCAGGGGCGTCAAAACATAACCGATGGTATAAACCAACAATTTCAAGCCGACTTGATAAATATGAGACAATTACAAGGATGGAATGATGGGATGTCGTACCTAGTTACGTGAATAGATGTATACAGTAATATGTCTGGAATATCCTGATCAAGAAGAAAACGTGGATAGAGCTAATGGACGATGTGAGTAAAATATTTGCTTATAGACAACCGATAAAAATTCAGACCGATAAAGGGTCGGAACTTGTCAATCGGACATTCTTAAAATTTGTGAAAGATCGAGGTGTGCATTTCTTTACGACTGAGAATGTAGATGCGAAAGCCGCAATAGTGGAAAGATTCAAACGGACCCTTAAAGTACAAATGTGACGCTATTTCACCAAGACCAATACACTAGGCTACGTCGATGTGATAAATAAACTGATCCGAAAACAACGGTTCGTATTGCAGAAGTATTCACATGGCTCCAGTGCAAGTCAACTATACGAATCAAGAAGAGGTGTGGAATAACCTGTATCAGAAGAAAATCGACAGAAAAGTCAATTTTACAGCCGGTGACCGAGTCAGACTGGCTCAACCCAAACAACCTTTTGAAAAGAGATATATGCCCTCGAGGACAGAAGAAATTTTTACCGTCAGTCGTATACACCAGACTAGTCCGGTGACGTATGTGCTAAAAGACAATTCAGGGGGAAAACTTCAAGGCTCATTCTACCGAGAAGAGATCCAACTCGTCGGAGCAAGCAAGTGCATCGCGTTGAAACAGTCTTACACAAAAGACCCAGGCGAGATGGTGATAAAGAGTATTCAGTGAAGTGGTTCGGCTATCCCAAATCATTCAACAATTGGATCTGAGACCTAACCAGATACTAATGGATAAACCAACGTGGAAACTAACCCACAAATAACCCAGAAGGGGAAAGAACGTGGCCATTGTTTGGTCAGCGAATACCGCAGTTAGAGATTGTCTTCTCCTGTCAACGGGTCGTTATATACATCTTCATTGGCGTAACACTATTCATTCTGTCTCAAGACAGCGTCGACACAGCCCATGGCAAATTGTTGATCGCTCTGCCAAGCAGCTGTCTGGGTTACATGTTACCAAACCCTAAAATATGGATTTCTACGTGATATTACCGAGTAATGCTTCGCCGAACATGTTTTGCAACAACACACCAGGTAACTATTTCTTCATGTTACCGCAGACTGTTGAGGTGAGTCAACATTACGATGTGGGTCCGGCCGAAATTCAATTTCTCAACTACAACTGCAATGTGCCAGAGAATGAAGAGTGGATAATATACAACTCACCCAACAGACAAGTGTCCAGAAGGCTGTGTCCCCCAGTCCTATACAGCTCACCAGACGCGTTTATAGTGGAGCTGAATCGAATAATGACAGAGACGGAGGTGGACGATCAACCGCGAGTCTGATTCTATTTCAACTACGCATCAAAGAAAGTCATCGTGAAATTATTCGAAGCAGGGGCCGTTGCTACATTTAGCGACAAACCGAAAGAGATATTAGGGCTTCCCTCCTCGAGGATATCACATGCCAACCCAATAATAGAAGGTCAAGTGGCGACAGATCTGAATAACGATCTGCAAAATGTCTACGTGTACTGCGATCTCATAGCGGTGAGACCAGTCGGAGACGCCATGGTCCCACTACTAAGAACGGTTCCTATCATGAATCAGCTCTCGGCCCTGGTGTTTCGTGCTTACGACAAACCACACTACGTACCACTGAGTCGTTACTCCTTCGACACGGTGGAAATACTTTTAACCACCGATACGGGCACAAAGATCTCGTTCACTATCGGGATTTCAGTGCTGACGTTACACATTTCGAGCTCGGAAGAGATCAGAACTAGAATAATGATGAAATAAGTGGCGTTACGTCGAAATCGCACGCTGTACGAATACATTTACTGTAACCAAGCTGGACATAGCATGCCGGTGTTTGTGAGTGGTCGGAGTCAGAGTGGTCGTGGTATCGGTAGTTTCTTCAATGGACTCGGTCGCACTATTCTACAGTGGTTAATGACCGGTGGTAAGGCCCTACTCAGAGAAGTTGTCAGTACGGGTCTGCGAGTGGCCCAAGATACTTTGGCTTGTAGGAATGTTGGGGAATCCTTTAAAGAACACGCCAAACAAGTCAGTCAGTGTCTACTGCAAGGAGCTGTCAACCATGTTAGCCAATCGGATAGAGGTATTGGAAGAAAGAGACATGCAGCGCCATCTGGTGAGCAAAGAAAACGTATAAAACGGACCCGCACCTCGTCGAGCTCACAAGAAGAAGCAACAGTACTCGAATATCTTTGCATAATGGCTCTGATTCACCCCCATTCCTGCGAGTGTCTTCAATCTGGTCTGGATCTATTTAGCGTACCACCCATGCAGACCGCCGTAAAAGAGTGACAGTTTATGGAGATACACCCACTCGCGTCGCTGGCCCCGGCGCACCTATAGAATTTGCCATCTTTGGGGCCAGTGAAGCGTATCTGGATCTGTTTAATACTTTCTTACACGTCAGAGCTAAAGTCACACTACCCAGTGGTTACAAACTACCACCCACAACCGATGCCGCTCCAGTCAACTATTACCTGCACAGCCTATTTTCTCAAGGTGATGTCTCACTCAACGACACGCTAATCACCCCTAGTGAAAATATATATCCGTATAGAGCCTGCCTGGAAGCGGCGTTAAATTATGGAGAGGAAGCCAAAAAGAGTCATCTCTCAGCCGCCCTCTATTACTATGACACGGCCAAATTCCTCGATAACACGCAAGGCGAAAACAACAACGGACTAAGAACACGACGTCAACTAGCCAGTGAGAGCCAAGAAATAGATATGATGGGTCGACTACACGCTCACATTTTTATGCAAGACCGCCCATGATAAGCGTTGTTGATGTGAAAATTAAGCGAATTCCCTCGAAAGCCACCTTTAACCTCTTGGCCCCCGACGGGGAGCTTGGTTATTAATCCATTATAACGTATACCACGCTGGTGGTTCGTAAAGCCAGGCTAAATCCTCTATCGTGCTCGACCACGAGAACGCCTTGATGAGAGCCAACGCGAAATTCCAGTTCAAGCGTGTGGTGCTAAAAACATTAGCTATTCCTCAGGGTTATGCTATCTCACACTCAAGACAATCTGTTTATGAGTCAGAGACCCACTCGCATCGTGATTGGACTTACTACATCAGCAGCTTTTTAACGGTTTCTACAAATATAAGCCGTATAATTTTAAAACTTTTGGTCTAAAGTATCTGAACGTAACCGTCGATGTCGAGCGGCCACAAGCTAACCACTGACCATGGACTTTGAACGTAACCAGTAAGTACGAGCCCATTTTGGTACTAATCTAGCCATGGGTCTAGTGGGCAAAGACGTTTCAACTCAATTGACTTTAATCAACGCAAGAATGGCTATACGTTGTATGCCTTTGATCTGAATCCCAGTGTACTGGACGGAGCCAGTTTGAGATGCCAAGGACAGGGTCTTTAACACTGGAATTTAAGTTCAACACACCCACGCCAAAGCCATTACAAGTCATCGTCTACGCCGAGCACGACGGGATAATTGAAATCTCCATGACCAGACAAGAGCTAACAGATTACGTTTCATAATGGACACACAGCAGATTACCAGAATACTATTAGCTGTTACGTATGCTCGTCAATTGCAGGTCAAAGTGTGCGCTCGAGATCACCTACCCAGATATCAATATAGAAGCAGACCAACAGCTTTATCGTAAACACTGACCCTAGCGATAAATCTTTTTCCCACTGAATCGCCATGTACTATGACGGATCAGGCAAATGTGAGAACTTTGACTCATTTGGTATACCGCCCTTACACAGCGACCTGTACAAGTTTATTTATCATCATTCAGACACACCACTTATGTATAATACCCGTGACTTAAAAGATGTGTTAAGTAACACATGTGGTCTCTACGCTATCTATTTCATCCTGATGAAAGGTCGCTGAGCGAGCATGTCCCGCATTCTCCAGCCCTTCTCAAGCATACAGCGGATCCACTATCGGGTAGTAGGTCGCCTAGTCGCGCCATACGTAATGCAACTGAGACGATATTACCAGTTTACACACTAATATATAAGGTAGCATGTACCATTAGCTCATCCCGAAGATGACAACAACCTCAACCTAACTGGGTCTACTAGACTCGTAATGGTGACATTTTTAGACCAGTGGGAGATGATGTCGAGGCCGTGTTTGTCTCATCCTACAGAGGAACGACCAAATTACACACCCGTCGATTATTTGGTGAAACCGAGAACAAGTTTTCTGCCCCGCTGGGAATGACACTAACTCGTCAAGAATATGAACAGATAATAGCTATCCATCGCGAGATCCTAACTGCCTTTGATCGACTCAGCCAACAGCTTATTCAGGTCAGTAAATAGGTCAAACAAAGCACTATCCGAAGGAAGCAAGTTCAAGTCAATACTAAAGTCAAAAAGAGCACTAAACGAAGATACCCAGGCCAAAAGACTCTACCCAGTCAGATGTGTGATGAACCCAAGATGTGTGATGTACCTCAGATGTGTATCCGACAGCCAGAGGTGTGTCTACCAAGCTCAGATGACAGCCCACAGGAGAGGTTACCAAGACCCAGACAATGATGTTAAGAAAAAATGTTTATAAAGTATTGAAATTAACAATGAAGAAAAAACATTTGCGTTATCTTGGTTATTTTTTTCTCTGTGCTGCCTCTGGCAGATCATTGTGTCTTTGTTTTTCCACGTTGACTGTAGTGTGGAAATATTTATACAATGGAACAAGAACGAACAAATGGGAAACATCTCACTTTGTCATTTCACATCCGCAATAAAGTCAAGTCTCCAACCAACCAGCAGTGTCTGTTATGAAGTCGATTCTTTCTTAAAACCACATCTGCCTTATTGACCCCTTGAATACCATCTACCTCATCTTCTAACCGATTTTCAACGTTTCATACCCCTTAACACTAACATTCTCTTTTATCTCACCACAGCCTGTTTTCTGCTGATTGTGCAAATTTCCAATCTACTAGAGATAATCGTCTATCCCCTAGGCAAACAACAGCTGTATTTCAAAAAATTAAAAGTATCTTCTGTAATAGGTTACTATTGTTGAATGAAAAAATAAAATTTCAACAATAAAATTGTACAAAAATTAACAATTAAATTTCTACATGTAACATTCAATTTGGAAACAATAGAGAGAAATTTAATTGCTAATTTTTGTGCAATTTTATTGTTGTCTCCGACGAGTTGGGTCTCTTCTCGGTAGACTGTGCCTTGAAGTTCTTCCCCTGAATCGTCTTTTAGCACATACGTCACCGGACTGGTCCTGTTTATACGACTGACGGTAAACAGTTCTTCTGTCCTCGAGGGCATATATCCCGTTTAAAAGGATTGTTTGGGTTGAGCTAGTCTGACTCTGTCACCGGCTGTAAAATGGACTTTTCTGTCGATTGTCTTCTGATACAGGTTATTCCACATCCTCTTCTTGATTCGTATAGTTGACTTGCTCTGGCACCATCTGAATACTTCTGTGATACGTACCGTTGTAGTTTCTGAATAGTGTATCTATCACATCGACGTAGCTAAGTGTATTGGCCTTGGTGAAATAGCGCCACATCTTTTTTCTTTAAGGGTCCTGGTAACCTTTAAACGATTGCGGCTTTCACATCTACATTCTCGATCGTAAAGAAATGAACACCTCAATCTTACAGATATTTTAAGAAGGATCCGGTTGATGAATTCTGACCCTTTATCGGTCTGAAAATTTATCGGTTGTCTATAAGCAAATATTTTACTCACTTCGCCTATTAGCCCTATCCCCGTGGTCTTCTTGATCGGGATACCCTGGCATATTTACTGAATTCATCGATTCAAGTAACTAGGTACGACATCCCATCATTGTATCTTTGTAATTGTCTCGTATCTATCAAGCCGGATGAAATTGTTGATTTATAACACCGTTTATGGTTTGACGCCTCTGGAATCGACGCCGGATCGGTTTATGTAAAGTATATGTATCCTGATGCCGTAACCACGTCTCTATCTTCTTCATTTTAGTATTACGTTTTATTGCGACGGCTCCATGTAGGCTCCAGGTATCTGAGGGCAGTAACAATACTTTCTTATTTGCGCGGCCATTTTACCCACTTGTGTGTAAGTAACTTACTCTTCTTGTTTCGCCTGAGCTTGTAAAGTGGTATTGTCTTGACTACTTTGGGCTTGATTATTTGGTTTTTAGTCAGCGCCGGTTGAAGCGGTGTCTCGGCTACTGAAGCCGGTAGAGTGCTGACTCCTTTTTTTTTTGTTCCGTGATATCCACTGTCCCTAAAGGCTTGTGTCTGTACTGCTCAAGTCGATTCAGGTGCCGCTGCAATGTTTGTTGATACACGCGGGCTTTATCCCGTGGTGGTAGATCTTCAATTTCCATGAACTTTTGCATTTGCTGATCCAAGCTATGCAGGTTATCTGTTAGTGTGTTGGGTGGTACATAGGGTTTTTCCAGCATCCAAGGGTCGATCAGGATCATTTTCTTCATTCTAAACCCATGATGCCTTTTAACACGTTTAGAAAATGTCCCAATAAAGCACCTATGAAAGCACCTTGTTGCAAAATTTATTTCCATTACGCGTGAGCGCTCTCAGACTGTTTTTGTGTCGCTGCAGCCACCTCGTCTGAGCCGGTGTCAGTGGAACATAACCTTTTAACACATTGTGACAGCACTCGCAAATTGATTGGACGAGATCGGGGGAAGCCGTTTTAATTATGGCTTTCACGTCAGCCGGCTTTGCTTCGCCCAGAAACCGCAGCATGGCCCCGTGACGTTTCATCCGATTGGACATAATATTTAGGGACTAGACGACTTGATGCTTCATCTGGAAATATATGACTTCGTAAGCGGATCTCATCCAGTGTTTCTTTTCAAATGTCAAAAAGCAAATAACAGCAAGGAGCCGTTGTCGCATCCTTAAAACTCTCTTGAACATATGACACACGGGCTGGGTACATCTGTTTGGTCAGGCTGGTAATATGAGACCCGTCACGTAGTTCTTAAACACCATTAGGTAATGTGAGTTCAAACTGATGGTTCTTTGCTCTTTATTCTTACCTAAGAGATTCTGGACTATATACACAACACCGAGGTTGTGATGATGACTACCCTTAGTACATAGCTTAGTCACCCTATCATCTTTCTCGGTTATTAGGTCATCTATTACCACTAACAGACTCTCGTCTGTCTATTTTTCCAAATCTGGCAGACCTTCGTTAAATTGAATACCTTTAATAGTCTCATACATGGATTGTCATTCTCCGTGGCACCATATAATCTCACCTGGAATGGGACCGGCCATGTCTGATAGATGAGCCAGAAAGTTTTGCAAACAGACGGATTTTCCACTCCCCGTTGGTCCCGTAATCAAAGCTGTAAAAGGATGTTTCCACCTCGGATCCATGACTAAGTAATAAACACCTACCCACCTACGTCAGGTATTTTATGGGACTCGTACGCACCCCTCCTGGCCGCCGCGTGAAACCGTATGACGATAATTTTCAGAAGCACTTATGTACCATCGCTACCACTCACCCACCCCTTACTAACGAATTTCACTAAGCCATACCCGCTACAATTAATAATATCGCTCATTTTTACTTTTTAAGGGTTTATTTGAAGCTCTGAAAATCGTTTGATGATAGTGTTTCCGAAGCACTTATCCAGCTACACCACCATTCACCCACCACTTACTAACGGATTTCAATAAACTATACCCACTACATCTTTACCTTTTTAAGGTTTTAATTTGAAGCTCTAAAACCGTATGATGATAGTGTTCAGAAGCACTTATCTAGCTACTCCTCCACCCATCCACCCCTTACCAACTAAATTTCACTAAGCCTTACATGCTACTATCAATAATATCGGCCATTTTTACTTATCTAAGGTATTTATTTGAATCTCTATAACCCGTATGATGATGATGTATAGGCCACTACATCGCTCTGCAGATAATATAACTGCCATATTTACATGCTTACCTATTATGGTGTTCATATGACACCCGCGACGACTAGAGGGTTCGAACCCCCTCACCTCACCCCACACGCCCTCACCACCACGCCCCAACCCATGCGCCCTCACTTACCGCATCATCGAGTGCCGTCTATCCGTCCCCCACACACGCACACACACATCCCGACCACTACAACTGCTACTAACCACCATCATTACTTTATTAAGGTTGTCATTTGAAGCTCTGCAACGTGTATGATGTTAGTGTTTACACCCCGGTCACTAATAACTAATAACTCTGTTATTTTCAATTACAAAATAAAAAAAAAAATAAACATAAACATTAACAAAAAAGTTTTTTAAATGTTCTCTGAGGGGAAGAAACCGCCATATTCTAATCGATTTGTTATTCATGAGTTAATCCCTTGTTAGGTCAAGGATCAATGGCGGTCGGTGTTTGCAAGGTCAAGCAGGGGGCAGAATAACAAATATATAAATATTTATGGAGTGGCCGCCCTATCAAACGCCCTAACATGATACCTGTTTTCCACCATTTGTAACTACTAACGTGGTGGAAAGTTTGCTTTCCCCCCCCCCCCCCCCCCCTACAAATGGATGAATGGATGGTTGGTTGACGAGGTCCCTTATTCTTCCGATGTACCTCTCGTGTCTGGCCGTGCCAATTTTAACGTCCAATCATCTCATTCTGGACAACAAGGTGGATTCTCTTGCGCTAAAGTCCTCCGTTCTCGACATCTCTCCAAAATTTAATGGCATCTGCACGATCCATGGGCAGGCAGTCTGCCATCCATCATGTGCCATGTCGATAAGCGTGGGCAGTCATGTTTTGCCATCTCACTGGATTATCAGAGTCGTGGATCAGCTCCGTGTTCCTGTCTCGACCATGCCACGTAGCCAAGCCATCCAGGTATTTACTTCTCGGTCTTCCCCCTTGGTCTCTTCCCCTCGATCTTGCCAGTTGTCACCAAGTTCTCCAAGTCATTTCTTCTCATACCGTGCCCAAAAAATTTTGACTGTCTACGTCTAATGTCACTAATCAGTTTACGATCTTGTTTCTTGAAGGACTTGAATGCAGTCTGCAGCGGATGCGCTTAACACTAATGTCATTATGCAAGAAATAAAGAAACGTAAACAATACCCGCTTACCGTGCTCACAATAAGCCCCATGGTGGCCGTCCGTGCATTCTATACACTCTCCTGTCCTGTAGTAACAAATTTCCTTCAGACAATTCTCGCTACACATTCTCTGACAGTTGAAGCCAAACTTGGAATGTGGGCAACCAGAAACACAGGCTCCAGTGACCATGTTACAAATATCAGTTTCCGCACAGGTGCAATTTTGATCACACTCCAGACCGAAAGTTCCTTCAGGACACATGTGTTCTGTGAAAAAGATTTCAAGCTATAATTTTTTTTTTTTTTAGCAAAGTGAACATGGTCTACACGGTGTGGACTACGCCAGGCTCTGCAGCCAGCAAGGTCAGGATCGTCTAGCCTCTCCCAGGAGGGGTGAAAAGTGAAAATTAATAGCCAGCCGATGACCCGCAAACTACACAAGTGAACCTAACCTCCCCGTGATGTAGACCGGGAAACCATAACCGCGAGGTCATAGGCCAATGGGGCTCTGGATCACCAGGGGAGACGGACTTCCCTTGATCAGATTTTTCTGTCCTGAACTTGCGACTGGCCTGCAAACCGGCAGGGGATTTTCAGCTCGATACCAGATGAGCAACAAGATGCGATGATGGACAGGCAGGCATTCTCCCGTTGTTTATGCTTCACCTCGATACCGAAAGTACAAGAGGAACAAGATGATATGATGGACGCGCACTCTCTCGCTGTTTATGCTACATCACTATACCGCAAAATACAAGAGGAACAAGATGAAATGATGATGCAAAAATTTCCGTGGTGGACCAGTCAAGATGGTATCCTTGCACTCGGAAGGCCGTAGGTTCATTAACCGATTGCGTTATTCGATTCATGTGTGCCTCAGGAACTATGCAGTGCGTCCTCTGTTGACGCTTTTCGTTAAGCATCTGCAGAAACATAACGAGCCTTATTGGATTAAACCTGACGCAATGAAGTCGATCTTCTAGCATTTCAATCTCTACCCTTTTAAACAAACTGTTTATGCAAATACATTATAATTTATTATATATAGTTTATCGCACTTGCTGTTTAAAAACGGTCAAACGGGTATACAACACTGACAGAGGAACATTTTTCAAGTAATGCCAAATGTGCATAGAACTTTAAAAAGAAAAAACGTTAATGTTCATCTGTGTGAGATGTAGGATTTGATATATGAGAGAACTAGACGATCCGGCCCGGCTTCGCCCAGTCCCTGGCGGGGAGCGTCTCATTTAATTCATATTCAGCCCTTGCTCTTGTTCCCGTTCCCCCCACCCCCCCCCCCCCCTACAAAAAAAAAAGACGACCCGGCCCGGCTTCGCCCATCCCCTGGACGGGGAGAGTCTAATTTAATTCATATTCGGCCCCTGCTCCCGTTCCCTTTCCAAAAAAAAAAAAAAAAAAGACGGCACCGCCCGGCTTCACCCTGTCCCTGGCGGGGAGCGTCTCATTTAATTCATCTTCGGCACCTGCTTCCGTTTCCGTTCCCAAAAATTAAAAATTGATTTTAAACTAACAAACTATTTCACGCGAGTGAGAACAACAACTGTTCCTAACTAATTTCTGGTTTAATCAGAGAGTGAGTTCCCTTGCAGCAAGATGGCGGAACATTTATTCGCCTGTTTCTAAAGCTCGTGCCATTTTCTTTCGTGCTGGAGGAAAAATTGTTGATTTAACCTAAATAATTATGCCATTTGGCTGCGCGAGAATGAGAAGAACATATGTAGAAAATTTCATCTCAATCGGATAGACCGTTCACGAACGCATAAAGGACACACAAAGACACAAACATTATCTTTTATATATATATATATTAGTCTAGTTTGTCTAGGGGATACCTGATGGGATGGATTAAGTTTCTCACTCACTTCTATAGGGCAAGGTAATCATGGAATTCTACCACAGACCCAAGGGGGAAAATACTCCACTCCTTTAAATAACTGTGTCTATGTGTAATTCTCCACTTCCACTCGACCACCTTTTAAAATTGATATAGTATTAGAGGACATTGATTGTTGACAACATACAGAACAACCACTGTTGAACAAACATCTACAAGCAATTGACGTAAAATCAATATATGGACAAACAGTTCTGCAGGAATTCAAACAAGGTCTGCAGTAATATTTATGCACATCCAATGGCCACATTGAGTTTGGAATATGAATGGGATGAATATGACATAGGTACACATTCACATGAGATGATATGTAATACCATAAACACAATGATTGATTGATTGATTGATTTAGGAATCGACATCACAGCATTCGGGGCATTCACATAAGCGCTCCGTCCCCATCCTCAGCAGCCAGGGAAGAGTTCCAACACCAATAGTACAAGTAGCAATCTGATTATATGTCCGTCTCGCCTTTCCTCTGAGCGTTGAGCGTGGCCAGATCCCCTCGTCACTCCTCGCTGTCTCATTCTTGCCAGACCATGGTAATCCATTTGCTCCTCCGAGGTGTACACGTGCTCCCACAAGGCCGCAACCACGTATGCCTTGTCATACATCAATACTCCACCAAGTTCTGCAGAGCCAGCCAATCTGTCCGCCTGTTCATTTCCCAGCACACCGGATGCCCCGGAGAAAAGATCAAGGTGATGCTTGTTACCCGTGACCTCCGAAGCGAAGCAAGCCACTCCGCACGAAGCCTGCCCGTCCTCACCCTCATCAGCATGCTTCCTGAGTCAGTTACAATCACGATGTGTGTGTGTGTGTGTTTCGTATTCTC